>CAAE01014764.1:3166-64634 GCA_000180735.1 Tetraodon nigroviridis | reverse complement strand
GATAGAACAAGTTTGCTCCACTAAACTATAACCAAGACTGCCAGAAAGCCAGAAATGTTGCACGATAAATAGACAAACTCATCTGGACACAACCAAGCAAAGTATACACAAGCATATACAAAGGCTGCTGCCCATTCAGCAGCTCTTGGGGCCCCCACAATCCATGATGACCCCTCAGTCCTCCCCCCCACAGTGGACCACTGTCTGCCTCCTGAAATGAATTGCATTTTCTGATAAATAAAGACTCCCCCCGCACTGGAAGGAAATGGCACGGGAATTGCTTCCAAACAGGGCGTGAGAGGAGACTGATAGATGGCGCACGTATAAACACTTCTGGGTGATCCTCGGGGTCAGAGGGGAGAGACCCCAGTTAACACTAAAGCCATTCATAACGGCCTGTGGTGGTGCCTTCTGCTCTTTATGGACATGGAGGGATAACTGAGATGGAGACGCAGGAATCTATCTCTGCTGTGACCTTTGTCTCTCCCAGTTTAGGGAAATCTGAGGCACCACATGAAGGGTGGGAGTTGCTTCCTGAATTGCTAGTCCAAGAAAAGTGTTTAAAAAATGGGTATCGTACACGTCGGGGGAAGCACAGCCAAAACAACAAACACCCTCTAACCCCCCCCTACAAAACAAGCCAGAAACGTGGGGCCACGACCAAATTATATCATCCAAATCTCACAGCACACAAAATAATGCCACATCAACAAGTTTTCAAGGTCAAAAAGGCGATTTAGAAGAGTGACAAACTGACCAGCGTCCCTCGGTGCATTTAAATGTTGGTATTAGAGTGTAAAAATACCTTATCTTCCTGAGGCTGTGAGTGGGAGGGTTTCTCCTGCTCATGTTTTTATTCATCCTACCTGTCAGAGGCCTGCTGCACCGAGCCAACCTGTGCAGGAGGGAGAGGACAAAGAGAGTGCTTTTAGACAGAGGGATAAAGGAATGCCTCAAAAATTCTCTAGAAATGGATTTTCACTATCGGTGTCAGACTTTACTTTATCTGGGGTCTCGGTACGTCACCTTTGGAATGACAGCCCATTACGCCCATGCGGCTTTGCGGTCTTGTAACCGGCTCCACCTCCGAGCCTGGATTATATAAATTCCCCTGACATCACAAACACGGGCTGGTCCTGCAGCAACGAGAAGAAGTACTGTTGGCCAGTGATACGTAATCGTGTTTCTGATATTTAGAAAGCGTGTGATGAGCTCAGGGTATGATTCACACACTGATTCACCTTCCGAGCAGCGGCTTTGAACCACCCCAGGAGAGATGACATCATGAGCGGAGCCATCACTTCGGCGTGCTCTTCGCTCCTTGTGGAAGAGTCCCATTGGAACGGTCAGAAAATGAAATCCACAGTGGCAGAGTGTGGCCTCACGATGCCCACCCCTTCCTATTGCTGGAATCCAACATGAAGTCATGGGTTGGGAAAAGATGACATCAGTATTTTAAAGGCTTGTGGCTCTAAACAACAGCTGTAAAGTTGCGGATCACAGTTTATTGGTTTTAATCAGTTGCAAATTTCATTAGAGTGACTTCTTCAATTAAAGTTGGGTGTGAAAATTGTGCATTAACAGTTTTTTTTTTTCCTTAGTGCTTAAAAGCAGTTTTATTACTAAACCACTTTATAAATGTCAGGGGAATGAAGAATGGTACACCCATGCAATGTGGAATAACCGTCCAAATAAACTGACCTCTGGGACGACAGAAGCAGTTTGAACAGAAAGGCGCTCTGGTGTGCGTTCAACCTCCCGCTGGTCAACAGGGCAGAAAACAAGCCCTCTGAAGAAAATGAAATTGGAAGAAAAAAAAAGAGAGATGAGATTTTTCCAATATCACAAGCAAACAGATTGCTTTCTCTCTCGCTTGCAGATGTGTGTGGGTGGTTATTGTTGTTTGATGGGGCTAATTTAAATATTCTGTCTGTGCCTTTGGGATTGTAATTTGTGCCTGAGCGAGTGTGACAGTACACAGAAAGAGGACCGCTTTCACATCCTTTAGCACCTGATAATGACATTCAGTCAAACCTACAGTATATGTGCATGATATTTTTGTTATAGTTCCTCTTTTGAGAAACACACAGTTAATTGCATTATTGGAGAATCCTGCAAAATGAAGGTTTACTGTTGCAAGTCTAACAGAAGTTAGTAAAAAAGTAAGAGCTGTTTTGCTGATATCTAATAATAAACCAACACTCTGGTCTTTTCTTAAGCTCGGGAGGTTTAACCTGGTGTATCCTGAATTCTGTGCTACTGTGCGTTGACAGCTCCCATAGTGTAGCCAGTCTTTTTAAAGATGGCACACAGCTTCTATTGTTCCCCTGCAGCTCAGTCAGCACCAAACTGCACTCAGGTATGCGCCAGCAGCCCCATGCATCAGCTTCAAAAAGACCAAACGAACACTGCCTCTAAAAACAGGTCAGCAAGTGCATTCATTAATCTTTGACCAGTTAAGGCTGCAGGAACCATTCATTAAAATATCTTAATCATATTTTAACAAACACAGCAAAATGCTAATGTGATCAGATAAGTTAAAGCCAGTATACCATTTCTGAGTGTGCACACCTAATACCTAACGAATAAATAAAAAGTGGCCTTTAATGTGTTAAAACATACTATAAGATTGGTTTTGCACATCCCTTATAGCCAAATTAGACAAAATGAAACAATATTTAAAAAAAAACCCAAATTAGACTGCTAGAATACAGCAGTTGCACAATTTATTGCACAAGATAACAGCATTATTGAAAAGGGCAAATTGTGCTTTAACTGTGAAAGATTTAAGATCCTGTCACATATTGTTTAGCACTTAGAGTCGTTTTAGCAGATTCGAACACAAACGACAGCACAAAATTTATTAGACGCTGCTAAACTGAAACCTAGGAAACCGCACGTCTTTAACCGCAATGACAGGCTTTTATTTAAATAAATCCACAAACGTGTCATTCCCCCTCGTGTTTAGCACGTGTCGAGCCAAAAAAAAACCGTACTTGTCTCTAATCGAGACAGAACCAGCGCAGATGAAAAGGGATGGGTGACGAGCTTAAAGAGGAGAATGCTTTTTTCTGTGTGAGTGGGCGTCTGACAGTTTCCCCCTCCAGCTGCTGGAGGAAGGGGTCTGCAGGACTAAATTGGCTGTCAAATAGCCGCAGACGACCCTTCACACAGTCAGCCCTCTCATATTTCTCCTGGAATATGAACCGGTGGAGGGGGCGGGTGGTGGGGAAAAAAACGCAATTACTGCTGCCTTTTCATATGTCATCTCCGTCATGTCGCTCCATCATGCCCCCCCCACCCCAAACTAATTTTCTACTTGCACAACGGACACAGGTGTCCAGGATCTTATTACCTAAACCTTGTAAGATTATCAAAAGCGTTCAGCATTACAGGCTATTATTTTTTTTCCCCCTGCTAATTTTTAATAAAAACCTCTCCCCTGGACGGTTTCTCCTGAGGCTACTGAGGTTAAATGACACCACCATCTCCCTCTGGTCCAAAACCTTTTGTTTCACGTGTTTTTCTCTGCCTAGGTTAGAAGGACTCAACTGTAGCCAACCACCAACAATCTCATTAAAATCACAGCAGAATGAAGCACAGTTATGCACCGTCATGCACAACACTGCTAAAGGCATTTTTCTGGACGAGGGCTTTAGCAATGGCAGCCACCCACGGCAACAGATCCCACCCGTCGTTGCCCAGATTCCCTCATTAAATGTGCTGTTATGACACAGCACATCTGATCGATGGCGACGATTGCTCACCCTCGCATTTTCCTGGTGAGATTGATCACACGGCCTCTCCCCCATCCCCCCCTTCCTCCCAGTCTCCTCGAGAACAGCAGCTCCGTTTCATCATCACCTGTGAGTAGGTGAGATCGTTTGGAGATGCATGTGCTGATCTGTGTGAGAAGGCTTTTGGGGTAAAGGATTGAGGCGCCTTTGTGTTGCTACTGCTCACAGGGAGACACAGGGAGGCTGATAGATCCCAGGCAACGCGCTGGCTCACAAATTAAATCAGAGGCTCGTTCTTCTGCAGCGTTTTGCTCTCCCTCGAGAGGAAGAGGTGATGTACCTACTCAGAAGAGGTGGAAGTGATGCCGATGACTTGTTTGACACATGAACTTCTCGCGCACTCCGTACCCACCCGTCACCCACACCAAGCCGGCGGGTTTCTAAAGAGCAGCTCTGTTGATGGCTGACCTCCAGCTGAATCAATTCAACACCTCTTCCTTTTTCGCTATCACCAACAGCATCACCAAAGTCCACCTTTCTGTGCCTCATTCCTTTAGACAAACAAGGAGCCTAACAACACATTATTGCAGGGAACGACTGAAGAACATGCTCTTCTTCATAGGCTAACAATCGTCTGTGTGCCGTTTAACCCCAGCACCAGCAACAGAGACGTGGCGACCACCAGGAGGTAACCTAAATTTAGCCAACGTGAAGACAGTGTTTCTTATAAATATATGTGTGTATATACTGTATATATATAATTTTTTTTCATTTAAATGTCACATGCATGAGTCACCCTGGAATAGTCTCCATTCTGTGGTAGTTAAACTGCTTCCCGTTTAGCTCTTCACTATTGGAATTCATTAATTGGACTTGACTTGACAGATTCCTGTTACTGTTGTAGAAATCCACTCGACTGTATCATACATTTAAAAAAAAAAAAAAGGCTTTTTGATTGCAAAGAATGGTGACAGGACAGTGAAAAACAAGGCCCAACTGGGGATTCTTCCAATGACCTTTTTGCAACTAATTGGGCCCCTGAAACTGCTCCCTCTGGTAATTGTGACACCATGTCTGAATTTGCACTTTTAAACTTTGCTTTCTAATTTGTAGGAGCTTAGGGGCCTGTGTGAGTGTAGTGTGTGTGTTTCTGTCTGTCTTTAGACCTGTGTGTTGTGTCAGCAATGCATTTACCTTGAGGTTTGTAGATCTTCAGTCTGGCCCTGTGATTACCTGAATGAAACTCACCTGTATGCTTGCTACCCGCCCTACCTGCTAATGAGCCACACCTGAACTTGGTAGTCTTACGATAGGGAAAGCACCGCATCTCAAATATGACAGACACGCTTATTGTTTGCACTGTTAGAGCTTTGAGAAGATGCTTAAAAAGAGAATGTAGGGTGGAACATTCCACTGAGACATTAATGAACCTCCCAGGCAGCGGAGGTGCCCTGCCCAGAATAAACACTGATTGTTTATGGTTTCTTTCACTATCTACAGTCATATCTATATTCTGTCTCCAAATACCTCACCCTAAACATAGAGGCTTCCTCTGGAAGCCATTGTTTTGATAAATGAGAAGAGAAGTGCCATGTGTAAGTTCAAAACAGGAAAAAAAGGCTTTACAGCCATGACCGCATCAATGGAAAAATACTTCAAAAACAACAAACAGGGAAACCAGCCCCCATGTTTGAATGACAGGAAAGGAAATCAAAGCCGGGTTTTGATTTTGAAGCAATTGTTCATTGACTGAAGCCTCCCTGGCTTCAGGTGGATCCAAAAGCTTCCCCCAGATCCTCTAAACCCTTTTAATAAGTCCAAATCCTTTAACCTCACTTAATGACTGCCAGGATTCTGAATGAGCAGTTTTCCCCATCTGTCAGTGTGGAAAAGAAGAGCGATGCTGGTTCTTCTGCAGGCAAAAATCACCTCAAAGACATTCAAAGTTCCAAAAATATGAATATTGAGAGCACAGGACAAGTACCAGAGCCTGCAAAGAAATGGTCAATGTACCCAAAAAGGTTTTACTTGCTCTACTTGTTTTTAAATCATTTGCCAGCTGACGTCTGCAGTGTTTGATGCAGTGCACGTGATGACCCAAGGGCAGCCCATGAATTTGTCATGAGAGGTTTTAGGGATGGAATTATAGCAGGATCTCTGCAGGCCCCGAAAGCATCTGTCATACTGTGCCAAACTGTTCCTTCCGTTGACTGTTTGGGGTCAAAGGAAACGTGCACTGAGGCGTTTCAGCCTCTGGTGTCTGGCCTGTTCAGCTGTACGCGGACATCACTAAGAGCTTCTCAGCTGATCACACAGCAGAGCTGCTGCGCCTGCGACTAGAAGTAAATGACCCCCGAACGCCGTAATTGCCTCTTTGTGCACAGGCAGATGGAGACGAGGACCGACCTCGTTTTCACCTCCTTTAATGGACGAGTGTTTGTCAAGGAAGGCCTGTGTGTAACCGCTGCCACCTGTCAGGAAGGACATTTTGAAAAGGACGCGTACTTGTGCTGCACATTACATGAATAAACTTTTGGAGAGAAGTTTGTCCCGTTCAGGACAACTGCAGCATTATTACGGTTGGTAAATATAATTAAAATTGTGCTTATTGGATCTATTCTGACCTTAATTGTGACTCTATTGTTAGAGTCCAGCAGCGGACTACCCACTACCCAGTAATTAGACCTCTTTCACCGATCAGGACACCTGACCGTCTTCTGTAATTTAGCAGGACAAAGAAGGAAGGTGGAGGTCTTTCTTAAAAACAGAAGGGTGGGCTGACCTAATGAGAGAGTCTATTGTTGGGGATCGCCCGGCTGTCACGGTGCAGGATCACAGCTCTCTGCCTCTCACGAGTGACTTCATGCATGACGCACACCTCTCAGCTGCTGACAGGTACAAACCAACAGAGCGTCTGGGCGACCACTTACCGAGCCCAGAGGAGAGCGCTGAACTGAGGAAAGCGTTCCAAACAGACACATCGGGCCCAATTCTGGTTTTTGAAAGGTTGACAATGGTCTAGTGTCGACACGCTTCCATAACCAGGAATGTGACGGAACATGTGTTTTTCCTGCAATGAAGAGTAATAAAAACACACATTCACACTAACTAGGAAAACACTGATGACAGAGGGAACTGAACTGCACTGACAGGATGACAAGCAGCGAAGATGAGTCTTTCGGAAAGATGAGACGCTATTCACGGCGGCGGCGGCAGCGTCTGCGGCAGGTGGCGCGGCAGATGCTGCGTGATACAGTATCACAGGCATTAACTGGAGGACAGGGGACACACACTTTTCACAAGTCATTTTCAGCAATTCTGATGCAGATGTAGACAGAAAGACAGAGGAAAGAGAGGTCGTAAAATGGATGCGGATCATTTTGTTTTTGATCTCTGTTCTCCCTCCGGCGGCAGAAAAGTGTGAAGAACGGTTCAAGCAGGAAGTTCCAACCTGATCAAAAACCTCACTGGTATTATGCTGAGAAAGAGAAGCGCGCAGCAACTTTTATATCCTCTAAAAAGGACTTTTCAGAATGTAAAAAGTCCCCTTTTCTTCACCTATAAGGTCTGAAATTTGTTCAGCGCAAACAAGAAGTATGGAAATGCGGAAAGTTTTAATGCAGACGCTTGATCATTTTGCTGGACGAGCCACGGTCCTCTCTGGTCTCTGAGCCACTGCTCTGGTGCTCTGTAAGCAGCACATGTTTTGGGGGACACAACTGCTGCAGGACATGTGAGCATCGAGGCTAATTAAAGCCAGGGTCAGAAACAGAGAGAAAATGTCAACAATTTTAACGCCACTTTAAATGAACCAGCTAAGATGAACCAGCTGACAAATCTGCACGGAACAAGTTAAAACAAAAGATGACATGATAAACAAAAACGTCTAAGAAGGAGGAAATGGACAGCGAGCCGGTAAAGTAGCCTGTATCCCGACAGTATCCTGTCACAATATTTCACCCTTTGGGACATCTAGTGACCTGCAGACGCGCTGCGAGTTGCCTAGCTCTCCTCGGCTGGAAAACATCGAAGGGCTGTTATTTACATTAGGCCCAGGCAGCCTTTAGTCTATGTGCCTGCAGAAATTATTGCACTTCCTTCTGAGAAAATCTCTAGCGATGCATGTTTCCCTCCGGAAACAGACGACTGAGTGAACAAGTTTCTTTTTTTGCTGGTTTTCTGCTTTGCTGTGTGAGGTGGATACATACCGGCAGACGTCTTTTTACTCCATCGAGTTGCTGTTCCTGAAACAAAAAAAATAAATATACGAGTAAATATTTAAATAATTACTCTATAAAATCAGCATCTTCCATGTTTTTAAGCAAAGGTTACAGAGAGGTGTTAAGCTTGAAAGGTCCAAAACAGGAGCCTTAAAAATATCAAATATTTGTATATTGAACAAACTAATAGTTAAACCTCCTAATCTCCTAATCTCTAACAGATAAAAAAATGTACTAGAAGAAATTTCAATGACAATAATGGGGTGATTAAAAATCATTCTCATTAAATGAAGAAGCAGATGCATCAGCCTGTACAAGTCAATTATCATTAACTAATTAAATATTATCTCTGCTCTGAACTGAAAAGACAATGCCCTGTGCTCTGCCCTAATCAAGAATAAAAGATGGAAAAAATTCCAAATTTGTCTACACAAAAATAAAGTATGGTTTTTTTCCCCCACTAAATATGACAGATTTATAACATAAACGTGAAAATAAAGGATTTTAGAATTAGAATTGCTGTGTCAGGATTAAAGGATGAGATGAGCCAGGCATCTACAATACACCAAAGAGAATTTTGATGAGTTTAAATTCACAGAAATACCTTGGAGCTCTACCTTGTTGCTTTTAATGGATATTAGATTATTAAATTATTCTAATAATTAATAATTCCTAATATCTCCACAAAGTCTTTAAAAAAATGCACAATAGGAACAGGTCCATGTCACATAACAATCAAATACAGAGATTTATTTTGCTAACACTTCTATGTACATAAAGCCATCAACTAGAAACACTGTAGAACATTAGAACTTATAAAAAATAATAAATAAATAAAAGCATATGTACAAGGTCACATCAAGTTTACTGCCACTCATTGTCCCATCAGGGACTAGAGCGACTGAACAATAGTTTTAATGTTTTTAAAATGGCACATTTACAGGTGAGAACGACTACGGGAGATGAGGGCACAGGTGGGCGTAGTAGTGCATCAATTCTGGGCGCTCGTCGGTTTGATGGAGTAGATAAAGGCACGGAAGTGATGACAATGCTAACAATTATTCAGAATTTAAAAATATAGGTGCTTCCTAAATGATCGACAGATATGCTTGAAAGTTGGTTTCCCAGTCAAGATATTCAAGCTCCCAGTAAGACGAAATAACCAGTCTCGACTGACTTTGGAATACGCTTCAGCAGCTCAGCTTTTAAAGGTAATGTGTCCTGTTCAGTTTCAGTGAATCTGTTCAGTTTGAGACACTCAGGCAGGAGGGAAATGTAGCTGTAGATGCACCTTTGGTACAAACGTTACAGAAAAAAGGGAAAGATTTTACTCTAAAGATAAATAAAGCACCAAAAACAGAAAAGAAACGGACAAAAAGCATCCAGTAGTGCATAAAATTGTGGGTAAGGCGTGGACTGAGTATCGTCCCTCCGCGGTTTTATAACCGCAGCTTCTCGGACTCTGTTTACTCAGCTTTCACAGGTACACAATGGTTTCCTCCGTGCCTTCCTCGCCACTGCTGTCAGTCTCCAAGGAGACCGGCGCGTCGCCGTGATGCGGCGGCGGCGACGGGTACGGGTCAGCTCTGCTCGCCGTCTGCGACCAGGCCTCCCCGTCGAAGCCGCGGCTGATGCGATCTGAGCGACACACAAACACAGAGAGCGCAGACGTTAGAGCGGCTACGCTGGGAGCTTCCATCACTGTAAACGACCGCCAGGAGGTGATGCACGGCCGCTTGTTCAGTGAGCTCTGTCGAATTGTTGCGGCCGCTCGACGGCTCAGCCGCAGCTGCAGCGGCAAAGTCACCGTCTTCAGCCGTCCGTCATCCCTCCACTCCGTCTTCAGCGGCCCTGCTTTTGTCCTGGCGTCTCGAGTATGATCTGGTTTCTTTTTCACATTTGCACGCGTGGCGGATGCTGTTTAGCATCGGAGCAGGTGCGTCACCGTGGTAACAGATGGCATGAACTATAAATTGCTGGAGTGTCTGATTAATTATATAAGAGTCTGTTGTCGAGGAGCCGGGCTTGCCGTCTGACAGACGCACATCAGTGGGCACTCTGATGATCCCAAAGCTCAGCCAAACGAAGCGTTTAACTTTGCACGATCGATGGGTGATTAGAAACACAATCTAAAAACGTGTTTTGGAGCCTTTTTTGGGGGGATTTTGAAGACACCTGGAGCCAACCGCCACTGCAATGTGCAACTTTCTGGACCGTAGAAGAAATGAGCTCATCGGAGAACTACTGTTAGAGACTATGTGATTGATGAAGTGAAAAAGACCTGAACGTAATACAGCTGACTTTGTGAACTGCAGAGTTCTGACACGCAGCTTTCATTGTGCAGCCTGATGCTTTCATGCTTTGTTCGAAGTCACCGGTCAGGTTTCAGCATCATGCCTGGCGCACAACAGAACAATCGCCTTAGTCTACACGCTGCACAGCAAGACAGTTTCATCTCTCTATTCTCCCTCAGGACGTTCTCAATTCTTCATCTTTAAAAGGGTTAGTGGAAAAAAAGAGAAAGAAAGAAGTCACAAGGTGAGGACTGGAAATACCATCCAACTGGTTCCCCAAGATTACACAGTGGCGAAGCACATTACGGAGAAACAGTTAATAGAAAAAAAAGGGTGTGTGCTTGTGCCTGCATGGGAAAAAAGATTTCACATGCTCAGGCGAGGACACGGCGCTGTTCTAATCCATGTGACTCACACCAGAGCGCAGAATTTGCATTTGAAAGAAGACACGAAAGCCTGATTACCTCTGCGTGCCAGACGTGCCAGCACGTCTTCAAGGACGTCGTCATAAAACATGGAAATGCCTTGAAAAGCGACTCTACTCAAAGGCGCAAATGTTACGGGGAACATTATTCAGGGGCGCGGCCTCGTGGAATCTGCTCTGAAATGCATTGCATACTGATGCCAACAGGGTCGCAACTTGCAGGGACCCGGGTTTTGGCGGGGCTGGCGAGGACTCGGTAACGAGGAGGGGATCATTAGAGGAGCAGTGGGGAGATGATGATGCAGCTTCACGCAAGAGAAAGAAAACCTGCGTAACCTTGTTGTACTGTAAATACAGAACGAAGCTTGTTTAGCAACAGGGCCAACAAATGTGACAGAAAAGTGCAGAATAATAGCTGTCCCTTATGCTGCTGCTCCCCCACCCACTTCTGGAATGATGCGATGACAGGTCATGCAGTAATGAGTTTTAGAAAGATTTTCCTCTGATCGATGTTCCGGTAAGTCGGCCGTTTCCCGAGAACGGTGATTCACGCGCTGTTGTCTGCGCTGACAGTTGAGAGATAGAGAAACCGTTGATTTTCTTTCCCTTTCTCTGTCTGATAGGCCCTCGGCTGGCTCCCGGTGCAGGTGGAGGTGGTGGTGCAGGGGGCTCTCTTTGTCAGCAGACACTGATTAAGGGAGGGGAAGGGCGGCCGAGGCCTGGCCAAGGATACGGCCTTGAGAAGAGCGTGTGTGTACAGGATGAGCTCATATATATATTTGGGAAAAGCAGCACAGGCAGGGAGGTTGTTTGCATTCTCACAGGCAGCAGATTTTTGCAGCAGGACAGAAATCAGGCTGATTATAGCCTCTTGTAGCAGGTAAATGTGTCCGATCTAGACGTATGTTCCAGTTCTATTGGTTGGGACCCATAAAAGTGCAGGGCCAACGGTGGTGTGTTTTGGGTGAGGAGGTTTGGGGCTAATGAGTCTTCCACCAACTGTCATTTCAGGTGCTGTCCTTTCTTACAATGACTAAAGTAAAGCCCTGTGATTTGATTTTCTCTCACTTGTGATTTAATTCAATGGCTTCTGATGGCAGCGACGTATTCCATATCTGGCACTTACCCACGAGCAAGTGCACCCAGCGTTAATGAGGCAGTAATTTAGTAGTTTCACCCCCACAGATGACAAAAACATGAGCTGTGAGTAATTGACTTACCGCTGGATGGCTGCTGCAGCTCCAGCTTCCCTGCAGGACTTAACGTCAGCCAGCCCTGAGGGTCCGAGTGGGGGCTGCGAGTGGTCTTGGCACTGGACGAGAGCCTGCTGCTGGACCTGGCCAGCAGAGTGTTGAGGCAGTTATGAGCACTGGGGTCGTTCCTTTTGTGGTGGACGTGACGGTTGTTGACGCTGGCGCTGGCGAACGCAGCCTCGTTGACAAACAAGGAGCAGCTACTGGAGCAGCCTCTGGAGCATCCTGAAGCCGGGTCCTGGTGGAGACACAGGAATGTGATGGGTGACAAGCAAAAGATGTTCTACTTCTAATAGGCAGATTTTAAAAAGTGTAATATAACATTTAGGTTAGTATTCATAGGAATATTCCAGTTTTTATATATATGCTAACAATCTGTTGGCCAGCAGTGGATCAATATTTCAAAAGGTCTTCAGCTGCAACACAACTACAGCTAATTAAAAGGAACCTGGGAGTAGGCTTGTGCGTGCGTGCGTGTGTGTGTGTGTGTGTGTGTGTGTGTGTGTCACTTGATCTGTGTCTGACCCCGTGAACCGCTGCCTCTGGCTAAAGGATTCACGTGGGAACATTAGGACCTTGCTGAATAAATAAGTCCGCAGAAAGCCAGGAGAGACGCATCGCGTCTCCTCAGTGAAAGGTCGCGTGTAGATTAATTGGGATGGGAGGGATTACTGTAACACGAGGCTGGCCATTTGCCGGCCTGTCCGAGTGCTCCCTGCGTGCGCTTTTTTGAACGGTCACACCTGCTGAACCGAGCAGCACACACCCATTAGAGGTCCACTCGTGTGTAAGGTGCGTTTAAACACGAAGGGCAGGGAGGACAGTGCAGCCTTTATCCTCCATGTTCTCCAGCTGTGGAGGACGTTTCACCACACGGCTGAATCTGGACCTCCTTCAGGATATGACTGATCAGCTGCAAGTGCCACGCGGCTCTGGATCTCATTATTTTGTCATAGCTTCTATTTGCAGTGGTTTAATTATCATCAGTTGCTGAAATGTTTGTTGGTGAGCAGAACTGATGGAGCGTTGAGGACAAATGGTGTTTAAAATTGCTCTCATTATCGCAGGCCATTCGTCAAGCAGCGAGCGAGCTGCTTTCGGTGAACATGTTAACGGAGTCAATTGCCAGAAAATGACTTCTCATTGATGATTCCAGTCAAGAAACACTCCAGAACTGCTTCATTACACACCTCATGTGGCTTCAGGCACATTTCTGAGCCCTCGGGAAACAGAGCCGAGAACATACTCCATTGAGAAAATTGTCTTCTGTGGAAACTGGTGTTGCTGGTAACGCCTCTGTTCTACACCGTGCCTGTCATTTAATCACCGTGGCAACAGTCATCAGTTACAGGTGAGACTTGACCTGTTCTTACCTGCTGTCCATCCAGAGGGATGAGCATGTGAGGAATCACGGCTGGCAGACTCCTCTGCCGACTGTGCCGCCAGGTCTGGAGCAACTTCCCCTGGTTCTCCAGGCGCTCCCGCTCCCTCTCCACGTTCCTCTGGCCCTCTCTCAGCCGCTCCAGGCCCTGCTGGTACTCCTCCAGCTGCTCGTCCAGATCTTCCCTCTCCTGCCGCAGCTTTTGGGCCTCTAGGTGGCACTGCCTTTCCCGCTCCTCCAGCCTCCTCTCCCGCTCCCCCTGCTGGTTCTCCCTAGCCTGGCATTCCCTCTCCCATCGTTCCTTCTCCTGCCGCAGTTGGTCTTGGAGACGCTGAATCATGGCCACCTCCTCCTTTTGCTTCTCCAGGTTACGCTGCTTCTCCTGTTCCTGGAGGGTGTTCCCCCGGATGCTCAGCAGGTGCCGGCGATGGGCGCGGGGGGACGGCCGCCCGCTTTCTTGCAAGAGGAGCCTTTGAATCTCATAGTAGCTGTCCTGCAAACTCACCCTGGCCTGGCACAGATAAAGGTTTGGCTTGAAAATGTGAATAATCAAATGTGATGGAAATTGTAATCTGAGAGCACCAACTGTGCTGACTTTCTTGCTCTTGCAGGTAAAGTTTCTGAGCATCACTTTTCAGTGGCTATGATGCTGATAGAGATGTGGTTTTCAGATTCACACACACTCACTTTGAATATAAAATGAGTGCATGCCAACACATTTTTTTTTTCAAATCTGCAAATTTACATTTCATATCATAGGCTGATTGTACGTGCTTATTTGTATGTGGGTATTTGTGTTAACCAAAAACAGCCAACTTTGTCTCTCAGTTGAAAACACAGCACGTTTCACAACCTTTTAACTTAAAAAGGCTTCAGCAACCGCTGTTTACTTTCTGATAGCACGAATGTGTGTGTTAAAGCCTTTCTTTTTGACCGAGTCTGGGTGTGTTGCATGTGTGTAAATGCATAAAACAAGAGGCACTCACCTGCAAACTGTACAGTATCTGGGTCAGATTTTGTACACCTTTGAAAACCTATTAAAAGACAAAATCACCAATTGAAAAAAGATAAGAAAAGTGGTATTTTTAAGCTTTTTGTAATGTAGGAAAATTCAACAAATTTTTCCACCAAATAATTTGTAAACTCTAGTTTACCCAAACTTTAAGTTAAAGTGGCGCGCTGGGTTGCATTCATGCAACAAGTGCGACCCCGTGTGGTCATGTAGCGTCCTACAATTTCTTATTCTCTCCTTTGTACATCGTTCACCTCACAGGTGTGTGAAGGGTGGAAGCAGAGGCACAGCTGCTTCATGGTCATTTAAAAAAGTCTCCATTGTATTTTATTGTATGCATCAACTGCACAAATGTTTTCTTCACATCCAAACTAGAAAGGTAGCATCAGAAACTGCTGATTACCTTCGGGTCAATGGCCTCTGTTTTTTGCTTCAGGTGTGGGTCAAGCATAAGCAGCTCACTCCCTTCACTAGCCTCTGTGCTTTCAGGTGAGGTCTGGGAGTCGGAGGAGGTCTGCATCAGCACAATGGGACTGGTGGGAAACTCTGAGTCGGTGTCTGAGTCGGGGGTGAGGCTGGAGGGTGTGGAACAAGTCGGGGATGACAGCATCGCTTTCAGGTTCTCCGCTAGAAACCAGAAGAAGGAATAGCCTCTTATGAAGGAAGCTGCACCATTATTATAAGATCTATATAAGTGAAAAGCTATATAGTGGTCTCTGCTTTTATTATTAACATTAAATAAATAGTTCAATTATAAAATGACCATAATACACTGCAGCTGATTGCTACTACGCGATTTAGTCAGATTTACAAAAAACAGTGTTTTTTGTAGCACAGGGAGTGTCAAATATCTCACCCTCTTGCAGAGCTGCAGCCAACAACACGGCAGCCTGGGGCACATCTTCCGAGTGTGGCTGGACAAGCAGTCGCAGGTCCACAAGTGAAGCATCTATCCTCCCACTCAGGGCAGAGAGCGCCGCAAAGACCTGCAGTTTCTCTTCCAGGCTGGAGCAGATCAGCTGGTCCCGGCTGTTTAGATTCCCTGATACAAAAGATCCCCCAGTTCATACAAATATGGAACAAGAGTTTGAAATGAATCTGAGTCAACAGTGAAACCAAGTTTGAAGATACCCTGGAACTTTTGGATCTTCTGAACTCGAGCCTCCGCAGCCCGTTTCTCCTCTTCAGATTCACTCGTGCATTCGTCCTCTTCCTCCGGACAGCTGAGCACAAGGATTCAAATGATCCTTAAAGGGCTGTTTCAATGTTGGTAAACATGATGCTAGTCTGTGTTCATGGAGACAAACCAACGCTCACCTTTCCACCGCCTCTCGAATGAGCCTCATCCAGGCGTTCCTCTCCTCTTTGGATGATGTGTGGACCTCGTACATTTCCGGCCCTGCAGCCGAGGCGCTGATTAAAAACATGCCTCTCTCTTCATTTGCTACTTCTCGTACTATTAACTTCTGCAGAGCGATGACGGGGGGCTTCTGATCCTGCAGGGAGGTGACAGACCGGAGGAACAATAAGGACGACAGCAGAAACTGAAGCTGGTTTGAGTCGTGTGCATACCACAGTTGCAAATGTGTATTTCTGGTCTTTCTCCTGCAGGAAGATGAGTGAATCTGTGAGAAGCAGTGCCAGGACATCTGCAAAGGTGACGAAGAAAACATGATAAAGAGCCGATTTATGGATCAGACAGAAACAAAGGAGCCATTTGCCTCACCCTTGAGCCGACCGGTGGCGGTCTTCCACAGCAACGGGCCCTGATGCTTGAGCGCCTGTCCCGGTCCCATCATGTCCTGCTTGCGGAAGGTGTAGCCATTTTTCAGCTTGGCCACGCTGCGGTTCTCCATGCGGCTCCACACCTCCTGGAACCTCTGATGGCGCTCATATTCGCTGACGCTGAGATCCACGGCAGCGATCACCTCCCGAATCTGAGCCAGCGCTTTGGAGAGGTCGGCGTGCTCCTCTGTGTCATCTGCGTGGAAACACAGGGACGTTCTACCAAATGTTCTCCACCCACTGGTGATCGCGCCGTTCACCATGATGCCCGTCAGATTCCAGTAGAGGGCAGCGGAGGACTGACCTTCTGTATACTGCAGGATCCTCTCCAGAAGAACTGGGTACTTTGTTATTCTTTGGGTGACCAACAGGATGCATTCTGGGATCTCTCTGCGCCTCACCAGGGAGTTAGTACCTTGTTGCTTGAACAAAAATTTGAAGTTCAGCAGCAGCTACTTTATTATTCTGCCTCATCTCACCTTTGAACCGATACCTTAATGAAGCTCTGAAATCTCTTGTTGTGCTGCTGGAGTTCTTTGAAAAAGCTGACAGCTTCGTTGTGACGGCTGCAGAATTCTCCATAAACCTGCTTCATTTTCTCTCTATTCTCCTCGGAGAACTTTAGAAAACACACACACACAGTGATGCATACTCCCCACTAGGTGTCAGATATTATCCCAGCTTACCTGCTGGAGCAGCACATCTCCTATCCGTTGAATGAGGTAGTTCCCCTGGCCCGGCGGCTGGGTCGAGTTGTGCCGCCGCTCCTTCATGGCAGCGAAGAAGGAGTGGTGGAAGACGAGCAGCTGGTCCAGACAGGGGAAGACCCGCTCCACTGTCTCCGAGTCCAGCTGCACCTCCTCCTTCATCCCCCGTCGGAACACCTCGGCCATGATGTGTAGGGTCTGCAGGTGGTGAAGCTCCGTCTGCATCAGCTCTGCAACGCAGTCCAACGTGCAGACATTTAGCTCCAAGAAACGAAACGCTATGTGGTCTGTCTGCATCTGTCTGCTCACCATAGATGACATCCTGCCTCTTGACAACTCGTTTGTCCTGTTTCTTGCAGAATTTGTGCTCTACGGTGAGACTCCAGGACTCGGCTTCATAATCCACAGCGTCCATCGACATGTCTCTGCTCATACATGCATCCACAGTATCTGTGGGCGAGAGGAAAGAAAGAACACTTTAGGTCGAGCTTCTCTTTTATTCTCACTAATGGTCATTATATTGGTTTAATAGGTGATGCAGGGTGTCTGTGGCTATCTCTGTCCTGTGTAATATGTGTTAACCTGACACAGCAGCCAGAAATGTGCAGGGTGCTGCTAGGACATGTTGGTGCCTGCTCCTGCATCTTTAAAACTCTGGGGTCATTGTGTTTGCAGTGATTTACACACCATCTCCAAAAAACGAGTCTGCAGAGACGGAGGACAATGGGGCCAGCAGTCGCTCTTCTGGTCGGCCGTTAACTTTGGGAGCGTCCGTCTCCGTCTCTGGACTCTCACTGGGCCGACTGCTGCGTAGAGGTAACGTGGACAAGCGGCGTTAGCGGTGACGTGTGTTTATCCCGTTGCAATTCTAAATTCCGAGAGCTTTACGACCTGTCGCTGTAAGAGAACCCTCCGCTGGCCGAACTGGACATGGTCATTGTGTCTTTCCTCTCTTTGGGGATCATGACAGGAAGAGACACAGAGGTAGGGATGGCCCGCTGAGGAGAGTTGTCCCTCACCGTGAAGTCTGGAGGACAGCAAGGAGATCATCCAACATCCACCCCTGGCTGGAGTATGTTAGTGCTGTAAACTCACTCTGAGGAAGAGACGCCGTCCGGCCCTTCGCCGCCGTCACTGCACACTTGTCCTGAAGTTTCTAAGTAGGACAAATGAGAGATTTGTCCTTATAAACACCGGATGCACACACAGGAGGAGGCTTCATGTTTTATTCCAGCGGTCGACATAATACTCACTCTCAAACATGGTGGTAGAGTGTCTTTACAGCACTTATGGACGATGGCAGTACAGCCTGAAAGAAGAAAACACAAACGGTAACACTGTCAACAAGGATTTGTGGAAAAGGAGTTTTTAACCAGTTATTTTAGGATAGTTTAAAAAAGCTTCATTAAGCAACAACCATGAGCTTATATACACATTATCAGGGAATAATCAACCATTAGACACCCGTATTACTTACTAGAACAATGCAGCAGGTCTTTTCCAGAGGCTGGCTTGTCACACACCACACACACGGTGGGGCCCAAACAGGAGCCAGACGAGAAGCGATGTCCATTCTGCTGCCTTTCTTTGGCTTCTCGCTCTTTCCCCTTCCCCTTGGAAAACCATGACAGAGACATGGGCGTAAACTCATAGGTCACACGGACACAGACTTCACCAGAAACTGCAGCTGCGGAGCACGCGAGGGTTTAAAAACATATTTTTCTGTAACCCAACGAGGAGGATCCATGCCGAGCATGTGCGGGCGAGTATACGAGCCTGCGAGGACTCATTCCTTTTTTTTTAGCAAAGTGGAAAAAAAAAAAAAAAACTGGCTAGGAAATGGAGCATAGCATAAACAACAGATGCAGGTCAGGGAAGGGTTCCAGTCTCTGCTGACTTCAAAACGCAGGATTAATCATTAAAAGGACAGAGGCTGGAAACCATGTTTGGTCTGTCCCCCCCCGACCTTGAGATATTTCCAGAAACAGTTCCTGCTTGTGTCTCACAGAGCAGGAAGGATCACATATTCCATGCCTGGGTCAGGACCCCGCATACTGGACTTGTAACATAATAAATAGTTCCATTAAAAATTAAAAATAGGAAAATGCATCAGTCACCCCTACAGGAGCGTTCCTGATATTGTCGCTAGCGTTCACCTTCCTACCTTGCTTTTGTTCCGTGTGCTGGACATTCTGCTTTTGAGAAAACTGAAGGTGCGAATCACGCGGTATTTTTCGGACTCCGCTTTCGCTGGGATATCGTACTTGTCCGACTCCTCCTCTTCAATTCTGCAAGAATAAAAGTGTGTCACTGCCCGCAGCTTTGTGTTTACCCTACAAATACTTCCTAAGTGTTAGTTGAAAACGTGACTTCATGTCTGTACTCATGGCGGATCTAAAGGAGAGGACAAAAACACAGACACAACCAAGAAATAGCATTTGTTAGTCATTAAAGGTGACAAAAGATACTCTGCAACTCAGTGATGGGATGTGAATCAAACTTAGGGACGTTAGTAGATACTGGGTGCATGCAATATGAGCCACGGTCCAGGGGAGGATGAGGGTTTATCAGGCGGTGCTGTAAGTTCTGGAGTTAGTGGGGTTAAAGCTGCTCGCATTCAACCCGATCTCACATACTCTTTAAGGAACTCAGACAGTGTGAGATGTTGGAGGGATTCTGGCAGCTCCATGCTGCCCTCATCATCAGCAGACTGAGCTCGCTTACGGAACATTATCTCCCTGTAACAAACACACAAACACACACACACACACACACACACACACACACAGCTGATGGAAAGCTGCCAAATGAGACATTTTGGGAGTAAAGCTGTTCTCCTGAAATTAGTTCAATCAAAACCAAATCATTATATTATATCCTTTCCCAAATTCATCCACAAGGGAGAGGTGTTAAAGCTTCGTTGTATACAGATGATCAGGCTAAAGAACAAAGGTTCTGCATGGAATCTCCTTCAAAGTGTTCTTGCGTTATCTTCTTGCACACGTACATTATAAAACACCGAATAGTCAATTTCGGAGTTTATTTGGCATTAGAAGCATCTTTATCACATGCTTGTTCCTTAAATATACACTTCACTTTGTAGCGTGACAAGTGAAGCTGCTCAAAAACAAAGACGGAAGTACGGAAAGGATGAGTGTGATTCCTCCTTCAAAAGAATAAATCAGCCTCACAAAAGAATAATTTCCCACCGTCACCAGGCAACCAGGTTATTCCTGTAACCCATGTGTGATTCTCATTATCACTGCGTCGTTACAATAATTAAACGCAAACACATTTGAAGTAAAACTGTATCAATTATCAGAAAAAAGCAAAGAGCAGAGAAACCTAGGGTTAAGTCCTTCGGAAGTGAAATGATACCTTTTGTCCTGTGACTGCTCTGATATGGTTGATGGTCTTTGCTCTGCAAACATAAGAACAAGTTGGTTCAAGCGTTTCAAATCAAATACTTGCAAACTACATAGAGACGAGCCGGCTCCAGTGTCTTAAAAATACCATGCATGAAAAAGAAACGCTTTTGTTTCATTCCCATGCTGGAGAAGTCAGACAAACGATACACATAACAGACGATGTACACATACCAATACAGAGTATCAAAAAAGCCATCAATTAGGTACGCCATGCACACGCAAAGGCATGCTCATGTGATTTAAGTGAAGTTACAGAGCGGATTCCGCAGGTGATTTAAGTATTGCCTTTCTGTTGTCTCTCTTGTGTCTTCATTTCATTTTTCTGTGTTTCAGTCGTGCAAAGCGATGCACACAGCACCATTTTCCATCGCTACAGAATGAACACACTTGTCATCATGAGCCTTTACTGCATACGCAGAAGCAGAGACACTGGAAGGGGCATGCTGGGGCTCGGCGCAGCGTGACGGCTGCATGCGTTGAGTACTTACTAGCAGGATGGAGCAGGGACAGAGATTTAGACAGAGAGAGGGCCTGAAGGAGCGATCGGCTGTGGTTGGCACTGTGGAGCGCAGCATCTACAGTGCACAGTGGACAGAAGGCTTCTCACGCATCAGCTACAGAGGGTGGCAACGATCGGCGCCGTTGGCCGGCCATTAAGAGGCACCGTTTGTTTCTATCACGTCCAAGCGCGGTCTTGCAGTTCCTACATCAGCGGTCTTCAACCACCGACCGGTTTAATCAGACAGCAGGTCCAGTACCAAATGACCCACGGACCGGTATCGGTCCGCTCCCCGGGGGTTGGGGACAGCTGTCCTACTGTTTCTACAGTTTTCAAACTATAATGGAAATCACTAAAATAACTCAAAAGGATTAAAAAGCATGAACCAACTAGAATTGAGCTTCTTGGCTAAAAAGCAAACTGGGAAACTCATGCAGCCATTTACAGTCCTCAGGCGGTCAAATCGATGTTATCCGGCCATGTTTTCTGGGGTTGGCTTTCTAAGCGTGAGCTACTGTTTCCATTTTACTGACCGGTGCTGCTGTCTGAGGTGCGGAGCTCCTGGGCTACCCGAGCAGGGTGCACACCGATTTTGGCAGAAGAGTAGGAATATGAGCGCAGCCTAATCCCTGGGTCAGCTGCCTCCTGGAGGTGGTAAATCAAAGAATTAGGTCTTGTGATGCCAAGCGAGGGGTTTAATGAAAGGCTGACGCGGCGTTTACTTTTGCGGAGGTTTCACATGCTGATACTGCAGATTGGCCAGGAGGGAAAGTGAGGTCAGCGGCAGGATGGCACGGTTCCAGGCTGTCCTCACTTTGCCCATCGGACAAGAAAAGGGAAACGGGGGACTTTGTTTCAGAGGTTTCCTCCTCACTGTCCATCTCCAGAGCAACTAAACTGGGACTGAAGAACGAAAGAAAAACCACAGAGTTTAACACAGAGGCACACTGCTGCCTTCGTGAAAAACACAACAGAAATCTGTTCATACCTGAGGTCGCAGCCGTCCATGCGAGGGCTTTGCCTCTGACTGCTGGGCTCAGAGGAGGCAGAGCGATTCAGCCTGGCCAGGGCCTGGTCGGCCGGTGAGAGCGGGGGGGTGCACGGTGCAGAAGGAGGGTGGAAATCTTCCGAGTGTGGTGGCGGAGTGTCTGTGACCAGCAGGAGATCCTCCGAGTCCACGGTGTCCGTTATCATCCCTTCTGTCTCTGTGCTGTCCACAGTCACGCCACCGATGCTGCACTGGCTGTCCGCATCGCCCACCTGAGACAGGAAATGAGGAAATATGCTTCAACGTAAAAAAAAATTTATACAGATCAGAATAAATTCCTGCCGTTAGACCTGGTTCTCCTCTGCATGGGTCTCTTGGTCGCCGGCGGTCCCGCAGAGCTGAGGGTCTGCAGCCGACTGGAGGAAATGGTGTTGAACTCCGCCCGACTGCATGCTGGGTCCATTTACTGCAGAGATAATGCGACAACATCACAGTCCAGCAGGACCTTTGGCACAGGTCAGAATAACAGGATGGACCATTCATCTTCACGTCCTTGAGGAGTTTCAGTGCAAACTTGGTAAGAGTGAGAGACGTTTCATCCTTTATCCAGTGTCAGAAAGAGCCTTCATATCTGCTGAAACGCCGCACACAGTTAAAGGCAATAATATCCAGATCCAAGAACCGGAAAAAATCAACTCGAATTCAGGAACGCGGTGCTGTGATTTACGTGTTTGTATATTTTGCGTAAATCTCAGGGCTTTGGGTAAAGAAAGGAAAACGGAGAGGTGTGACCTTTAAAGGTTTGCTGAATAGATGTTACCGGCAGGTGGTCTATCGACAAGGGGAATGAGTCATGCTTCAGTCAAAAAAGATTGGGTTTTTAAGCCTATTCGTGTCTCCGTCAACAGATGAATAACTAGTCAATTTTGAAATTGATAATTTTTTGTATTATAATCAAAATGCACCCATTTGTTGTACAAAAAAAAAGGTTTTACCACAGTTAAGCAGTCATGTAAGTCCTGGTGACATGGCTGCACTCACGGGTGGTGGGTGGGAGAAACTATTCGACAGTAATGTGAAAAATGACCTCTCCTGATGAGAAGGCAGTTTAACAGCTTTCTGCACGTTCCTCCCGGATTTTGATGTCTGGAGCAGCAGTGCTTGCACTCATGTAGGGGAAATCCTGGGCATCAGGGAGGCATTTCCTCTCTGCTGCTCTTGCGCAGGGAAGCCATTTACGTGGGGTACTAACCTAGGAGGCACGCTTCTTTCATTCTTTCGAAATTCTATGCTATTATTTGGCTTCCTTTTCCGTTTGCTTCATTTAGGATGGGAGTTTTGAGTGAAAATTCTGTTTTAAGACTAAACATTGCAGCATTATTGAAATATTTGCTTCAAACATTTAAAAACGGTTTCATTTTTTTTTGCTGATTTGAATTCTGTTGCAACAATATTAACATGATATTAAAGTGCAGGTTTCAGGATTTCAGTAGCTGCATAGTAAAAAAGACTTAAACCTTGTGGAACTCTTTTCTTTCTGTTAATAACAGTCAGTCTTGTCTCGTTGCCTAATTGACACCACGGCAGCTGTGAGATGCTCTCATTGCTGTAAAATGATTCTTCAGTAGTGAGGGGGCAACAGCAGGAATGTATTTAACAGCCCCAAAGTCCCTCTAGCCTTTACAACAAATGCCTCAATCTTCCACAACAGACGCACAAGAAATGACCATTCTCACAGTCGCCATGACAACGCCGGAATGATTTTAGCACCCTTGTCAAAGTTTTTACCAGCCAGTGAGTGTTTGTGTGAGCTCGGCATGTAAAACCTGTTTTTCTGAAGAGGATTCACCCAAAATGCCCACCCGTTACAGCTCAGAAACACTGATGAGGAGAAATATGGGAAGGGACAGTAAACCGCAGGGAGGGGAGGGGAGACAGGGGACCGGCTTGACCCCATTCCTGTCTTTGTCCCAGTGACAGGGCAGATTCCTGGACTCAAAACTTGATGTCAAAATTATGCAAACAGAAGAGATTTGATTAAAAGGGACAGGTACAAACTGACTTTTATGAGATAACTCAAACATCTGCCTGTGCCAGCACCTCAGCCATCTTTATTGGGTATCAGTCCCACACCCTGCTCTTTAGCACAGCCACAAATATGTTTTTGTTGTGTGTTTTTTTATGGATGACTGCTTCATTATGTAAGCTGCAGAGCTGCGTGTTCATCCCAGCAAAAAACAAAAGCCGCAGCAGTATCTGAGTCCCTGCTGACAGCAGAATATCAGGTCTGGTGTTACGACCCCACAAAGCAGTAATGAAAGCCAGAATAGTGCGGTGAGAAAAAGACTGTCGCCCCGAACCAAGGGCCACTGCGCTTGCCAAGCTAATAAATCTATCAACTGGAACAAATGCCTAACTTAGTTGCAGTATGTGGTGACAGATAGAATGAAAAGACTCACCGGATACCGAGGACGAGTAATCAATCATATCACCATCATCTTCGTCCTCATCCAGAGACAGAACAAGCTGTTCTTCAAAAACCTTCAAGGAGGGGAAGGAAGGTACGACTCAAGTGAAAAAGGCAGGAGAAATTTACATTTTGATGACAGTAAATTAAAAAGAGTGTAGCCTGTGTTCTCTGCATTAGCATACTCACCCTGTCCAACAGTGCACGCTCGTCTGGCTGGAGCTCTTCTGCAATCCCTGTGCAAAACGACAGAACTCAAGGAGGCGCTGACGCATGACCTGAGCTAGTCCTCCGTTTCAGAAGAAGACGGGAGCTTTTAAAATGTCTCTTTGCTCCAGCATTTGAAAAACTGGCTGAGGAGTTGCTGCTCAGAGCTGCACAGAGAAGAAGAGCGAGCGCTGCCCACCCCCGGGTGTTATTTCAACCAGCCGCTGAAGTCGGGACAAGGTTAAGGTCAACACGGTGGTACACTTCCTGCTTCGCTTCAGGAGTCGATGCCGCCATGTGCCATCATCCGTGGTTACGCGAAATACAGATGGCCACGGGCTTATCGCGTGTGGCATACCAGCCTGTGCACAAATTAAATCCAGCCCCCGCCACCCTCTGCCCCTGGCTTTCTCTGCAGCTTCACCAGCACCTGAAACGGTTTTTTGGCATCTACTTGTTCCATTCAGGTCATTAGTGATGGATGTCTAGCTGTGCAAATGTTTGCACAAATGCTGGGTTTTTTGGGGTTTGTTTTTTTCATCTTTCTACAGTAAAGTGTGTGTCACATGTCGCTGCACACAGACGATCAACACTTCAGCCGAGTGTGTACACGGGCGAGACAAAGGCTGCGACTGATAATTACTGTCTAATCCATCCAACAGTGTCCTCAGCCCAGATTCTACTTTTAGACTGACATAAAACAGGAAAGAAATCTCAGATGCAAAACTGCTTTTTAGCAGTGGTTTACACAGAAGCACATGTTTTTTTCACAGCTGTGCAATTAGTACGTGTGTGTGACGGCCTGTGGTACAATCTGAAATGTATGATGAATAAATACAACATTTGGTGGTTGTACTTCAATTAGAAATCAGTTGTTTCATGTGAGTTTATCACAAAAAGCTTTGCTGTCAGACACATTTTAATCAGCAAACAGATTTTTAGAGTTGAGGTAACTTAAGAAGTCGTCCTACCTTTGATCTGAAAGAAATCGCCATGGCTTTTCATGTCTAGGTTTTTATCAGCCTTGAGCACACTGATCTGAAACAAAAAGATCATTAAAATCGTGACAGTGACTGATGATATGATTACACGTGCTTACCTAATGTTTAAAATCTGCGACATTTAGGTCAATATTACATTTACATAAGGGTCTTTTTCAGCCATTCTTGTCCGCCTCTTTGCTCTGACCTGCTTGAGGATATCCTGGTCTCCCAGTCTGTCTCGAAGGACCATGATGGCCTCCTGCGGGCAGCTGCCGAGCGGTTCCCTCACAGTCAGGGTCAAGGAGTCGGCCTCGGGACAAAACCTCAGCTCACTGGAGCCATCGGACCAGACGCAGCAAACACCAGGAACAGGTCCGACCGTAGACTCTGGAGGACTGGAGGTGAAGGCAGCAGTAGAGCACAGAAATGAGTTTACGAGGAGGAAGGAATGCATCATCATTTCTGTGACTCATCGTGCACTGTTACATCACTGGTATGTGTTGTCTGAGCTGGCAGGTTCCCAGGCTCAATTTGAAAAAAAAAGTGTAATATTCAGTTTTTATCTAAAAGGAGAATTTTCTTCTAAAGGAACTTCCCAATTTTTACACTTCCTGTCCTTTACTTACCAAGTTTTATCTCACTTGAATCACATTTCTTGAGTTTTTCTCCCTTAAACATGTCAAATGTTCAATAATAATGCCTGTCAAATCTTTCATATAAGACAGATCAGGCTGCAGAATCAGAACATCATGCTAGCAGGAACCTGAACAGGGCTTTCCGTCCGTCCCCCTGGGCCAGCTGCAGAGGTGCGTCTTCCTCCTGCTCTGGTGAGCCCCACCCTGTGCGGCCTCTGATCTGATGAGCCAGGTCATGGGAAAGATGAGGCCACCGTAAATGCACCGCGAGATGAAGCAGGGATGCTTTAGCCTGGAGATCAGCGACTAAGAAAAAGAGGCAGATGCACAGGGAAATTGAAGCCGAGTGCTGGGTGGAGCTCGGGTGGAGCGTGCAGACAGTATAGGCAGTTTGCCCCAAAGCTGAGAGGGACAGCTCGTCTGTCACATACTTCACCGGGTACGGAATGTAAAAAAGTCGCACACTGCAGTGATGGAGGAGTGAGAGGCCCTGAGTTGAGGGCGGTGGTGAAAAATAAAACATTTTAGCACCTTGAAAAACCGGTTGTTTTGCAGTGCTGACAACTCCTGTCAAAAGGCAGATTTGCTGCAGCTCCCATTGATGCTTTCTGGACTTGGCACAAACTCCCCCCTACACACTTTTGTTGTTCGGTGGAAACAGGCTGCGAGCACCGTTCGGAGCCGACGGTTGCCACGGCGTTATCTTTCAAGCCCGAGAAACACGCGCCGAGGAATTCTCATCCTTTCCCCTTTACCCCAAAACTGTTGCTGGGCCATGAGAAGAACCAAAGCGGGCCATCACCCCCACAATGGTGCCATTAATTGTGACCTACTTTCAACTGGCTGAGAGGACTCGATGCTGTGAAACGCGTGACAACAAAGTCATTGTCAGCTGCACTGAGGGACCAGGTTTGCATGGACATTTGCATGAGACCAGACTACATTTGCTAAGAGAGCAGACTAAGAGGAAATCTGCTCTGAACACTCCCTGCAGGCTCGCGTGTCTGTCTGGAGAGAAAATGACCTGAACAGAAAGTAGAAGGAAATAAGCCCAAACTTATACTGTTGGCCTGTTGTGGGTGTTTGACCCCTTATCCCTCAGAGGAAAAGGCCACTTTAACATATTGAAATGGCATAAATTCTAAAATCTGAGTCCAGATGCCAAAAGCAACGGTGGCCCAGCTGCAGTGTGAAGCAGCAGGAGTCAACGACGGTGCAGAGGAGGCCCAGGAGAACTACTATCCGACTGAGCCGTGGCAGCTAGCGCCGCTTCTCTTGAACGTTTTCTGAACATCATGCAAGGACAAAGCGGAACACCGAGATCTCCTCCGTAGTTTTTTAAAAAAAACTGCTCCTGACATTACCCTTATTAAAGGGCATATTTAAATATTTCATCCTCTATCCGCATTTGTCTAAAATGTTTGTATGCAGCAAAGTTAGTTCCGTTACCTACCAGCATTGCCATTTTTATTTTTGGCATTTATAAATCAAGCTGTTATTTTCATTGGCATTTTATTGTTTTCACTCACTTATTAAGAAAAGTTTGTAATTATAGTGAGAATTTAAAAAAAAATCTTACGTCTTTTATATTTCCTGGCTTGTATTCCGTTTACTTATTTTTATTTTCAATCATAAAACATTTCCTTCCTTTACTTTGTGTTTTTTACAACTCCTCTGTGTATTTAATTGTACATGTTCTTAGGTACCTACTTTGTTTTGAAAGGCACAGTCCTGCTCTTGAACATGTGGTCCTGAGAATTCAATATGAATTTCTCAGAAAGCATCAATAACAAGCTCAGCCGGGAACAGAATTACCTTTGGCAAATGAAAGTTGCATAACCGCAGTTCATGAGCTACGCTCTCACTTCCTGCTGCAGTACCTTCCTCTCCTGGACGACTGGTGGGGTTTTTCCACTGCTCGGGGTCATCCAGGTTAGCCACAGCATCTGTGATCTTCTCATCCAGATCCCCGAGACCAGCTTCAGCACTTGAACCAGGCTGCGCGTCCACCTCGCCGGTGCCGTGCTCCCCTCCTGCTGCTGACGTGGAAAATCTCTTCAGGGCTTCCTGGGAGCTCCGAGAGCAGAGCTGCTCCCTGGCTGCACTGGAGCCCTCAGCAACCTCTGGGGCAACATCCCTGCGGTGGTCCAGAGACGCTTCCCCGTGACCGGGCTGGACCCGCTCCTCCGTGTAACAGTAGCACGTGACTTCTGTGGCGGCGACTTCTCTGAGAACATGGCCTGTGGGGGCAGAGAAAATCAAGATGGGAAACAGTGAGACGGTAAGACAAAAAGAGAGGCTAGAGAGGCTGTCAGGTGTCAGCGTACCGGGAGCTGTGAAGTGGAGGGTCAGACTGTCCAGTCCTCTCTTTGCAGTTGTTACATGTGTAAGCGCGGAGCCTCGGAGGACGACGTAAAACTCTGCATCCTCAGGCGCGCTGGCTTCTAACCTCATGCTGGCCTCCACCTGCCCCTGGGAAATGAATTTTTAAAAACCCATTTATGTTTTTATTGAATGGTAGCTGCTCAATCCATAAATCCATAACTTCCTTTGTGCATTTTTGTCGTGCTTTACAAGCAAACTGGCTTCAGAAAGTTGACAGACGCCATGTTTGGAGCAGCAGTAAAGGTAAAACACGACAGTAGTCCGGGTTCACATTTGACTCATTTGCATTTAGTAAACTATTACATTTTACCAGTTAGATTGCAAACAGATGTTCTGTCAGAATGAGAGTTCCTGTGCTTTTCAGGAGGTCAAATGTGGATCTTTTTAAACAGAGACAAATTTCTGCCGGTGCTCTGGAAATCTTTTAATAAATCTCCAATGTTTGGATAGTCAAGAGGGTAAGATTTTTGTATTTGACAACTTGGGATGACGGTCTTAGAGACGAAAACCAGAAATTTCCACCAAGACAAAAGGCGGCTGACTCAGCGGGTCAAATTCACCAAAAATTGGTCTAAAAAAAGCCCAAAAAGGTAAATGCAAAAAGTGATAAATGACAATGTTTTTCTCGGTTTCTGCTGGTAATGTCATTTCAAATGAGTCCACCTCACTTCTGGAGTCTATCATTTATGTTGGCCACATGTTGGTTTTGGCTGATAATCAGTGAATCTGTCCGGTCCTGAAGTTTCTCAGCCAGACAGTGGTATCACTTTAAACACTATAACCGTCCTTCTGTTATCACTTACACCAAATATCGGTACCAAAGTGTCCCACTGTGATTTGTGCATCCTTTCTGGATCTCTGACAAGGCTCAGTGGAAACAGGATAACTCATAACACCACACAAAATCCACATGTTTTTATGATTTTTCTCTTTGCTAGAAACAGATCAGAATACTCGTCTGTCCATTCCTCAAAGAAGGGTGAAACAATATTGGTTTACACGGGTGTGATTCAATCGAACAGACTTTCCATGATCCTAACCGTCTCTGCCATCCCTTGGGGCGCTGGAAGGAAGGCTAGCAGGCGGCAAAGACACCAAACCTCGGTGATCTATGCTCTTTACTCTGGAGCATGATCACGACAAGCTGATCCAATAACAATGAAATATTCAACACCTTGTGGTTCCACCTTGTGCTTCCCATATGGGTAGTTTTCAGGTCAAGCTCATAATGTTAATAAAAGAAAATACACACAAGCTTATTCATAAAGCTTGAACAAGGGGAGCTTTATCATCTAAAAGGTTTAGGTGTTGCAGTTTAATGCGATACAATAAAAATAAGTAGCTGATAGTTGGTGTTTTTAATATGAAATCCGAGGACAGGCCTGGGGGTTTATTTTGAAAAGCCTCCCTGTTTTCGTCCACTCAGATGGGGGGGGAAACAACATCAGATCTGTTGCCTGTGGTCTCCAGGAAACCGGCCGTCGTCAGCTTTAGAGCTCTTTGCTGTGATCTCTTGAGTGCAACACATGGGTGACGTCAGGAGGGCGAGATCGCCGCCCGTGCAACAACAAAAACAGCTTCAAGTAACAGTTGGTAAGGAGTTGTTGGAAAGGAGGCTGACGTCAGCGCAGATACGCCGCGCTTCGTTGTAATTACAAATAAGGTTACAACCCATTAGGAATCATTATCACACAGTGGTTCATCATATTTTGCTAAACCTACTATAATACCAGTGGTTATTATTTTATATTATTAGTTTAATCAGAACAGATCCCATTAAAAATGATAAAAGTTTAAATATGTGAAAAAGTGCAATGGGCAGAATCTCACAGTGAGTGTTTAAAATGTGCTGCAGGCCTTTTCTCAGACTAGGCTGAGCCGCATACCTTTGATTTAATCAACCGTGCAAATAAAATACTCATAACTGGTCCAAATGTGCTGTCAGTGACTGGGCAGGGTCTGCAAAACTCTCTTTTCAAATGCCAGCTGCCAGTACAAAACGTTACATAACTGACCAAGAATGTCCTGATTTTTGCACAGGTTTCCTGGAACCGATCACTTTTATCTGCCATTTACCTTCTTTGTCCCTCTTTTTTTTAAACAAAGAGTTCAGGAAACACAAGCTGTCTCATAGGAAAAGGCGATAAGGTAAAAAAAAAACCCACAATAACATTGATGATCATGACTAAAAGGAAAGAGGAAACACGGTCAAGACTTACACCTAAATTCCAGTATGCACAACTGATGTTGCACTGGGGCTCAATTAAAGCTCCTGAAAATACATTTTCCCACCATTCAATGCCACCATTTATCCATTGAGTTGGCCCAACAGTTGCTGCTCTGGAACAAACTCCCCAACTGTGCGTGCGGAGGTGCGCCATAGCAGTTTACCGAGAGTGTTAGCAAAAACACTCTTTATATGACAGCAGTGTGTTGGGGCATGCCCGCACAAAGCCCAGCATTGAAATCTGGATCTCATTCAGGGGCGAGAGTCGCTCCCGTTCAGCTGTGACCTTGAAGGGTGGAGACTCCACTTCCTCTTAATGGAGAGTTGTGTGCTTTCGTGCTACGGTGCCAGTAATGATTCACACGCTTTGGGTTTCAGACGTGCACCTCCGCCCACCCCCTTCTCCATCTCTCTCCCTCTGAAAGTGGTGACGCAGCAAAATGCCCATATGCACACATACACAATGCTTACCAGTAATCTGGCAAAGCTTCAAAGAGTGGCCCACCCAGGCTTTACACACACACACACACACACACACACACACACACAGTAGTGATGCAGAGAGAGAAGCACAAAATATGAAAGATATAAGGGATGGGATAAAAATAGTGTGAAAATAATAAAAATGATCACTCATACATGCTCCACTGTGCACACACATGGGCATACTCTCTCCGTAGTGAGCCGGGCTGCAGCAGCCGACCAGATTCCCTAGAGACTGAAACCCTCCTGGCTTGGGTTTCATTTGCAACACAAGGCTCCCAGACTCCCCCAGACAGAGGAGAGAGAAAGAGAGAAAGAGAGAGAGAAAGAGAGAAAGAGAGTGCTGGAAGGACAGATGGCAGTGTTGGAGGCAGAATGTGAGCCTAAAAGAGTTAGAGTTAGACCTCCTCTCAGAGTTTAGATATTCCACCAGAGAAAAACAGTGATGCACTTACATACAGAGGAACCTCTTGTCTATCCGCCTCCATTTTCTCTCCATCCACCTGGGGAAGAAGTATTCACGTTACTCACACATTCATCCTCCTTTATACTTGTAAGACAAGTGCAAGGTGCCCAGGGTGGAGGGAGGCATAATGAGTCCCCACCGGATCCACTGAGGTTTCCAGCTCAGCTCCTGATGTGACAGCTTTCACCGGCGCTTTGCTTTGTCTTTACGTGAGCTTGTACTAAAGATGGCCGATACTCAGTGATCCAACTAAAATGTCGTGTTGTTCTCCAGACTAAAACCTGAGCTGAAGCAGCACTCACACCAAATTCAGGTCACATTTTGGGGGGGAGGTTGTCTCAAGTTCAGGGAGCCTTTTACTGGCATTAAAGTATGATGCCACAGGCCTGGGTGTCCATCTCTGGATTTAATCCTGTTAAACGGAGCGTCTCTGCTGTAAAGTGAGACTATCGATGGTTCAAGCGACATATCCTGGAATAATCACCAGCCCAGACTGGCAGTTTGCACCTCACTGCAAGAACAGCTCGTTTCCCTTTTTGTTTTGAGATTTAGCCTGAATTTAGTCAGGGTTGGGTTGGATGAACTTTAAATCCTGTTTAGCTCTCGTCTGAACAAGACTCTTCTCCTTTTTGTCCGCGGCTGTCCTTCAGCCGATGCCATGCTCTTTGTGAATAAGAAACCTGACCTGGCTGGTGGCCACAAACAGAGCGTGAGAAAAGAGATTACGCACAAGGAGAGAAGGCTGTCAGGAAACATCAGGGTAACTTCTTCTGACATCAGACAGTATGTGATGCAAATATTTTCAGTCACAAGCACGTTGATCCCGTTGTCTCCAGTGACTGAACAATCTAATTCCTCTCACATGACAAACTGCACTCAGGTGTGTTGCATGATAAAGCCACTAAGCATCCTAAAATTTACCTGCAGTTTATTGTGTTTATTTTCCTTTTTGGAAATATATTTTAGCTTTTTAAAGCTGATTATTCATTCAATTTCAATCAATACATCTACAACCTGGGGCGACGAGAAAAAGTTGTGGTCTCTTTTAATTAGGAAACAATAAAACAAAACTTTCTGCGCTTTATCAACCACCACAGTGTAAAATGAGCATAGACGTAATAAAGGAGGCTTCTTGTTTAACCAGCATAGTGGAGTTTTCCTCGGTTTTACTTTTAAGCCTGTGAATGCATCACTATGATCGATTATGTTTAAATAAATAAATAAATAAATAAAAGACAGATAAAAAACCAAACATCCTTATATTACGTCCCAGGTTCACGCTGCACCTCTAACTGAAAGCAATTTTAAAATTTTAAATGAAAACAGCTTCTCATTACCTGTTGCCTCTTGCGGCTCGTGTTTCGGTGTCTCGCAGCAACGAATTCCGCGACTTTTTTTCAAACAAAAAAAGTTTTCCCTCTTGCTTATAAGATGATCCTAAACTCTTTCTGCGCTTTTATTCCGCGTGAATTCTGTAAGCCGGAGCCACCCGCCGGTCCGCAGCGCGACCGGATCGTTTTGCAGGTGTCGCCTCCGTCGTTGCTGGTCTCTGCGGGCAGCTCCGAGTCCCAGCCCCCTCGAACGCACCACCGCAGCCCGGCCTGCAGGGCTGCAGGTAGACGCAGACGCTCCAGCCCGCCAGCCCTCTCTCACCCACCTCTGCTCTGATCCTGGTGCCTTTCTGGACTAAAACTGGGGTTTTCTTGTTAGTTTAAACCTCTAATTATCTTCAATCCCAGCCATGCTGCCATGGGGTCACTGGGGCTCAGTAGCGCTGTTGTGTGGTGACTCTGTTCGGGAACAAAGAAAGACTTGATTACTTTACAAGTATTAGATATTTGCACGTTTAGGTAAAGCAGTACCCTTGGCATATATGGTGTGAAATTCGTAACCTCTCATAGAAAGAACTGCAGCTGTGGTTTTAACTCTCACTGGTTGAACTTCTCAGTTCCCGATCCAGCATTTTTAACGAGCAGCAGAGGAGAGATAAAAAATATCTAGTTGCAAACTTTAAGTCTGATTTAGTGTCAGATGTTTATTGAGAAGCAAAAAACCGGCTGGGATGTGTTTCTTATGTAAAGACGACATCTGGTGGCCACAAAGCAGCACTACAGCCTATGTGATTTACCTTGTTTTTGAGGGAAAGGAAAGGAAAAGAAATAAAAAGAAAGGAAAGAAGAAAATCAAAGATGAATTCTAAAAATTGCACATTGTTATTAGGATGCGCTAATACTCTAAGAGTGAAAATAATCCTTCTTACAAACAAACAGATGGGTGAAAAGTTTGCCGCATTAAATGTGACCTGCAACAAGTGTCAAACAAACATGTTGACGTTTGTCCATCGTGACCTTAAGCTGCTGCAGGCTGCAATTTCTCAATTGGCCAAGTGTTAAAGAAAAGTTAAATCTGCTCCACACAACTGAAAAACATTGCTAGAGGGGAAAAAAGAGGAAAAAGTCTACAATATCAAAGATTAGATGCTAAAATGCCTTTTCAAGGACCCAGTGTGGTGGAACAGCTGCTGGCCAGATTCAGACAGTGGATTGTTTACTTGGCGGGTAAGAAAAGTCTATTTATAAATGTCTTGTTTAAAACAATAACAGACTTTGATGTAAAACAATATTGACTTTTTTTGGTGGCACGCTGTGTTAAAAAACATGATAGTTGAAATTCTTAACAAATTTAGTTGGGATTTCCCAAAGTACAGTTTATTTCGTTTTTTCTATGTAAACTCAGCAAATTGTTACCACATTTGCTCAGCATCTGGATGAGAGCATTTTATCTGTTTTTCACTGACAACGTTAATATAAAAAGTTTCATAATTTAAAAATTTAAGACACTTCTGCATGCATTTCATTGAGACACCAACATTTTACTGCTTTAAATATCTCTGGTAAAATAAATAATGCAAATGCTCCTCGCACGATGAACCTGCTGGTAAACTTGAACTGGAACACCCCGTTTAAAGGTAGAAATCATCTAGCTCAATTAGCCTAATTGGATCTGACACACAAATACTTTTTAAATCCTAGCAACAGACATGGTATTACAGAAGGGGAGGGGGTGCTAGGCCCTTATTTCCCTGTAATAATGTGTCGTATTCATCCTGATTTATCATCAGGTGTTTCTTTTTGGCCTCGGATTAATGAACATCCTGATGAGGTGAGGTCCCCCAGTGACCCTGCCCCCCCTGAGAACCCGGCGTCTGGTATGTATGCTCATCAGGAGGCTGAGGCTGGGCCTCCCACAGGTAACGGTGAGAGTGAGGAGGAGGAGGAACGTCCCAGACCCCCCACTCCTCCAGCCCAGCAGCTCTCTGTGTATGATGGGATGGAGTGGCAACAAGGTCATGCTCTTGCGCTTCCTGTTTACTATGACCACGTAAGCAACGCTGTCCCACCTCCTAATCCAAATGCTTATCCTTTCTATTTTGCAGATCCGTATGCTGGTTTTTATAATGACTTTTTAAATGCAAATTATTATGTTATACAGTTTCCATATTTCTTTTCTTATTCTCCCCCCTATGATGACCTGTATGCAATGCCTCATCTTTTTGCTTATCCCTACCTTCATGCGTTTCCCTCAGCTGATCCTTATACTTTTATCCAAGCTCTGCCTTTATCATGGTTTTTCATTTTCATGCCAATCTTTACGACACCTAAGAAGGTCATGATGATTACTATGAAAATATGGATGGGGTGGAAATCTCTCACTTTAATGCTACTGACCTCGTGAGCTCTGTTGAAAACATCGGGCCAGTCCCACCTGAAAATTCTTTGGAGGAGTTCGGTTCGAGTCGCTTCTTTTCTTCTTTCCCTGAAGCCTCTGAATATCCCTCAACGTCTGGCACCAGTTCTTCCACCAGAAGATGCAGAGAGGAGAGCAGTGATGAGGAGGCCTCCAAGAGGCCGAGGTGGTCTCCAGAGAGCGACTCAGACTGACTTCGCTGCTCAGCACAGACATGTGAACTTCACCTCAGAGCATCTGTATCTGAAAGGTAAAATCATCTTGTGATATATGAAAATGTTATTGTATTTACATGTAGGAAGTTAATAAAGTGTCATGTTTGTGTTTAAATTTAGCCTAAAATATAGAGTAAACAAGAGCTTCTAAATTCTAGGGTACAGATGGAAAACAAGCAGTATCTGCAAATCTAACAAATGTATAAATATATGAATAAATAAAGTGTCAATGCACGACAAGAATAGCATGAAATTAATGTAAAACATCTAAATTAGTGCAGGTCTTTCAAAAAAGCATTGTCATTGTGTTAGGAAATTTAAATGGACTGCAGGACATGGGCACCAACAGTTCAGTGGAACTTTATTGTAAAACTACAATTATTTTACTTCTAATAAAGTTGTTTTATTGCCTGATGGGGTTTTTCTTTTCTTCCTTATTTTATTTTTATTTAAAAAAGAAAAACCTGGAACGAAAAAGCGGGATGTTTTTTGTGGACGCACCAGCAAATACTGCGCATGCGCACATCTGTCAAAACATCGAAAGAAAAGGATTGACCGCTATGTAATTTCGGAGCAAACAATGCTTTTTTTTTTAGTAGGTAATGTATTTATATATGGATTTATGGTCATAATAGTCCTGTAATGTATAATGATTAACTCTACTAGACACAAACCACCAATCCAATTGGTGACAACAATGACGTGGCGACCGTGCTAATTGGTAGCTAACTGACAGTTCTTTGCAAAGTAATATTTTTATTAACAAGACTAACTTGAGTATATGTGATCTGTAAGTACGAAATATTTTCGTTTTCCAGGCGTGGATCCACACTAATTTGATCCAGTGCGAATATTAAGGGGGTAAGGAGAAAATGGACAACGTTACTGTATCAGCCTCCGAGGGGATGACCGAGTGTCCCCTGGTTTCTGACGACATGGAGGGGATCTGTGTAATGCCGGAGCTGGGTACTATCAAAACTGAGCAATCGAGCATAGATGACCCAGGAAACCAAAATGTGTCCATGGGAATCAAATTCATACTCCCCAACCGCTTTGACATGAACGTTTGCTCAAGATTTGTCAAGTCTCTGAACGAGGAGGACAGCAAGAACATCCAGGACCAAGTCAACTCGGATCTGGAGGTGGCCTCCGTTTTATTTAAAGGTATAAACCCTGGTGTGTGAGCATTAGTGAGTCTGGTGACATGAGGTAATGTTTTTGTTTGGTGCCTTTCAGCGGAGTGCAATATTCAGACCTCACCTTCTCCAGGCATACAAGTGCGACATGTTTACACGCCGTCCACCACCAAACATTTCTCCCCCATCAAACAGTCGACCACACTGACCAATAAACACCGTGGAAACGAGGTGTCCTCCACACCTCTGTTGGTGCATTGTAAGTTCAACTTCATGTTTAAAGTGGTTCTGACGTGACTACGACTACAAAGGTAATACTTGCCTTCCTCCCAGCTTTGTCCATACATCAGCTGGCAGCCCAAGGGGAAATGGTGTTTCTCGCCAGCAGGATTGAACAAGGTAGGCGGGGCACTGTAATATAATCGATGGAATTGTGATACAAGCGTAAGGTGGAGGTCATGCTATTTCCTTCCCTCCATCTTTTCAACAGAGAATGTTATTAACCTCCAAGATGAAGAAGGCTTCACACCTCTGATGTGGGCAGCTGCACATGGACAGATTGCCGTCGTCGAGTTTCTGCTTCAAAATGTATGAAAAACAAAGAAAGGTACCAAGAAAACATGCTGTATACTCACCATTTTCATTGTGCATGCCCCTGCAGGGGTGCGGACCCCAATCTTCTTGCCAAAGGGAGAGAAAGCGCCCTGTCCTTGGCCTGCAGTAAAGGATACACAGATATTCTGAAGATGCTCATCGACTGTGGCGTTGACGTTAATGAATACGATTGGGTAAAGAACGTACCCTGCAGCATCAAACCCCTCCGCTTGTGTGTAATTGAACCACCTAGAGGGCAAGATGGTCTGTTCTGATGTCAGTCTGCATGTGGATTCCAGAACGGAGGCGCTCCCTTGCTGTACGCCGTTCATGGGAACCACGTACGCTGCGTGGAAATCTTGTTGGGTGAGCGTCCATCCGTCCTGACTGACAGCAGCACTGCTTTTATTAACAAAGGTGTGGTGTCCGTGTGTGTCTTGCAGAGAGCGGAGCCGATCCCACCATGGAGTCAGATTCTGGTTTCAATGCAATGGACATGGCCGTGGCAATGGGCCACCGGAACGGTAGGCGTTATCAAAACACACCAATCTACACACATTTAAAACACAAATAAGATTTAAGGAACTAAATGGGTTTTTTTCTGTTTAGTTCAACAGGTAATGGAGGCACACTTACTGAAATTACTGATGGGAATCCGAGAGTGAACTGAAACTTGAATCATTAGGGCAGAAATCTGAGGTCAGGACAATCTCACAGGGCAGGCCAGAGCATTTGGTGTGGACATTTTTACAGACTCATTTTTTTGCATGATGCACGTGAGGGTCTGTGTTTGACGAATTTCAGCTTCTGCACCATAAAATGGCTCTGATCTGTATCTTAGTTGTCTGTTTCACCCATCCTTCCATTCATCCAATCTGCTTTTCCGAGGTTCATTTCAAGATTTCAGACGTGTTTTAACGATGTGTCCGGATGATGTTTGTACGGAATTTATTTATTATTCTTAAATGTGTTGTACTGTGATTAAATATCCTACTGATGTTTGATTTAATGTACTGTGGAATTAATGTGTTGGCTACTAACCTCCTATTTAACTACTCAAAATTATTGTGGTTAAAAAAGGTCAGATCCTTGTTGATAATACTGAAACTTATAAAAATAAAAGACCTTTTTGAAATTCCTTCCCACAGAATCCATATTTTGTGACCATCACTCACAGCAAAAATACACATAATGTTAAACTATTTTTACATTTTCAAGGTTGGCTAATGTGCCAAAGCTTAAAGTTTCTTTAAACCGCAGTGTGGATTCACACAATATTAAAATGCTGCGATTAGGGAGGCATTGACAGTAGCAAACATTTATTCCAGATATGGTTGGTTATTAAGTGAGGCCACAAAAATGAAGGTTCAGTAACGGAGGAAATTGACACAGCGGGGTTCTTCTACACCATATTACACACAATTTCTCACTCTGCTCTTAGAGTGCAGCAAACCTTCTGGTGAAGAACAATTACTAAAATACCAAATGGTTGAATACTGTTACTCCAAGATTTTAATATTGGGAATTACTATAAACTATTTCACACTGCGCAACTATTTGGTTCAGGTGTTTTATATTTTAAAGAATGCTCTGTCAAAAGTTGTTAGAATCTCCATCTGGTCAAGTATGTTTACCAATAACTTTTCACCTCACTGACACTCCAACTTGTGCCCAAACTGAACTTGTTCCCCCAAGGAAAAGGAAATCAGCGTCCTCTAGTTAGCTTCATCTTTGGATGCTTCGTCAAAATTCTCCACCAGATCTGAAATGATGGGACATAAACAGTCAAAGAAAGCAAGACGGTAAACGATTTCCAAATCCGTGCTTATTTTCCCTCAAAAAGTCTAAGGTCAAAAGATAAACTGGAAACAATCTAAAGGTCTGAGCAAATGTGCTTCAGTGCTTACCTGGAACATCGTCGTCTTCTTCTTCTACTGTTGCAATGGGCGCTTTTCCATCTGTGGCTGTGAGAAAAGAGCACATCTGTGATAAAGAGCAGTTCCAAATGATGCTGGACAAGCAGCTCATCCCTCTACAACTTGGATTTAGGACCCTATGTTGCCATGCAGCATGTTAGCTGACCCTGTTTGGGCAGAGCCTCTGCGAGTCTCCTGAGGCTGGTCAGGCTGTCGGCTCCCAGCTGGTTCAGGATGCTGGGCAGCATCTCGGTCAGCTGCTTGGTCTCAGCGTGGCCAGTGATGGTGAAGGTGTTGGCTGTGAGGGAGGCCTGCACTTTAGGATTGTTGAAGTGGATCACTGTCCCCTGATTTGTAAACATGTTAACCTGCAAGAAACCAAAACCTTTAATGCTAAGAAATTTTAAAAATTGTAGTGATGCAGAATGAAACGAAAAACATTAGGCTTACCTCTTCAATGCCAGAGATATTGTTGACTCCCAGCTTTTTCAGTGAAAACTGGAGCTTCTTGTCATCTGCAGTTGCTGTTCTGTGCACAACCTTCTTCTTTCTGCGAGCGCTGCCCTAAAGAAACAAACATTTGTCTTCTTACTGATGTAATGAAGCGAAAAACTAACAAAGTTCAAGAAAATCATGTAACGCCTAGCAAAAGTAAGAAAATGAAGAATAGAAAAGAAGTCATTCTAGCTGTAATTACCTTCCCACCAATGCGGACTTGTGCCTGAAGTTTAGCGAGTTTTTCTTGATTCATGATTGTTTCTTTCATCTGGAAAACAAAAAAAACATAATCATTGATTAAACCAGCATCCTTTTGAAAAAAATTAAATGAATAAACTAATGTAAAATTGAATCTACTTAAGTAAGTTCAGTTTATTAAAAAGAACAACAAAAGGTGTGTAAGGGGCAACTTGGATGTTAAATTAGGTTCCTGAAGAAAAGCTGCCACGAATTCCAAACCAGACCACCACAAATGAACTGCATTGTTTGCTCACAAGCTTAGGAAACTCTTTCACATGCACTTTTGAAGCCAGGCCGAGCAGATCTCATACGAGATGATCCAGGCCAAAAGCTGACTCAACTAAAACGTTGCTATTTATTAGAAAAACCTCCTGTGATACTGGATAGGAGACGATACGGAGCACTGATTAAAAATAAAAAGGCGTGAATAAGAACGTTATTGACAACACGAAAAACTTTGTCGGACTACTAAAGCCAAATAATGGCAAGTGTACAAAGTGAGCGTTTAGGCGAGGCTGCTAAACTAGTAGAAGACGACAGTGCACCGATTATCCGAAGAGGATTGGAAAATGACCACCCAACGTCGACGAACTTTTGGACAATACGAAATGAGATAAACTAGCGTTTGTTCTCTGATTCAACTAAGGGTTACACAACAAAAAGGTGTGGTTTAGCTTTTGTGCAAGAACTTAGTGGCTCACTATAGCTAGCTTTTCGGCTAACTGGGGACGGCCCTGTCATTTACAGCCTCACACACCACACACGCTTTGTCAGTAACGTTGGCGTCCAGACTTTAGACGGCGAATCAGAGAATGCTATCCTTTACCTCTAGCTGTCGGGTTGGGGGAAAATAGTGTGAAGAAGAAGATAATGAAAGCTTCTTACTGACCTGTAAACTAACAGCACACATGCGGGGAGCAAGATGGAAGCGAGAGAGGAGGCCGGTAGTGACGTCGGAGGGAAAAGGCGGCTGTTTCCGGTGAATAGAATCTGGGTTTGGGTTCGGAGGCGCTTTAGTTCCGGAGACGTGACGTTCAAATTTAGTTTTAGGTCTTTAAATTTCCAACCTTACAAGACAGTTCCTCTTTTAACCACTTCTTTTTAGAATTTAAGTACAAGCATATATGCGTTCGTTAGAAAAATGTATAGGAAACGCAACAGCCAAGCTTAAATGTGTAAATTGGTGGAGCCTCGTAGCCCCAGCCGCACCTGGCCCACCCCTCAGCGGCTCCTCCGATGGATTTTGCACAACCACAAATGCTAAAAATTAAACAAATAAATCTGTAAAACAAGTAGGTTACGCAGTACTATATTATTTGAATTCATATTACAAATGTGTGTGTGGGGTTTTTTTGTTTGTTTATTTATCCAAGCAGACTTAGATAGAAAAGACTTTGTTAACCAGAGCTGGTTTAACGTTTAAGTCTGGGACGCTGCTGCAGCACCTACTCCCTCTTCTGGATGCAGCTATGTTTGCAATAAACTCGAGAAAAGACAACTTTTATCCTTTTTGTTTTGTTCAAGCTGATCTGAGTTTTCAGGTGTAGCCTGTGTTATTATACCACTAACTATGAAATAGTAAAATATTAGTTTTAAATAATTTTCTTTGAGACATGTTTACATATAGAAATGCGTTTCAGTCTGCTGCAGTACAATTTACCGGACAGATCAGACATGTTTTTAAAAGGGGAAAGTGGAATGTAAAAGGACATAAAATTGTGCTTTCGTTTTTATAGTCCACACACTGAATATAGAAACAGCAAGACGTATATTATTTTTAAACTCTTTTCATTCCGTTTGAGTCAGTGACATCCGGCTGTTTTACCTCTGGTACTCTGAACTGCGATTTTTATTATCTATTTATTATTTTGACAGAAACGGTTACTATTTTGGTCTATCGTGAATTTGGGATTAAATAATAAACACAATTGTGGAAAAAAAAAAATTATAAATTACTGTAGTCCAACACAAATATGCAAACATTACAATCTAAAACAAGACGGTAAAAAAATGAAAAGCTGTTTTTATTCTGATTGTCAAATTGCACCAGGATCAACACGGACCATTACTCTCCAAATCTCTGGCGCGTATTTGTTGTTTGGTCTCACCTGTTGCGCACATGTTACGTGTCAATATCAAGCCCGTACACACCCTCACTCGCTGGGGGAAAAGGGGAGAAGTCCGACAAGCACAACCGCTTTAGACGGCAACGCTTCTCGCCTTCACGGAAACAACCTCTGGAGCGCTGAAGGAAGGTTGGGAATTCTTCAGAGGTGATTTACTCACATGCTAGAAGTTTTGCCTTTACATTCCCGAATGCCTAAAAAATAATGTCGAAAAAATTACTCTATGTGCACAATTCCACAACGAATATTTTCCTTTTTAACCATCTGATAACCAGGTAGCCTGCGTTTTTTTAAATTCTTCATCTTTTTAATGTTTCTATAATTTAATGAATAATCGCAAAAAATAGCTACTTACTGTTATCCAATTCAATCAATTTCTGTAGTTATTGACTCCTACTTTACTTTTAACACATTAAAAGTCTTAAACATTAGATAGATTCTTTAAAGAAGTTGAACCTAATATCTGTTTTTCCTGAAGCTGATTATTTTCTAAAGTTATTATTAGGCAGACACATAACATTTAATTTGCTACGAATAAACTGAAAAAAAAAAAGCATGATCAATGCATTTTAGTGATGCAAAAAACGCGTACCGTGTGGGACCATTTATCTTCAGCTATTTTCTTCTCACAACTTCGTCGGTAAATCCACAAGTATTCTATTTTCTTTTTTGAAGTGAATGTTCTTAATTGAGTTGGGTAAAACTTTATTTGTGTCAAATGAACACCTAGCTTGGAAATTATTGGCTACAAAAGTAGGTAATTTAATTTTAGTCGAATGACTGGCTGCAAAATACCGGGAGTTGACGATGGCGGTCCTTCGGTGCTGTTTTGCTTATGTGCCGCTAGATGGCGCAAATCTAATGCAAAACTAAAAAGGCAGCGTATCCCACCTGAACACTTTTAACAGTTTAAAAAGTCTTTGTGAAGCACCGAATTTTCTAATATTTATGTAAAGTTAGAGGAAATAAGTGTTCTTAAAACAGTCACCAAAATGGATTCTTATTAAAAGTATTTGTGGACACGCTCAGTCTTGAATTGCGTGGATTGCTTCTCTTTGTCTGGTTTTCAGTCGAGGCCAAATTCGAAATCAGTGCTTTTCTTTAAAAGCTGTCACAAAAAAATCGACTAGGTCAATCTTTTGTCAACCAAAAACCAGAGTTGCGAGTTAAAAATAAAAAATAAATAAATAAATAAATAAACGCTTCCTTATAGTAATCAATACCGAAATATTGTTTACTTCCCACCTGTGTTCTGGGGGAAAAAAGCCCTTTTGATTCGTCTAATTGTTATTTAGGAAAAAAAGGTGTTTTTAGGTAAGAAGTGACGCACATGTGGCACACGCGTACAATAATTCGGCAGACCCGGCTTTAAAAGAAAAACAAATTAACAAACACACAAACACACACACACACACACACACACACACACACACACACACACACACACACACACACACGGCAGACGCACGGCAGAGGCCTTGTATGTGGGGCTTGCATCCTCTGCGTGACCCGTGACTGATTCGAGTTAACAGCTGACTCTTTTCCACTACAAATGGCTCGCGGATAATCTAGATAACTACCGGATCACGCAAACTGAGCGGCCTGCAGGAGCCGCAGCCACCGTCACTGCTGCACAACGCGCTAATAGTCCATTTCCATCTCATAAAAACATTTTCTGTTCTTGATTTTTCATTTTCCCTGATCAAATCTAAGACAGAAGGTAATGACGTGAAACGTGGAGGTCCTGTAACGCAAACAAGCGAGAAAATGGCCAAAATAACCACACGGGATCTTCCTACTGACCATCCCTGCAATTACAAACCCCAAGATGTGTTTTTCCCCCAACATCTTTTTTTTTTTTTTTTTTTTTGACACCGGGGTGTAATAAAAGCTTCACATGAGTGTGGAATACAGGCCACCCTGAGTGACCACTAAGATAATGTGGGCCACGCTAAACGTTTATTTTTTAAAAACCATGTTTTGTTATTTAATTTTTTCTCTCTGGTTTTATTGGCCTGGGTGACGTTCCGTCCCCATGTGATCAGGGCGGCGGTATAAAGCCGGGGAGAAGATCCGCCCCTTCTGTGATTCAAGGTTTGGACCTTTACGCGTTCCCCGACGCGCTCGTCAGTCCGGTTCTGACGGTCGCAGGTCCTGGCTGCGCGACTCAAATACATCCTGAGAAACATATGGAAATAGAGAGATACTGGGGGGACGTCTCACCCACGGCGACACGTGTTCCTCTCCTCTCCCCCCGTCATCTTCGGAGTTTGTGAAGAGAGAGGGCAGGGCGGCTCTTATCGTCTTCCCCATCTGGCGTCGGAGGGCACATCCGTGTGAGAGCCATGACTCTGAGCTCCGAGATGTCGGATGCCTCCATCCTTTCGGAAGAGACCGACATAGACGTGGTCGGGGAAGGGGAAGAGGACAATCAGACGCGCTCGTACGTGGATGAGGTGGCGCAGATGCGCGACGGCATCCTTCTGGACGGCTCTTCCCCTCCGTGCCTGGACAGTTCCACCTCCACCAGGGATACCTTCAAACCGGCGAGCAAGAACACACTGGTGAAGCCTCCTTACTCCTACATCGCCTTAATCACCATGGCCATCCTGCAGAGTCCGAAGAAGAGACTCACCCTGAGTGAGATCTGCGACTTCATCAGCAACCGCTTTCCCTATTACAGGGAGAAGTTCCCGGCCTGGCAGAACTCCATCAGGCACAACTTGTCTCTCAACGACTGCTTCGTCAAGATACCGAGAGAGCCTGGGAATCCTGGCAAGGGCAACTACTGGACCTTGGACCCAGAGTCGGCTGATATGTTTGACAACGGGAGCTTCCTGCGGCGGAGGAAGCGCTTCAAGCGGCAGCAGCCGCAGGACTTGCTGCGGGAACACGGCGGCTTCCTCCCCGCGGCGGCGGCGGCTGCGTATGGGTACGGACCCTACGGCTGCGGAGGATACGGCATCCAGCTCCAGTCCTACCACACGCACTCCGCACTTTTTGCTTTCCAGCAGCAGCAGCAGCAGCAGCAGCAGCAGCAGCAGCACTCAAGGCACTCACACACGGGAACCATTATCCCGGCGCCGTCTTTGATGGCCACCACCACGGACTTAGCCAGGAGTAGGTTTTATCCGCAGCTTAGTTCCAGTCTGACCTCAGCCGGCGTCCAGGCTGCGGGCCCGGTGCAAAAGTCGAGTTCTCCGGCCCAGCGCTCACCTTTCTCTATAGAGAGCATCATCGGAGGGGCCGTCAGCCCCGCCAGGACTCCACCAGTTGTGCCGGCTTTACCGTCTTCATTGGGACCTGCAGCGGCGGGTCACCCCGGAGCTGTTCTACACCCAGTCGAAAACTTTCCGAGCAGAGTTGTCAGCGGCTCTAGCGGCTGTTAAATGTCTTAAAAACGGTTCAAGAGACTAAAAAAATAAAAGAACGCAGCGTCAAACACAAAAAAGTCCCCCTCTCGTTGAAGGTAGGATTATTTTTGTATGTTTGCTTGATAACACACAGCAGATTGATGGACATAAGCAACACTATTCGTGCCTATATCCATGCTGTTTTTTTTTTCTTTTTAAATAATAATATATTTATGTTCAGTTTCGGCGTGAATCGTCTTAATGACTTTGAATTTTCCATCCAATAATTCGTTTCAGTCACTGTTTAGGACGTCTCAGGACTTATAAATGATCACATGTTAAGGAATAGGCTGAAAATAATGTATTTGTGTCAATCACGTTCATGTTTTTATATTAGAGCTGGCAGATCAAAGCGTTTTTAATGGTTTTCCATTTGAACTTTGTATTAAAAAACAGAGAAAAAGTCATACATTTATAATAATAATAATATGCAGTGTGTGTTTATTTCAGTAATAAAACATTGTACATTTTGGCAATTATTGTGTAACTGAAGTGTGATATTTTTACACAGTTTGTTTTTTAACAAAAAATAAATTTCGTTTTGACAAAAAAAAAAAAAGTTAAGTTGCGTGGAAATAAATTTTTCTCCTGGGTATTTATTTACACCCAGGATTTATATTTTTGAAATATTCCCAAAGTGTCCCGTCTTTGGAAGCTCTTGGAAGTTAAAGCGAGCTGTTTGTCCAAGGAGCCCCAAACACTAACATGTGAACGTTGCATGTGTTCAGATACGTGTCACATGTGCACATGAGGCGTGCGTGTCCACCTGACCTCTCCCACACTCATCCTCATAATTACAACANNNACTCCAATCAAAATGAAGCAACGGTCTCCGAAAGTTCTGCGTCATGTGCCACGCAGTTGGCGAGCGCCTTTATCATTTATCTCATTTTATTTTGTGTTCCCCACCCCCTGGAAACAGCTGTAGTTTTACAGGAGGGGATGCGCAATTACGCACGTATTTGCAGGTGCACCAACATATGGTAAAGCACCTGCTTTCAAATTTGCTGCGTGTGTCAGACCTCTTCTATTCCATATTTCATGAGCTCTACATATATTCTTTATCGTATAGGCTGGCTGCTTCCGTGACTGGATGTGTGCTCCCGGGTGACTGCCTGTGTCTGCCTCCTCTGATTCAAAGCAACGTGTGTGTAGTAGATAGCTAAATTGGTTCAGCGCTTAGAGCCAGTTCACTAGGCCAGGAGAGGACAGCCATTGCGTGATGATGTAACACGCAACCAGACACTCATATACGCACACACACGCTGCAGAGGATGCGGCGGGGAAAGAGGTCAGTTGTACTGTATGGATTTGTTTACAAACAGCGAAGGCGCAAAAAAGATGACGAAAAAGAGGCTTTCTAATATTTTATGAAGCACGAAAGGATGCTACATATTTATTGACTTGTGTGTGTGTGCCTGGTTAGTGTTAGTGCAGTCATTTGTGGCGTATTTTGCGCGCCCTATGTTTCTGCAGGGAGTCTGCATTTGGCTACCTGTGAAATCAAATATTGGACCCTGTTTAGACGTTTGTATCAGTAAAGTTATCTCTGGCAAGTGAGCTGCCTAATTTTCAAAGGGATTTGAATATCCATAGCCGCGTAATTCTATCTATCTATCTATCTATCTATCTATCTATCTATCTATCTATCTATCTATCTATCTATCTATCTATCTATCTATCTATCTAATTATAATTAGATAGATAATCATAATTATTATATTCCTAATAAAATTTACAGAAATTACTCTGATTCGCAAATAAGTCGTAATTTTGCTGTCTGGTTAGTTTTTTAATTTTAAATGATTTTAATGTATGATTTTTTTGGTGCATGAGGCCAGTCCATCATGCGGACGTCGGGCTGCTCCAGTGACTCAGTCTGAAGTTTGAGTTTGTCCTGCTGGGACACAGGTCATGAGGAGAGGGCAGCCAGCGCAATACCCAGCCCACAAAAACACACTGCACTGAGTCTGTGTGTTAAGATAGTTTCGGGACACGGGAAGGACTTAAAGGACGAAGAAAGTTTCACTTTAACTCGCGTTTTTGAAAAAATAAATGACAGGGTCAGTCGTGATTGAGGACATGTGGATATATATTCAAAGACCTGCTGCTTTCTTAATCAGCTTTAAAAAAAAAACAAAAAAAAAAACGTATGTGTGTTGAAATAAAATGGGAAAAAACTATAAGATATTAATCTGATTTTTATTTTTTAATTTTTTAAATAAAGAAGCACGTGTTCTAACACAAATGTGAACATTGATCAAGATTATATGAAAAGATGAAACTTCATTAAGTTAAAATTCAGTGTCATAAATAAATCTAAAAATTAGAAGTCACGTAACATAAATGTCTTCGGTCCCATTTGAAACATATTTTGGAAAGTTACATAACTCTATGAAAAGTGTGTGGACTAAAATTATTTACAAAAGTTCTTTACAATCCCGTATGCAACTGACACTAACAGCAAGGTGAGCCAAGCTCTAATATTAAAAAAAAAAGAATTGTTGCACAATCACTGTAAATGAATAAACCTGTGTTTATCTTATAAAAACATTGTTTTGTGCAAGCAAATAGCTAATACCAGCTGACAGCTGAAAGACAAAACTATAATTCATGATAACAACTGAAAATTATAGTAAAATATAATTTAAATGAATATTAAACTGTGTTTAGAGGTACAGTGTGTTTTCATCAGCCTTGTAGAAACTGAGTACCCAGACATGCATTTAAAATGTATTTACTCACCATTAAGACAACAAACAGATAAGATTAAAAATTTGTGTTTACTCAGTAATGTTTCTGTTCTTTTTATCTGAAACAGTACACACTGATGACCGTGTGGTGGTAGCCAGATGTTATCAGTTTATTGGTGCAAGAACTAATAACAATGTTTAAAAATCTTCAAACGTGTTTTGACGTCAGCCGGCAAACAGAGAAGAAATACGAGAGAAGGAGAGTAAGTGCAGTAGCAAGGAGTAAAAGAATGAATTTATTTAAAAAAAAGGAGTGATTACCTCCCAGGGAAGAGCGGAATCGCTCTATCCGTTATTGAGCGGATGAAACAAGACTACACTTATCCCCTCTCTCTGAAAGTGGTTCCGCTTTTTACCCCATTAAAAAGTTTGGGAACTAATGCCACCCCTGAATGCTACCCTAATTAGAGGCTGCTCAGAACTGCAAGGACCTGCAACACAAGAGTGGCTTTGGCATGGCTCAGATGTTGTAGCACCATCACTTTGCTCTTTATTGGGACCCATTACACCTCATCTTTCATCCCTTCTCTTTCTTTCTTGAGCTCTTTTGATGGAAGCGATGGATGAAAGTCTGGGCATCTACGCCACGAAGAGGCGACGGACACGCTCGCTGTTACAGCTTCGGAGATGCGTGAAGCGTTAGTCTGACAGGGGGACTGAAGACGCTGGCTCTGGGCAACCTAGCGCAGACAGGCCAGGGAAAACACTGAGCTTTCACACATTATGGAGTAGAAGCCACGCGTTCTTCTGAGCTTCACCACATTATGGAGTGAAGCTCACGCGTTCTTGCACATCATTTATTTAGCTGAAGACTTTTGGGGGTGTTTTTTTATTTGTTCTACATCTTGCACTGTCTCACCTCGTTGTGAACTCTAGGATCCAGAATTATGTTGCTGATTTTCGGTGATTTTTCTTTCTTTTTTTTTTTCAACCCTGCACGTTGTTTGCTTTGGCATGCTATCCCCTCACATAAACAACAGGGTCCCGTAGCTTATCCATCAGTGCTAGCGCAGAAAATGATGATAAAATAACAAGCAGCTTGAAGCTAACCATTTGTTGGTGCAGAATTTATTATTCTGTCTACTTGAAACAAAGCACAGAGGTTACCTAGACATCTACTTAAGTTACAACAATAAACAGTAAAAAAGCTGGCTGCACACTGAAACGACACGTCAGCCAACCGGGAAGTCCCACATCCTGGTCAGCCTACAGAGTTCAGCCGTCGCGTGATACAACGACTGCTGACCGTTTGCGTCTCACACATCATTTAACATCATCATGTTGCCGTTGGGAGCCAAGGAAACGTTGCTCACGAGTACCAGCTACGGGCTTGATTACTTACATGCAACAACGCCTCTTGGTCATAAACACATCATCAAGCTGCAGCCTGTTCATCATGGAGACACCCACAGGTAATCCACACCAACGGCTGCAGCTGACACGAGGCAGAACCCCAAACATTTCCTCTGAGCAAGGCCCGCTACACAGACTGGCAGCGACCTGTGCAGCAAACACTTCCATAGCATGTCCCAAACAAGTAAACCAGCTAGATGGCAAGCTCTTGACTCTTCTGTGTGTAAACATCTCTACAGCTTTAAAATTTCAGCCCTCTGACATCATGTCATCAGTGGCCGAGTGACTCAGAATAAAAAAAGAAACATTAGAACAGTAGAAACCACCCAAGTAGGCCCTTTCACGTCTCACTTGCCTTCTCCTGCCATCTTTCAGCTACCCCCAAACCATTCTCCTCTTTCGCTAAAGATGATTACAGATATTTCAGTGGAAAGCAGGAAGACACTGGTGGTTAAAACAACTTACCATGTGTGTCGCTGTAAAACTTCTGTTTTTTTTTTGTTGAGATCGTTGGACCTTTGCCCTTATCCGTCTCAGAGCTTGACACACTTGCTTCATCTGACGGCACAACGGGCTGAGCCACAATTAGATCCAGAGCCCTTGAGTAGCGTCTGCCAAAATGTAAGCCACATAAAAGACAAACCATGACTCCCTGCAACATATTATACATCTTGAGGTTTATTTCCGGATCAGACACTGAACGGTTGTGCATGACACGGATGAGGTCAGGAAAATACAAACTCAGGCTGCCACCTGTGACTCAAGCTCAGATTGAATATTAGAATGTCATTGCACATGGGGACTGCTCTCCAGTGTAAAAATAATTCCATAAACCATTTGTACAAACAGCTTATTACAACCTGCAATTACATTTTTTTAAAAATTCAAAGCAGGCAATAAAGTGGTCATGTCCGCCCAGTGATCTAATGGCGCTGCAAATGTTCAGTAATCGGAGCCCCACCACAGGCAGATGCCTAAATAGAGGAGAACTCACCAAAGTGGAAGAAAGGTGCTTTTCAATTTGATACTTCCTCCCAGGACAGCGGGCAATTCCTGTTCCCCCGACACAACATTTTCAGGGACTTTTGTCAAAGTCTTGGGCGCAGAGGGTGTCCGGCAGCTTCGGGGTGGCCAAGGTGCCCCTTCGGAGCGCGTCTCCATTGAGGACGTGAAGAGTAACTGGATACATATTCAGAGCCCAGCAGGACGTGGCAGACCCGCTGACATGTAGCCCAGCGCCAGTGTTAGCACAAGCTAAGTTTACTGACTGAATTTCAGTGAAATTCTCTCATCTACTGAAAATATTTCAAAAGGTTCAGAGAATAAAACAGGTCCTTTTGTGTGTTTTCCATAATTTGACGTGCTGGATCAACAGATGCCAGGGTTTGGGGGAATTTCACGTGTTTTATCACCAATGCTTAGAGTGGCTCACTTATGCTTCCATTTTGCCCTTAAAGCCGGAAAAGTGGCTTTTACACACACCCACGTACCACTGATGCACACGCACACTGTTAAATGCGAATGCCAAGACTAATTATAACCATCCGATACTGGCGGCTCAGTATTGTCACTGTGCAGGCAGAGATCGCCAAACAGCAAAACATATTTAACCGGGAGTCTGTTACTCTCATTCTATGTGGTTGATGGCTCCACTGGTGGAAACGGCGGCCAAACGCTGCACACCGACCTTTACTGTGCTCCAGATTTACAGTATTTGACATTAAATTGACATCAAAACGCTAACCTGGGGAGATTGTGGTCATACACTGGAGTCCAAGTGGTTTTTTTTCACTGTTTCTTAAGAACACAGTATGACCATAATGCTTGGTTAAAAGTTAATCAATAACTTTTCGGGGCTGTACTAACCTTTCAGTAATGTAATTTAAAAATTCCTCAGTTAGGCAACTATTTGGTTGCCATGATGTAGAGTGAATTATCCTTACTTTTATACTCAATGTGTGATGTTTCAAACATGATATGACATTAAAAGCATGTAATGGCTTCTATTTCCTCTCAGAATTGCACTCCTGGCAGCACAGGGGTGGTTTGGAAATGATATTTGCAGAGCCGGAATTATCAAGGATTATAATAATAACCCAAGATTAAAATAATGAAAAATCCATCCTGTGATGTGCAACATGTGTTCAGGTGGTTCCTGTGGGTTCCTGTGACTCAGGCATCTTTCTTGTTTCCTTTTAATTAACTGAGGACACAAGACATGCCAAACACATGACACCACCCTGAGCTCTCACTATTAATGGAACCTTCAATATTTTGATGCTCTCCTCTTGCTTTAACAATATTTTCTCACTGAATACAGAGTCCTGGACTAATTGTGGTCTGCTGTATGTGAAGCCTAGCATAACAAAGCTCTGCCGCTGTTTTTTTAGCTGCAGAAGTTTCTCAAATGATGCCCTGGACGGTCTTCTGCGACTGTTTCTTCTTCACATACTGTACAGCACTGTCATGCAGCCAACTCAAACATGACAGAATAATAAATGTGGAAACGTTCAACAAACCCGGGTTACAGTTTAAAAATGATAGTAGCTGCCAGATAAACTGTTCAGAATTTCTATAGGCTTTTAAGAGAGTGTAAAGTCAGCAGCATATATTATTAAGAGGGGGTGTTTCTGTATTTTGAAACTTCTGTATATTTTCTATTACATTTGAGATTTAGGGTTATTTAAATTTGGAAAAGCTAAGCCAGGATAACATCCTCCGTCCGCAGTGGAGAGGCACCAACAGTGTGACAGTTTGCCCCAAACGGCCTCTGATGTCTCCACTCCCTCCTGTCACTTTACGCTCAGGTGGAGCAAAGCCGACGGGGAGCTCCAGCCAGGTTTGTCGGTGTTCCCAGTGCAGTCGGACAATATTAGATTCAGAATTCCATTCCAAGGACGTGCTTGTCTTTTTGGCTGTGGACCTTCTAGTCCCCACAACAAAGACCCCTCCTCCCTTCCGTCTTTGTTTACACGGTTAAACACAATGCTGTCATAGTGCTACACTGCCGCAGAGCTTTGTTTATGACATTGTTTTGTGATTTTTGTTCTTCTTTTAGTAAATATTTTGGCCTCTTCCATCAAAATGTGAACTCTGTTGAATCATTTTAAGCATTTGGATACATAACTTTTCCACTCATTTTGACTGGTTTCATCTTTTCTTGGAAGTAAACTAATGTTTGCTCCATTATCCTATGGGTGTGTGTTTATTCAAATATCCCTGATTCCTGATTCTTGCTCTACATTAGGCGTGTTAATGACTAAAAAACCGGTGTGTTATTTAAGTTAAAAATTGGATTTAATTTTTTTTTTTTCTCCACGGTCTCAGTTATGACATTTTGTGCAATCGGGTGGGTTTATTGACCGCTTTCTTCACCGAAAAGTACTTTCACTGTTCGCCCATTTTCAGTTCAGAGGCAAACTGACACTTAAACAGCCTGACAGATTCATACTCTCCCCTTAATACTTAATGACTTTCCCAGTCTAAACAAATAAGCAGTCCCTCAGTAGCAGAACAGGGGGATTCATGGGGCTATCAATTCACTCTTTAGGGGTGGGGTGGGACGCAGGCTGAGGCAGCGGAGGAGTGGAGACGGCGTTTACCAAAGAATCTATCCTTCTTGTCTCTGGCTGCCACAAGGGCGGTCAGTGTGGTGACCTCTCCCTGGTGGGAGGGGTCCACGGGTGACCCCTGTATTCCCCTGAATCCCCTTCCAGTCGTGGCTCAATGCAGGCCATTCATGACTCGGTGTTTATCTTAGCGATGCTCCATTGGGACGGCTTGCTATCCATGGCCATTTTATGGAGCCTGAGGGGCAGGAGCAGAGACGGCCATGGAAGCGTTTAACTACTTTCCTCACACTTACTCACAATAACATTTCTATTCACCCTTTTACTGCCTGCTTGTTTTTGTTCTTCTTCCTCTAAAATATTCCTGATATTCATTCATCCCGTGGTTGCATAAACGCAGAAGGACTGATATGCACAGAAGAATAACACAAACTTTCACTCTCACACCGGCTTAGACAAACATACGGTGGACATGCACCCACAAAGAGCAAACCCAGTGTGCTGAAATATGTCTCAAGGCGCTCACCCAACTGAACCTTCAACTTATTTACCTCCCTTCCAAAAAAAACCATCTCCATCTCCCCCTCCCCAAACCCAACTCTTGAGATCTCTCCCTCACCGGCTCCCTCCTCCACCCATCCCCCCTACACACCCACAACACCACCACCACCACAATACTATCTTATTTCTCTTTTTAAACATCACCCAATTAAATTTCTAACTCAACCATCCCATAAATAAAACAACCACATAACACCTCCTATTTACCATAAAATTAAATCAAAACAATTTTCCAACTCAAAATTTACCATCAACTTAAAAACAATCAACCTATATTCTCAAATATATCATATTTATCTCATAATTAATCTAATTATCAATATGCACAGAAGAATACACAAACTTTCACTCTCACACCGGCTTAGACAAACATACGGTGGACATGCACCCACAAAGAGCAAACCCAGTGTGCTGAAATATGTCTGAAGGCGCTCACCCAAGTGAACCTTGAAGTTATTTAGCTCCCTTGGAAAAAAAAGCATCTGGATCTCCCCCTCCCCAAACCCAACTCTTGAGATCTCTCCCTCACCGGCTCGGTCCTCCAGGGATCCGCCGTAGGACAGGGCGCAGAGGAGGAGGAGGAGACTCGTATGCTCTTTGTGTTTTTACAGCTGAGGGCATTAAATTTGTACGTGCAGGATGGGATAAATAACAGAAGGAGCTCAGCGGTGGTCTTTAGGCTCACATTCAATGCAAAGAATTTTGGAAGTGAACATTTAGGCTGCAGTTAAAACGCATGCAGGCATCTTGTCACATATCTGACATTCCTGTGCTCCTTAATGTAATTATGAGGAACCTTTCAATCATTTATGCTATTGATCATGGTTCCATGTACCTGCATGGAGGAGACAGTTGTTGGTAAAGACCCTCGGACATCTAGGACATAATAAATTAGGGGTCATCGAGACTACTGCCTTGGTTCAAAAATCAGTCAAAACATCTGCAAACTTTAGTGAGTCGTTGTTGTGATGGTAAATAGTTGTCAATACTGAGGTTGTACACCGAAAGAGGAGTAAAGTTTCAGCTCTGGGGGTTGGTGGTGGGAGGCTTGAACAGTGAGAGACGGGTTTTTGGCGTTGTTGCTGGTATCACCTGATATTTAAGGTTTCAGTAGCAAGGAAGGATTTAAAGTTGGTCCTTGAGGTGTTCAAAAAGACAGGAATGTTGCACGTGCACGCACACACAAAGACACAGTAAACAAAATCTATGAAATGAAACGGCCAGCGTTAAGTCATTTCCAGTTGAAGCGGTGCAGTTTGCCCTCTAATTGTCTGTATACAGCCTTGTCGTGCTGCTGCGCCAGCACGCTGACAGAGCACGTCGCAATTAATTTACCCGGTTTGTTCTAACAGAAATCAGAGAGTCGTCAGAACTGTGCACTCACACACTCATCTCACTCTCCCACGAACCAATATCAGTTTCATCTTATTTACAAAGGTTGCTATACTGTAGGTTCCTATGGCAAACCCATTATAAGGTAACATCTAGTTTAGCCTCATTTATCAGCAAAAGAAGCTATTCTTTATTACAGTACGCTTTAGTAAAATCTCCATGGAGGAAACTCACTGTCATATTTTTATTTTTTCCCTAAGCTGGTTAAAAGTCTCATAATACAAACTGTATGCAACACCACAAACTATAATTAGAAGGCAACTGACCGACATTGTTAAAACAATAACGTGCATATCACAAACTAGTTTTTTACATAAATAACTTTGCTGCAAACAAACATGCACATGTTTTTTACAACTCAGCTAACTTCAGTTCCTCCTGGATAAAATAAGAGTCCTTAAACTAGCACTTCTATAAAACTCCTGCTGACGTTCTCCCACCCATTTAGGTTTCTGCCTTTTACTCTAGTAAATATCATTTCTGTTTTTCTTTATGATTACTTCTCTGCTAAGTCGTGCTCTTCAAAGGTTCCCTAATCTTCTCTGCTCACCCTCTTTCTCTCAGTTGTTGAGTTCATTGCCACAGAGCCATGACCTCATGCTGTAATTTGAGTCTAATTCCATTTAGGGGGAGATCTCAACGAAGCAGGCTGCTGATTCAAGACCAGAAAGGTTAAGAGACTACTACTGGCTAATAACATAGGATGCTTAAAAAAAAAAGAAAGAAAATCACTTTCTGACCTTTATTACTTCCTCTTTCAATCGCAGCTCTCAATCATTTTTCCCTCACGAGCACCAGCTGCACATTTTTTCATTTCTTATTTTGAGGCAAGTTCCGCTGCCATCATGGGCATCTTTTTTTTTTTCTTTTTCCCTCAAGTGCATGGCCATTTCAGGGAGTTTTTAATTCCTCTGTATTCCGCTACACACAGAATTGAATCTCATGAGAGAATTTTAGATTGTTATTGTATTATTGTAGGTCTACTGCACAGTGATGAAAATAAATGGCATAAAAACAACCTCGAAATCTCCAATGTCCTCTTGCGCTGCAGCTAAAGTACTGCTGTATTAGTTGACTATAATTCTACATACTTCTTAAAAAATGTAATAACGCGACAACACAGATGGATTAATAATAAGGGCCATTTTTATGCCAATCAAGCCTTCAGTGGAGAAATTGGAAAGGACATCTATATCAATTTATTCAGAGTTGTAGGTTTAAAAGTACAATAAAGTTTCCATAGTAATGTGCATGAAATCCCCCCCAAAAAATTCTTTCTTTTCAGTTTAACAAGGCAAATGTGACATGAGAATGCTGGCATTTTTATGCAACATGTGGACACATAGTTATTTTAAGACTGTAATATGGCTTCAAATGCAACCTGAATTGACACACCTTTACTATATAAACTGTAAAACCCTGACGCTAATGAGAGGCAATGTGAGAATGGACCGAGGAACATACCTTTAAAATTAGGTGTAGCTTATGGGTAAAGAAGCAGGTCCAACAAAGTTATTTTAAGATTAATTTTCAGCTCTTGGTAGAGTAACTTACTTTATAATGTGTAAATCACTTGGACATATGGAAACAAATATGAATTCCTTTAAAAAGTTGGCTATCTCAGTCCAAAACTGAGGTAGAATAGTTAGCTATCATCTGTCTGTTCATAGATGGTGGAAATAGATCCAACAAAACCAGGCACCGGTATTAAATTTTCCTATTGTATTTAAATAAACATTTAGGTTTTCTTTTTCCTCATCTTTCTCATCCACTGTATTTAATTATAAAACATAAACTCGTATTTTGATCTCACACGTGAACAAAACAAATGAGCTTTTCTAAGTCGACAGCACATGGCAGTGCTTCGTTTATCTGCTGCTAATGAGCAGGCCTTCGGTAATAGTGCACTGCGAATTAAAAATCTTTCTCCGGGTGCAGAGTGCCAAAGTCAGTCCACTCACACGTTTAGGTCTCTTTTTCCTGCTCCAGGGGTCACAGGGCTGGAAACTGCCCGCGTCACAAAGGGGAGCCCTCAAACCACGCTGGCACAGAAGAGGAGGGCGGTCTCTTCTGAGCTGGGAGCTGTACGGGTTGAAGTCTGGGTGTCAGTCTGCTGTGATTGCTCAGTGGGAATGAGCTCCCCCGCTCGGGCAGAGTGCCAGAGCGCGCACCATCAACAAATTATCCACTCTGTCTCCTAAACCAGTCAGACTGGAACCGCAAGGGGCTCGTTCTCTTAATTTCCCCAAACATTGTCCTTTTTTTTTTTTTTTTTTTTCCATCTCTTGTTCATGTTTGCAAAAATCTGCTGGCCATCCTGTCACATCCCTGGTTCGGCTATCAGTCTGAGGGCGATAGTCTCTCCATCCTCCTTTTATACCACATCTGTCTTGTCAAAATATGTCTGTGTCTATTTTCCCATCAGGCCTGCATGCACCCACACCTTCTGTTTCCGGTCATCGATCCCGTGCTGACATCATCAGCATCTATAGGATATTTAGTGAAATCTAGAATGATCTATTTCAAAGAATCCGCCCCTCTGGAAGCACCAGATATTGTGAATGTGACTAAACTGCCTGTATTTGTTTACACAGCAAAAATGCGTGTGTGAATTTCACAGCTGATTGTATGTCACACAAGGACTTCTATATGAGGCATCTCGTGCGTAGAGCAGCCGGGGACACCAAAGCCACACGCAGCACTTGTGAGAGATTATTAGAGCGAAAGATATCGACTCAGCCGTTCAGGGAGGAGGTTCCTCGAAAGACTCGACCAATGAATAGAGACCAAGCCAGCGTGTGTATGTGCACCATAGGGTGGAAGCGTGTATGCATGCATGTGCGTGTTTGGGTAGGAAGCGCGGGGGGGAGGAGGGGGTCCTGCAATAGTGTCACTGGCGTTAAGATGTATAACAACACACATGTTCCCATTGTGACAATATTGTGGCAGTGATGGATTTAGTGCCATTATGTTGCATAAACATGCAGCTGATGCCTTAATAAATCACTGAGGTGCAGAGCAGCGCCTGCTCAGCTTCAGGCTGCAAGACCATGTGTGTGTGAGGGAAAACTTGCAAACATTTGAAATGTCTGGAAAAACTTTGGTGGGATTTTTTTTTTTTTTATGTTGAATTTTTTCATGAAATCTTTTTTTAAATATTACCATCCGAATATATTTGTAAACACATCTATATTTACTCGCATTTTATGTTTACAATATCTTTTTACAAAGTGATTAAGATTAAGTGATTGATAAACTCATCAGTGCTCTAATGCAATTTTAAATGGGTTACTAAAATAGATTGTGCTGTTTTTCAATGATTGTTGGGAATGAAAGTTTTACCAAATGTGCATGTGCGTGTGTGGTTGTGTGTGTGCGCGCGCAGGGTTCGGCCCCTTTTGTTCTCATCTGTATAATAAAAAGGGTCAAAGACTCAGTTATATTTGAAGATTTAATTGGCGCAGACGATCAAATTCCTTTATAGATGAAATATCAATAAAGATGACGGTTGATCGAGATTCACTCGGGTGTGGTTCTTTTCTTATGTCAGTGCGACTGCTGTCCAACACAATCTACTGACGCTTTTTTAATACTAATAAAAAAAGTCCCAGCAGTCCAGCTTATTACTCCAGCTGGGAGAGTGAAAAAGCAACACTGGCAAGACTGAAGGAAAAGTGGAAAAGTGCACCAACAACACAGCTAAATATACAATAACAGCCTTTGTCTCTTATTCTCTCTCTCTCTCTCTCTCTCTCTCTCTCTGTCTCACACACACACACACACTGAATGGCAGCATGTGTATAATACTGTCAGCACTGGTCTCCATCTGTTCGTGTAAACTGGCCAAATATTTGTCCACGCGGATTTCAAAGGAGTGAAAATAAAGCAAACGTGAGGCGATGTATGTAAAAAAAAAAAAGAAAAAAGTAAAAGAAAAAGAGGATGATGGGCGGGGCTGTGTAAGTGAAGGTAAAAGACGTTGCGAAAGCCCAGTCTGATTAAACGAGCCTGTTCTTTGAAAGTTTGCGTGAGGCAGCTTAACGAAACGTCGGGTTGTTTTTCCGCTCCACCGGTTTCTGGACTCAACTATAAACTAAAGACGACATCCTCTCATTAGTCTGCCCTCTGTAGCCAAGCCAGGCCATTTAGTGTACCCAAAATCCCATTGTTTAATTGTGCGGGGTCAAGTCAAAGGTCAACCAAAATATTGATGAACTTTTTTAAGGAAGGAGGTGGGGAGGAGCAGTGAGGCTTGAAGCGGTGGGGAGGCAGATGAGGGCAGAGGTGCAAGGGCCACAAACACAGCTGTAGAGGGGAGCACATGGGGCCGGAGAGGCTGTGCGCTGGGAAAACACAACCAGCGAGCTGGAGGCACTGATGCTAAAATGTGGGCGAGGCGACGGAGATCAGCAAGGAGCGCACCTCAGCTCACTGAGCTCTCGAACGGCTGCGGGGAATTATCCATCAACATCAATCCGAGACACGCAAAGCTCTAAAAGGAGCACAGACACAGCGGCCACAGGCCCCGTAACCTGCAAGAGACGGTGTGCAGAGGCTGAGTGTTATGGATTACACTGTTTGTTTAAATCCATGTTAGGTGGATTATGCTCCTTTGCTAAAGAGGGCTGGCTGGGGTCAAAGGCCACTGAGGCAAAGGCTGCTAAGAAGGTCCTCAAAACAGAGCTTTCTCTCTGACCTGAGGGAATTCCTGCAAACACCACTTTGTCCTCGTGACCCACGATCACTACAACTCCACGCTGCTGTAAAAATAGAGATTTGTGTGAATATACCGGTTAGGACTTCATTCAGATTACAGTTCAAATAAACGAGCCATTTTTGGACTTTAAAAAAGTTGCAGTGTTGCTGTCACGAACTGGGAGGCGAGGTTCACTGTTTGGAATTAAAAAAAAAAAAGAAGACAGCGGTTTTAGAAATTATTTGGATCATTTGCAGAGAGCTGGGGTCACAAATAATTAGGCTTTTAACACAAGTAAATAAATAATGGGGGTAGTAATAATGCAGCATAACTTGGGCCATAAATAAATGTAAATGAGTCTGCTGTGCTGTGACACCGCAGTAGTTGTAAGTGAAAGGATTTAAACACACAAAACAAAAACAAAGTGGTCACTTTATGCCCCAGGCGCGCTTCTGGTGATATTTAACAGCAAGGAAGGCGATTTCCTTTTACCATCCAGAGCCAAACGCTCCTAATTGCACAAGAAATCTGCTGCAGTTTGGAAAACACTTTGTGATATTCCTTATAGGCTTGATCTTTGCGGTTGACTTGAGTCTGTGTTTATTCCTGTGCGGACAAAATTGGTTTACTTGAGTCGTAATGTTGATATGACAGTAAAATATTCCCCTGAACGCGCACCATTTGCAGCCCCTTTGTAGTTCTAATGGCCATTCATTATGGGGTCCGAGATAAGTTTATGTTGCCATTAAAGTTGACTAAACACAGAAGCAAACACTTCCCAAACGCACCTTATCTTTGGGTCTGCAGCGATGCCGTCTGCACAATCGTCTCAGATATGGTGAAGTCGGCTCGAACTGCAGATCTGCGCCCACCGGATCATTTCGCCGATACACATCTTGGGAACGTTTCTACTTGCAAACTACGACACAGAGAGAGAGAGAGAGAGAGGGCTCCCAAGGGGGAAATTGGAATTTCCTTTATGTTCTGTCACAGCCTTCAATGCGCGTAAAGACGCGGTAGAAAAACGCCCACTTTACCAGTCCCGTCTTAGAGTGAAGGGACCAAACAAATAAAACTGGGGAGCACGTGACTTTATCCTTGCTGATGTGATTTTATGTTAGAACTGGGAAAAACAGAGGCTTCCTGGCTCCTGTCAACAAACACCTTTAAGGAGCCTTTTAAAACGACTACAGTTTGGTGGAAATGGCGCCCCTGAAAGCGGGGCCACCAAAACCGGTCCCCCGCACCCTCACTTCAAGAATCCTCCTAATTTTAGCATCCGTAATAACCTTTTCCCCCCCGAAGGCAGCCCTTCTGCTCGTGTTTTCAATCTTGTAGCACAGTGTGTCTGCCATTGCTCCTAATCCCCGCGCTGTTGGTGAGTTTTGTTAAGATTATTTCTTGAATTGCGTCCAGACAGAGGCGGTGCAGTCGCAGTGCGGTACCCAGCGATACTTTTAGTTCAGCTAAGGTAAACCTTCTGACTGGAAAAGTTCCAGTCCAAACTCTGCAAACTGGCCTGATTAAAGGGAATTTAGCTGTTCTCAAATGAGCAGAATGAATTATAATTCCTTTTCTGAACTTCCCCCTAAAGAAAAAATGCAGATTTTATGACATTATTTAATTAAAATCAGATTACTTTTGAACTTTGTGACCCAAAGTTTCAGAATTCCACTCG
>CAAE01014763.1:0-11172 GCA_000180735.1 Tetraodon nigroviridis | reverse complement strand
GTGTTAAAGAACTGACTATGCTGGACCATGAACAGGTACGACACAGAAATAATCCGGGATGCTTGTTAATATCCTACACAAACAATTGTTTGTCTCAAATATGCAATTGGACTGTCTAGAGTGCCTAGAGTTAGACTGGTTCAACTATCCACCAGTTAGTGTTTTAAGTATTTTATGTTTATTGTACATGTTCAAAGTAAATCTTGAAATGTACAGTACTGCCTTCTCTAGTTTGCTGGTTATTGTTTCTGCCAGGTTTCCGAGGACTCTTGTCGAGCTCAATTCCTGATTCCAGTGACGGCTCAAGGCAAAAATCGTGCTCAGGCTTCCCTGGAACGGGCGCAGAACCTCAACCCAATGGTGAAGGTCCATGCTGACTCTGATAGAATTGAAGAGAAGCCTGATGACTTTTTTCTTGGATTTGAAGCGGTGAGTAAGGAACTAAAAGTACTCGTTACCCCCTCCTGCGGTACTCGGTCCAACCACTAGAGGTCGCGCCGGGCCAACGTCCGAAAGCAGAGGCGCTGCAGTGATGACAAATTAATTGATGTCGGACTGTTATTGTGCTATATTAACAGTTGAACATCACTAATTCTTTTATTTGTATTATTAACACATAAATGGGCATTGCCGTGCAAGTGCGGAAGGTAGTTTTATGGGGGGAAAGTAGGAGAGGGTAAGATGAGGACAGGATGGTGTGTTAGCAGGGGACAAGGATGATGAAAACACTTGTGGAAAAGATCGGCTGGGCAGCATTAAAAGTCGTGTGATGAACTGGTCTCCCACACACTGTAGGCCATTTTGCACTGTTGTGAAATATAAATTCAGCTGTACGAGTAAAAAGTGAAAATTGCCCTTTTTTTTAACATATATATATTCAATTTCATATTTTCCACTTGATTACCACTTTAAGTAGGACAAATACACACTATTCTCTTTGAGCCTGTTGTTTTGACTACACGTGTTCGAAATGTGCTGCAGTTTTTATCAGTAGGGGTGTTTTGGGTGTGCTGGAATGGGTCTGCAGGATAAGGATACCATTCATTTGTTTACTGTCTCACATCAGCCCGCGCTGTTTTCACTTATTTACCCCATCAGCACACATCACATGCTACGTGAAGTTACTCTTAATCATTTTAACTGTTTGGGAAAATAGTTTCTATCCTGAAAAAACTCTTAAGGCTGTCATTAAAAACAGAGTCAAAGTAAACAGACAAACATACCCGAGGAAAGACGGCATTCTTCTTTTGAAAGAACAGTCTAAATAATGAATATTGGAGGGTCATTTGCAATTTTTCAGTATTTATTGATGATATTGTGTTTTTTTATTATGCCGCGCATCACTGTTAAACAGCAGGTCCACACTCAGTGTTGATATGAAGTTCTTCTGTGTTTTTCTGGGTGTGAAACCCTCAGGTGTGTCTGACGGGTTGCTCCAAAGACCTGATGGTGCGGATTGACCAGCTTTGCTCCCAGCACAATATTAAAGTCTTCTGTGGCCATGTCTATGGTTACTACGGTTACATGTTCTGTAACCTAGGACAGGAGCACAACTACATTGAGTAAGTGTAAGCAGCTCTTCGCAGTCACGTCAGAATGTGCTTTGGGCAAACAGTTTTTATCTTCTAACTGTCAAGAACATTATCTAAAAAATATCATCAGTAAAAAACATTATCTGCTCTAGCTACATTTGCCAAATAATTTATATTTCCATTTTTTTTATACTGTGTTACAGGGAAAAACCTAAAATAGTGAAACCAACCGGAAATTCAGATGGTCCAGATGCAAAGAAAGCCAAAATTGACCCCAATGAGACCATCGTGATGAAAAAGGTAGATGACCGGTCACGTCTCGAATCGTACGAAAAAAGGTGTTCAAACTAGTGAAGCGAGATCAGATCAGAGGTTAAAGCTTGGGTAGCAATGACAAATATTGATGCAATCCTCATCAGACTACCAGCTTCTGCACTCTGAAGGAGGCTCTGGGGGTGGACTGGACAGGCGAGAAGGCCAAAGCGCGTCTGAAGAAGACACCGGTGGAGTACTTCATGCTCCACGGTAACTAAAACACTATAAAATAGAATTTCTGCAATGGAAAAGTGAGTGACTATAACAAAGGTCTAAAAATGTGTAGAAATTTGAAACTGAAACTCTGTGGGAGTCTGCCAGCCAGACAACCACGTGTGATGATTCCAAACTATTCAAATGTAGTTGTAGCTGCTGCACGTGCATGGAAAGTTCCACCAATAGTGATTTCAGACGAGCACTGTCCCAACGAATCATTTCATAATAAACACCGACAACATTCTTTTCTATTCTCATTTGAAAAATGTCCCCAAATGCTTTAAAAAAAGAGAACCGGGTCACATCTAAACAATTAGATAATATTAAGTGCAAATATGATTTTTGTTTTTGGTTTTTTTTGTTGTTTTTTTGGGGGGGGGAACATCAACATAAATTACGCTCATCAACATAGTTTCCATCCATTTCCATTCTCTGTCACGTGCGCTGACAGAGAATAGAGAACAGCCCAACACCTACAGCTTTACAGCAAGCACAGATAACAACAGGAAATAACCACAACCGCTGCAGACCTGGAAAATCTATTTTCTGTCGTACTAGATTTTTTTTTTTTTTCACTCTTTTGCGGAACATGTAAAAAAACAACTAACATGCCTCATTAGTCAGGAGGCGCTTGGCACCTAAAGTGGGCACTAGATTTAAAAATAATACCTAATAAATACGCCAAAATAAAATCATTGACTGGATTTTTAAGAAAAGCGAAAAATCCAATCAACACCGGTTGAAGCGAAACGCCTCACAGGCCTCCAGGTCAGCAGCCTCTGAGCGCTGGCGGGGTCGTTTTGGGTGGGCTCAGGATCTGACCTGCACCGCTGCCCCTCACTTTTCAGCTTACCACAAAAACGCTACAGTTGGTCGCGGAGGGCTGCGTTATTGCGGCTTGGTCGCTTCTATAATTGGCGTCAGTGGTTTGTTGTTTTTGGTGAGAGATGAGGAAGTAGCTCTTCCTCTCTTACCATCCTGTGCACCTTCCTTTCTCACCAGGAACCGTCTCACCATGGGCGCGCAATTCTTCAGCACCGATCTACTCAAAGAGTGTGTACGTTTCATTTATTGATGAACACAAAGTCAACGTGCACCCAAAAGTCTCTGTTCTGGCCTCGCCAATATGTTTAGGTTTTCTTGTGAGGCTGTTTTGGTTTCTTGGCGGCTACAACCTTCAGCGTTTGCCAGCCCTGAAGGGCAGGGCTGCGGTATTAAACGGACTCACCGCAGCAGTGGAAGTGGTTGTGGGGAGCTTTGGGCTCCTCATGTGGTTCCTGTTAATGGACGGCCCGGAAACGCGGGGGCAGCGCGCTGACGGTGTGACCGCGCTGCGGGTGGAGAGAGATGATGCTCTCTGCGATTGCACCAGCTGGTGTATGGGCGCTTTTGTTTTGGATGGGTGGAAGTGTAGGCATGGCTCGGGTTCAAAGACCGATGGGGCAATCGTGTTCTGATTCATTTTTTACGGCCCGGTAACAGATTATTTAGACTCTGTCTTTCCATGAAGTGATAAATTATTGTGAAAGTTCTCTCTTTCTACCTCCTCATCCCCTTTGTTTCCGTCTTTGCAGTTTTGTTGAAGTTTCGCACAGACAAAGGCCGCGACCCCGACCCTCAGACCTTCACCGAGGACGGCAAAGTCTTGATCCAGATCCGAGACGACGTCCTCGGGGCCGTAGGAGTCGGCACTGACCTTCTGGGCGAGGACTTCACAAGGTGAGATGTGTCTTCACGCGGGTTGCTATTTTTACCCTGGAGGTATTGGCTGGAGATTTTATCACGTACAGCGCTGAAGGTCAGAGGTCATGGCAACCCGGGCCCACCTACACACCGCTTAAAACAGCTATTTCTACACCGGAAAGACAGAGAAGGCGACAATGCTTCTTTAGTCAGAAGTTCCTCATGCTGTGATCATCTCTAGTAGTCAAGAACAGATAAATGAGTAACTTGTGTTCCTTTTAGGAAGTTTAGAAATGACAATGTTTTTAAAAGTAACAATCCAAAACAGAGTTGTTTTTAATCCTAAATGAATATCACTTGAATTCGTCTGTCCTCAGTTTCTGCTTCTCGGAGATGTCCCCGGTTTGCGCTGTTGTGGGAGGAGTTCTGGGCCAGGAGGTGGTCAAGGTAAACGATCCGGCAGACGGATGGCGTCAGACATTCTACAGACCCCCCCCCCCCGATGTTTTAGTGGATAAAAACCTGCTTTCAGAAGATGTTACCGGTCACGGTTTGGACCTGAGACCGCCGTATTCTCCTCACCGTGCTCGTACACGCACGCGCTTTCCTTAGCTGCATGCGTCACGAGCCCAGGCTAAGCTAACGACAGCGCAGAGCAAGTGGGGGGAGGTGGGGGCTGACAGTTCAGATTTCACCGGCAGACAGCTGACCCTCTTTCCCTCTGATGACGAAGATGATGCTGATGAAACGCTCTGCAACCGCTTCCGCGAGGTCTTGCGGGGTGAACGCGACGATCGGAACGCTGATCCGCCGTCGTGATGGGATGGAGATTGTCGAAGCCACTCCCAGAGCTTCTGTGGCGATAGACAGCGACTAACAGGATCTCTGTCCTTCCTCAGGCTATTTCCCAGCGAGACCCTCCACATCGGAACTTCTTCTTCTTCGACGGGCGTAAAGGCAGTGGCGTGGTGGACTATTTCGGACCCTAGAAAACTCCTTTGTTTCCTGGCCTGTTTTTATGTTGATTGTGCAGACCTTTTTTTACATTTCCCAATAAAACTTTCATACAATCTCCTGTCTGGATTTTTTCTTTTTTTAAAAAACAGTCTTATCTTAATGAACGTTAATCTGTAGGAGATTTTTGGAGGGCTGTAAAATATGAAAATATGTAATACGCCCATCCAGCCCCTCCGTCCGCCCCGCCAAAGTCTGTCTTCTGCAGAGGAGCAAAACAAGAGCACCGATGAGGAAGCAGGGGATGAGTTGCTCTTTTCCCATTAAGTAAGAAGATTAATGAGGAATGTCCCTTTAAGCTCATTAGGCTTGTGTAATTAAACCTAAATTCATTTCCAGCACAAACATTCAGTCGCTCAGTGATCCTGATGACTGTTTTTTCACTGATTCTGGCTGTTTTCCTCCGTGTTCTGGACAGTTCTTTCCTCCTTGTGGCTGCTCTCCTTCCCTGGCCAACACTCATCCCAAACGAGCGCCCCTGCTGGGGTCACTCTCGCTCCTCTCCGCTTCGGTAGCCAACACCGAGTGTGTGTCGTCACAGCCAATCACAGCCCTGCTTTTAGCTCTCACGGCTCATGATTGGCTGCTTCTGCAGGGCGCCGCAAGGGCTAAATCCAGTCTCACACTGCCTGTTGACTCAGTAACAGACAACCGTCTGGAGGATATCTGCTCCGTGTGTGTGTGTGTGTGAGAAGTCTTGCTCTGTGTAAGCATTGCAACTGCAGCAAACAGTACATTTTATAAATGACATGCAGATGAAACCTTTCAGCGTGGTAAAACTTGCTTCTAGCTCTTTTTAACTAAGAAAAGAATAAATAAAGATAGATTGTTTTGATGCGGTTTTGTAGTTTGTCCTGTAAAGTAAACACTTAGATGGGTGGGTGTGTGTGTGTGTGTGTGTGTGCACAGCGGGGGGGTCTTAGATTTGTGTCTGCTAATCCCCAGGGGTTTCCAGATGTGGCCGTGGTCCGAGCGGTGTGTGTCCACCTGCTGTCACGCCTGACCCAAGGGTGGTGTCCCCACCCCGGAGACAATAACAAAACACAAAACACGCGAGTGTGTTTGTCTTTTAACTTTATTGTATAAAAATGAAGAGACTTACAAATGTAAAAAATTGTAATGAAAAAAGGTGAAAAAGAGCCAAACACACTGTGTGTGATGGCACTGCATTGTTGGAGGAAGGAGAACCTCAAACATCTTTAGGAAAAAACTGAAAGAGAACACAACTGTAAGCATTTACAAGGCTTCAAAAACTGAGCATGTGTGTGTTAACAGCAAACGTGGCGCAAAACTAACAAGAAATTAAAAAACATCTCAGGCCGACAGAGCGGTTGGCGGCCCAACATCTGCCGGCTGCGGTGTCAACAAGTCCGACGCCAGGATTTTCAGCTGTTCACCAGGTTGTTCCGCTGACAAAATACAAATAAATACATCGACAATGCAAGTAAAAAACACAGTAAACATTCAATGGTTCATTACAACCTGGTTTTGAGGCTTTTTACCTCTGATGGGGTCACATTTTTAACACATTTTGGAAGAAACCGAACACACTCTCCCTTTAGAATGAAATATAAACAGTCTGATTATGGAGGTGTTTGAATTTTACCATCTGCCCTGTCCGTTTTCAGTCTAATCTGGAATTTCAGTAATGGTGAAAAGGTAAAGAACTGTCTCAAATGTAATGTAAATCTCAGTTTAACACATGTACTTAATTTATACTCTTTATCGGGAATGTAAAAAAAAATAAATAACAATATACATGAAACAATGGCTACAGTAATGCTACGTTTTAAAATAAATTATGCTCTTGATATGAGCTTTTAACAAGGCTAAAATTAACCAAAAAATCATAGAACCAGAGGGAGATTTTTACAAGCACTTTTCTTTCTTTTTATTTCAATCAAACGACTCAAATCATAGATTTTTTTTTCCTCTAACTCAAATCCACTGGATTTACATTCAAACTCTGCTCAGAAATACCAAAGGATCTCCCAAAGACAGCGAAGATGACGGATAGAGTCATCTTCCAAAGAGAATTTACAACTGATCCAGTAACTATGAACACGGTGGCACCCTGGGGTGAGCCTGCCAGCTCCTGACGGGGACAGGGACGCCTCCTCCACAGCCGTAACCGCTCTGCATCATCCGGCTGTGGGGTGTCAGAACCTTTACCGTGGCGGCGGCCTCGGATTCTGTGAGTGGGGCTGATTGTCGGATGTAAAATGGAGGCCTACGGAGCGCACCGAGCAGAAAGGCACATTATCTGACGCGCTGGCGGAGTCTGGTCGGGAGGCTGGTTCCCGCCGCGCTTTGCTCCCTGACCCGTCCCCCGAGGGAGCGCAAGATCCTCTTTCACAGTCCGATGGAAGCAAAGGCTCCGGAATCCCAAAAAAAAAAAACTTTATAGCTGGAAGTGTCAGAAAAAGAAACTTTTATGGATTGAAATTGAAGGAGTTCTGCTCCGTTTTAGGAGAAAAAGAATGGAAATAACGACGAAATCCGTGTCCCAGGTCTGACGCTGACCTTTACAATCATTCCTGTACACCTACACCCGCAAATGTGTGAGTGTAGCTAAATACACAGATAAAAAGTGTCTGTGTCTCTCAGCAGCAGTCTGAACCAGCAGACTGGCTGATGGGTACACACACACACACACACACACACACACACCAAATGCAGGAACGTCTTCACGTGAGCGGGTGGAGAGTCCTGAGCGCCTGGGCGACGAAATCCAGAAGAACTCTGCAAGCGTCGCACCAGACCTGCCAGTAGGGAACGTCCTGTGGTGGAGAGGGAGAGACGGGAGGTCATGTGACAGCCTCCACGCAGCAGCGTCAACTAAAAGGTGTCACATGATGATTATTATCATCGTTTCTCTTCTTATTATTATCACAGGATGGACAGAAGCAGGCGAGGAAACCTTCCCTCACCACTTTTTAGATCATTTCTTTCCTTTAGTTTGAAATTCAAGCAGAAAAAAAGGTCAGACTGTGCACGTGTGTGTGCGTGTGTGTGTGTGTGCACAACTTGTGTCTAAGCCAGCGCTAAGAGAAGGTGACATCATCTTTGTTTTTGGCAGGGGAACAAGAAGTGGGGAAGTGTGTGTGTGTGTAGTAGTGGGGGAGGAGCAACTTCACACGCACGCGCGCACGCACACACACACACACACACACTCACACTAGGGTGGGGAGGGAGGGGCATAATTGTTTATGTGAATAGGATTACATTTGCAAGCAGAACTGCTCTAAAGAAGCAAGTGAATCTGAAATAGAGGACAGCGGAAAGAAATCATAATAAAAGAGAACGGACGATTAAAGAGAGTCGGTGTGGCTGTTTTAGTGTCAGGGACCCAGAAAAGTGTGTCCCCACATGATAAGGAGCTGTGTTCTGGGACGAAGGAGGCCGTGAGTGTGCCCACTGGTTGTGTTCCAGTGAACGTAGTGAGAAACGTCTCCTGTTGGCCCTCGCTGGAGACTCTGGGTGTGTCCTCTCACCGCTCTGCGGAGAAGGGCAGCGTTGAACTCGTCTCCGATGGTCCTGAGCTGGACGGCCATCCTCCGGACCCTCAGCTGCACCGCGTGGTCGGGGGGGCCTCTGTGAGGCGACGAGAGCCTGGACAGGCGCTCCGTCGGCGGCAGCAGGTCGGGCAGGGGCCCCCGCCGGCTGCAGGGTGTCTCCTGGTCCCAGCCTGCAGCAGGGAGACAAGACACCTTTGCTTTTATTGTCTGATACAAACTGTCCACTGAATAACACCTCAAATCTGCACTGTGGTACTCATTCGGGTCTTTGGAGATATTTGCTTCTTCACGGAACTTTGCAGTGTAATCTCTTAATCTACTTAATCGGTCTGGTATGGAGAGCTGTACGTGTGTGTTTGTGTGTATTACGTGCGTGTTTAGGAGATTTCCAGTTTGTTTTTTCATACCAATGCGCGCCACGCCGTTACAAGACCACCTGATTTTTTTAATCTCGGGGTAATTATCTCCAACGTAACGCTCAGATATCTGAGAAACGTCGTTTTGAGGGTTAAAATTTGCATTTTATCGTTACAGGTAGCTAGACGAAGAGAAGAGAGAGCATTGAAGGGGGAAAGATGGAAATCCTTGGCTTGTTGCCAGGGCAACTCGGAAGCGACGGACAAAAAATGGCCGCGTGTGATTGGCTGACTGGGCCCAGCGCCGCCACACCATAGGCTGGACGGGGTGGTGGGTGTGACCAACAGGCGTCTGGTACAACAGCCCCGCCGGGTGACAGCGGCCCCTGGCCAGTTCAGGGGCCGCTGGAGGAACGAAAAGGTGCTGAAGGTTCCTGTTCGTTGAACAGGAAAAGCACAATGATGGTCCTCTGATGCAAATACCACAATAAACTAGTTGGAAATTGTTTTTAAAAAAAGGTGAAAAATGTAAAATACAAATATGAAAAATGCTTATTTTTTAATGACCTTATCTAGTTTAATGTCAAATGTGAACAATTAAATTTACACTGAAAAAGTGAATAACTGCCAGTGTTTAAATGGGGTTTAAAATGACTGACTGGCTAATATTTTGATTCACTGGTTAACTTGCTGTTTATAAAACAAATAGCTTAAAAAGCTTAGAATAAATAAATATTGAAATAGCCTAACAGCTTGAGACAAACAGTGAATAACTGACAAGGCTAATTATTGAGTGGCTGACAGCAGGAAACGCTGCATCTTTTACGTGTGTGTGGAGGACAAGTCTGAACATGCCTGAAACACACATCGGACCTACAGCTGAGACGCCAGGACAATCCCACATTCAGCAGAGCGCGCGCGCGCGTGTGTGTGTGTGTGTGTGTGTGTGTGTGTGTGTGTCTGTGTTATTGTGCCACATTTTAGATGTTGTATGTCATTTGGAAACTAATCAAGATTGACTGCCCACACCACAACTTCCGCCTTACTGCCTCCACATCCACACTCCCAACATGACTGCACACACACACACACACATAAACAATTTCCTGTTGCAGAAGAACCTGGCTGCACGTGACAGCGACTCTCCTGCCAAGTGTCAGCCCTGAGATTTCACTGCTGTCTTAAATTCACATTTAAATCCACATCCTCATGTTAGACAGTCTGGTTACCGTCCCAAAGCAGAGCTGACCGTCAATGAAATTAACAATAATGGCAGATTTACTGCCCTTTTAAACTTTAAAATTTGACCAAGAAGAACACAAAATGCATGCAACACTGTCATATTTGTTGTTATAGTTGAATATCATTCCTTTTACCTGACTGCTCTCCTGGAAAGCCTTCATCAGTTTCTCCTCCCTGATTGTGAAGTGGCAGAGGATGAGGTGCGGATGATAAAGTAGGTGATTGCTGGTGAGACGAGGGCTGATCCTGCTCCTCCGGGTGGAGGTAAAATAATGGATATGACACGCAGACCGCCTGCAACGGCTGGAGAGTGTGGCCAGTGTGATGGAGGTGCATGGGGCTGGTGCCGGACCCGGAGCTAATAGTGATGGTAGCAGTGCTGAGCAGGCCAGGCCAGGTTTGAAGCGGACGAGTCAGTTCCAAACAGCAGGTGTTGTGTTGAGAAAAAAGACCATTTCTTGCAATCCCAGTTTCCCCAACGCTCTCAATGGTCTCTGCACGGGCCATCTTTGAAGAAACCTAAAATCACAGAAGACATGCATGGATACAAATAAAAAGAAAGCACATAACCCCATAATTGTTTACGCTCTAAGCAAATTTGATGGTTAATTTACCACCCTTTTCTTTCTTTTCTTCCCTCAACGCTTGACCGACCGAGCTATACGTTCTGTCTCCGCTAGGGGGCGACAACGGCGCCTTTTCACACTGAGCACGAGACTTGTGTTAGTAAACAAACGCTCGCGGACACGGAACAGCCGCGTGCACAGGGACGAGCCACGCTCGAATGTTTGACAACCTTGTTTTCATTTTATAGTGGTTTTTTAGCGTGAATATGACTTTTGTACACCTCAAAAACTATCTTTAAAACGCCAGACATGAACGAAAAATGTAAGTTAATAGAAATGTTGACAGAATATCGAGTGGTTAAAAGCCGAAAAAAGTAAACGTCACCTGAATGTCTTTGCCGTATCAAAATATGTGACCTACTCCAACCTGCCAATGGCTCAACAACGCAAAAATGTCGCGAAAATAAAGCCAAATTCAATGATACTATAGTTTTGTAATAATAAGCTAAGACTAAATGCGTGCTTCTTCTTATTTATTTATTTATTTATTTTACAAATGCCGGGCAGAAACTGCAACGCCCAACTGTCCTTAGCCTGTAGCCGCACAGAAACCCAGTTGGCGTAAATTAAAGCACTCACTTGGACTATCTGGTGATCGGCGATGAGGCAGTCCGGAGGTCAGAAGGTGGCAGCGGCTTGACATCGACGGCGAAGGGAAAAACTGTCGGAA
>CAAE01014762.1:477741-512062 GCA_000180735.1 Tetraodon nigroviridis | reverse complement strand
ATAGAATGGGAGAAGCGTCGCCTGCGGCAGGTACAGTTTCCCATGATCCTCTTCGGACGCTCCGTCCTCATGGTGCCCCGATGCCCAAGGGTGTCCTTGCTCTCCCACTCTGCCTTGCATCAACACTCGGACCCCGGGGGCCATGCAGGGATTAGTGTCGATGCCGCTGTCTGTTGATGCTCCTTTGATGTAAGTGAGGCCCAGCATCTCCGGATCCATCAGGTCCCCGGAGCCAAAGTGCTTATCGTCACTGTTGCTCGAGGCGTTGCTTGACAGAGTGTTGCTACTCGAGTGGCTCGAGTTTTTGTCACCAGTCTGGCCGGAAGGGAGAGAATGAGGGAGAACCACAGTAAATCAGATGAGGTCAAACAGCAGGAAGCAATAATTGTGCTCTAATGGAAATCGGTGCGGGGACGGAGGGGGGTTGCATCCATATGTCAACTCAGCAGGGGGCAGACTGGTTTTTATAACGCGATAATATATGAAAGATTTTAAATTTGCAAAAGTGCCAGACGACAGTGAATGTCAGTGTGCAATTTGGAAATAAAAAGCAAACACTACAGGAGTGAAGTCCTTAACAATGCTGAAATGATTAACAAAGAGATTGCCAAGAGTCTGATTAACTATTCTTTTTACTTAATTGTCTTTGTTAATGCTGGAGAGTCTGAAAGATGTTGCTAACTGTTCATATCAGCTGCCAGCAAACGGAGGAAAAATAAAAAAGAGATGTGTCCAGATAAGTTAGAGGGAGACATTTTTTTAAATATATTTTCAACCTTTCAGAAAAAGCCTTTTTTAAAAAGTGTGAAATGAGCAGACTTGGTGATAGAATCAGACGGCTGGCACAGTGCTAATGAAGTGAAAGTGCAAAGCGAAGCGCGAAGGAGGAAGCTTGGGCGAGAGAACTGGATTGGGCCAGACAGGGGGAGCTTGACCTCACCCCGGCTGGAACACGGAGACGAAAAAAAGCAGATCTGACGGCGCAGATTTGGGTTTTAACTCCAGACAAGGCTCATGGGTTTCTTTACACCTCCACTGAATGCGGAGGAACCCGGCAGCAGATGGAGTCTCGAGTGAAAACTGCGCCTGACCATCTCCTGCTGCCAGTTCGGAGAGAGTTTTCTGACTAATCCTTCCCAAACAAAGTCAAGAAGCAGACAATCGTCTTTAGATGAGCCCAGGGTATCTGATTACAGCAGGATGATGAATACTATTATTGGCTCATATGTATTAAAAAGTAAAACTGATTGAATGTGAAGGTTGATGAGCAGAGGTGGGATAAAGACTTACTCTGGACAGTTTGTTGGGTGAGTCTTTTCCTCCTTCTCTTTGTTTCAGAGGGTTGAGTATCTTGGTAGAAGGGATGTGCCATTTGGCTTCTATCAACCAAAGAGATGAAATAAAATCAATCATCCATTATAATGACAGATAAATATACATTTGTAGACATTACACAGACGTTACCCGCTCAGCATGGCTCACCTGCAGACCTGGTCCTCTCCAGAGTGGGCTCCCTCTCTCTGTGAAGCTCTGCGTCTCCCCCTTGGATGTCCCCTGTCCGCTCATGGAGGATGGGCGAGGGACACCTTGAGAAAGAAGAGGGGAATGGCCTTTGAATTATTTCCTAGTCGTAAAAACTCGGTATTCTAATCAGCAGGATTCGCCTCGGACATTCAGCAATTAAGTCAAGATCATTAAAGGTCGAGCCACCGGAACTGATAACAAAATAAAGAATCTGACACAGGGGACACCGCCTTCCATCCGACTCAGCATGCACAGCATTGTCTCACTGCTGCTGTTTTCAGCCTGGGGCTTAATTAAACCTAGAGGAGCTGATAAAGGTGGCAGAGGCCGAACACAGGCCGCGCTATCCGCCGCTCTCTAACTGGAGATCAATCAGCCAGTCAGGGCCTCGGCTGTGTCAGGTCACGCTGATCACTGGCTCCGCTGCTCCTCTGAGAATCGTGACTGGAGCTCGGCACAGTTTAGTCCCGCAACCTCCTGAAGGCTTTTCTTCACGGTCAGGATCGTGGTTCGCCTGGACCGCCGCCGCTCGTAGAGACGTCACCCCCCTCCGGGGGAGAGAGAGACTGACTGACTTAATAATCTGAGAAAGAGCTGCAATCAGGGTGACAGAAGCGTCTCTGTGCAGACGTCTTTCTCCCGTTGCCTCCAGAATGTCAATGCTTCTGCGATTACTTGAACCAAAACCATTTCATTTCAAAAGGCTTTCTCCAAAATAACAGTATACTTTCCTAAAGTGCCACTTCAATCACAGCAGTATATAGTGAAGGACAAGACTGCATACTGTATAATCACTTCCTATTATATTAAAGTGCTTGTCTTTTTTTTTTTTTAGAAAAATTGGTCTGAGCAGAAGATGGGAAGAAAATGATAAAAGTGCATGTTACAACAGCATATTTAATCTGAAAGTCCAGCATTGGCCCTCAAGCAATTGAATTTACAATCAGTGTTTCAGTTTGAAAAGAAAAAAAAAAAAATCGAGAAAGTCTTTTAGCGTCTACCCCAGAAATACTATGTTCCACTATACCAGACATAAATTCAGGCTTTCTTTGGATCACTTTAGGCAAAAAAGGAAAGAAATTTCTCCATGTGATTCAGTTTTTGTGCGGGGGTGAAAGAAACTGGTGATTGTGTAGAAAAAGCCATCAGGAATGGTGCCGCGCCTGATTAAAGCTGAATTCATTGCTAGGAGTTCACATATTTTTGGGCATTCTAAAAACGGTTAACACTGCAGCGGTTCTGTACCCGTCGTATCCCGGCTGCTGGGACCAGCTGCTGCTGCCGCAGGGTCCTGGATCGCTGGAGGAGGACTGGTTACTGGGGGAGCTGCGGTAGTGCTGGTCCCCTTTGTTACACAAAGTGATCTGCGGGTTCTCCATATCCTGCATCAGCCTGGGGAGAGAAAGAAAAATACAACAGTTTTTAACACCGTAACGCCATGTAAGGCTCAGAAATGTATTTGTAGCGGTGATCAGTACAGTAAAGCGATGAGGACCCAGCGGGAGTGGACGAGGGAGAGACCTCTTCTCCACAAACACAGAGAGGAGTTACTTTCATGATTAACGCTGTTAAACCAGGCTCTGCTCAGAATAAGTTTTAGACAAATATTTCATGTCACACAGTGTGTGGCTGGTCTGCGGGCTGGACCCGGTGTCATGAGCTTCCTCCGTCTGCTTAAGCATGCTTAGGGAAAAAACAAAACATGAGGACTAGACTCTAGGGAGAAAAATAAACACAGGAATTGAGTTATGGCTGCTGCCCTGAGGGCCTTCCTTTAAACCCGCATGCCAAAGTAGGTTAGCTGACCGGACGGAACTGAGACGGCCAGGATGTCTTTTCACATTAGAAATCATCTGGGCTCCTCTGATAATAGTGATATGCTTAAATAATGAACAGTGTGTTTACATTTGGATGTGAACCGAGTTCAGCATCTGCTGCATGACGGATCCGAGTCTGTGAGCCGCACATTTTAAGAATCCACGTACAGGTGATCGTTCAGAGGCTGAGAATTCCTCTGGTTTCTCCCACTCCTGCATCGTCATCAAGTTCCAGTCAGTGTTACGTCGTTGGCCGCTCTGCTCCATTTCCTCCAAGGATGAATTCTTCTCTCCAGACTGAGCTAAACACCTAAACATGACCCCGCAGCAGCAGCTCCTGCTTTTTGATGCTCCTCCTCCTCCTCCTCCTCCTCCTCCTCCTCCTCCTCAATTGCCCTAATAGTATAAAGTTCTAAGGGGACGCTGGACATGATTCTTCCTGTCCGCGCTGCGATAACGGGGGAGGACAGATTAGCGGCGGGCTCAGTAGGGGGCAGATCCCGTGTCAAATTTCATATTTCACAGAGAGTCGACGTAACAGGAGGAAACTTTATCTCCGATATGGACATATGTGCAACACATTCTCGTGTCGTCTGACAGCCTGACTCCAGTCGTCCATGTCTGACTTTTCTATATTCAGCTACCTTTGATGTAAAACTGTACACTTTACTCGCTCTAAGTTGTGAATTTTTTTTAAGCTCATTTTGTTATGTTGCTTTAGGGCACCTTTGTGGTCGTCATTGTCAGTTCTTCTCAATTTGCCAGTGAAAACAAAACAGTGCCCAGGTGTTTGAGCTGAATTGCTGCAAACGTGTAGTTATGTTTAAAATAAATAATCGTTGGTTTTTCTCATGACACAAGTCCCTCAGCTGCCTCTGTTAAACAACGAGCGCCGCTAAACAACTGTTACTGTGATTTGCCACTGGAATGTCTTACTTAACACCGAGGACTTTCTAAAAGGCCACAACTGTTCTGAGAGGCTGAAATCAGTGTCTGGACTGATGTTAGAAGTCAACTTGTGATCATAGTTTGAAAAAAACATGAGAGATTAGAAGGCAATGATTAACTTCTTGCCAGGAAAATGAACTAACAAAATTAGAAAGTCGTGGAATTGAAAGCCAAATTAGGATTTTAAAATTTAATAAGCGTTTGACCTAAAATGGTCCAAAGAGAATAAATCTAACACAAATGAGCAAAATCTCGGGGCCAAATTATGCTCACAGGACAGGTAGGACCACATGATCTTCAATATAAATATGTGTTAAATGGCACAAGTGCCTTTGTTACTAGAATATATTCCTGTTGTGCTACTCTCTGTCCCTCCCACTCACACTCTCCTCCTTCCACCCCCTCCTCTACTCGCACTCCCCCCGGGGTGCCACATATTGCGGACCATGGAGGAGCGCTCTCTTTGTTTCATCGGTAATTGGATGAGATGAGCCAAGGCTGTGTCAGTGTCTCTATCACCTCCTTCCTCAGCAGGGTGCAGGAAGAGGGAGGAAAAAGGTGGGATGGGCTAAAAGTGCGCTCCCACTGCCGGGGCCTCTGATTAGGCTGAGAAGGTGGCCATTATCCCAGTACAGACAGCACAGGAGACACCAGAGGGGGGTCGCTCTGACACACAGGAAAGGTTATCAGGACTGCGGGGGTTTCATTAAAATGAACAAATCACTGCTTTACATGGCTGAATAGAGATGTCCAAAAGAGACACGGTGGAGGACAAGACCAGAGCCTAAATGTGGTCCAATCGTCTAAAATGAGATGAAAGCGGTGCAATCCACGGATGCCGTAATGCCGCATTTGTATGCATGCAAATCTGCGTGCAAAATAACAGCCTCGAAAAGTGGGGAGAGGCCGACTTCAATCATTTCATCTGAAAAGGACTGGATCTTTGGAGCGTTATTACATTTGATTGCAACGTTTTGCTCTGCCAATTTTTCTGAAAATCCTTGGCCAGAAAGCTCGGCTAACGGCACCGACAGCTTTGTTCCCACTTTGAATTTCCCTTTCACAACATAATGATGCTGCCTGCTTTGTCTGTTTCACCTGAACAGAGTTCATTTCTGAGGTTCAGTTTTGGACTCATTCAAGTCTCTAAGTCTCAGTCTGACGGATTAGATTACAGCCTCGTCGCCGTCGGTGAGTGGGTGTTTTCGGGGTGGGTGGCGACGTGGGGACGTACCTGGAACCATCCGGCAGCTTCCTGTCAAAGGACGTGCTTCGTGGAATGGCCGCCGGGTGCTGCTGGAGGATCTGCTGACACTGCAGGCGATCGGGGCCCTGCGTGGGCGAGCCTCGGGACAGCGCCACTCCGGCGGTGGCGGGCACCCGGTGCCATGTGGTGTTTCTCCTGAAGGGCGTCTTGTACTCGCAGGGCGTACCCTCGCTGTCGACCTTGTACTCGACCATGGGTATGCGGTAGAGTTCGGAGCAGCCCCTGAGAGACAGAAAGAGAGGGAACAGATAGATCGGTAAATAAATCCAAGGACATGTAAGAAATTACTTTTCAGGTTTTAACTTATGGTTCTTTAAAAGGAAAAGAGTCTAAAAATAAAACATTAAATGGAAGATATTTCAGTTTTTTGTCAGATCTGCTGCATATTTTTACATGATCGAAACCTTACACGTTCATTTCGACTGAGATATTCAGCCATTTCTGGCACTCTGGGGGATTCCGGGCCGTCTTGCGTGCACTGAGACACACGTGAAAAACACTGAAAACCAGTTGGGCTCTTTTAATAGATCTGAAAACCTCAGCTTAGCACCGAATCAGATAAGGGCCCCCCAGAAGGAGGTGGACACAGGAGGCTTTCCCTCCCTCCATCTCCACCCCATTACTGCTAACAGCGGTGAAGATCTCTGGGACGGACGAGGCCTGTGATGCCATTTCATGCAACATTAATCTTTGAGTTTGAGCAGAGGCACTATGTATATGTATGTGGAAGAGAAGGGGATAAGGGGGGGAGGGGGGTTAACCAGCCCGTGTGTTGTGCTGGCCGTCTGTAAGCATCTCGAGCATGACCCTAATGATTACGCGGAAAGCCGCGTACGCTTGGCTGTGACCGTACATGTACACGAGCCTGAAGGGGATGCACTGGCTGATTGCAAAGTCTGTGGTGGAGGGCTTCAGTAATCCCTCTCAGAGACCCTTTTCATCAAACTGGGCCATGACTGGATGGACTGTTTACTGCTTTTCTCCCAGTACAGCTGTGGCTGGTATGAGATGTAACCACAGGTTCATCCTACAATGCCTCCCCCTCCTCCCCCTCCTTCTCCTCGTCTCTCACATATGGTCAGTGTCATCGACAAGCTGGCTTCGTTCATGCCGAAAGGACCGCCCATAGTGTGGTCCATGTCCTGCAATATTTATTTACTGTCTGCATTAAAGATGCATCGCCACCCCTGACACGGATGAGCGTTACAACAATGAGTTGCACATCCTTCACTCACCCTCTTTCACTTTCACCGACTTTGGCCGCATTACCAGAGGTCTGGCAGTCGCTGTTTCCGGAACAAGGAACAAAGGATGCTAACAAGACTTAAATTCCCCAGAGTGCAGGTCAATTGTTTTTTAACAACACTCCTATCTGACTCATTACCTTAATTAAGTCTGTGCATGCGTGCGTGGCCGTGGCTGCCACAAACTGCCTTGGCAAAAAACGGCTAAACCGCAGCAGACATTAAAGGTCTCACTTTTTCTCTCTACCTTCTGCATTACAATCAGCCAAAAATGGAGGTGATTTAAGTCAGTATCTTCCAACATGCTGATACTCTGTCTGCATTTCTTGCTGGGAGTAGAAATCCCCCGGCATGTGGGCTTGATGTATGTGGAATGCGTCTCCTGTGTGTAACGTAAGGGTGGGGGTGGGGGGGGGGTCGGCCTACTGTGCATAAATCATGGAGCAAGAGCAGGAAATGGGTGTTTGAGCTAAGCTGGCGGCTGGCGGCGAAGGAGAGGTTGTCAGGCACCCAACAGCAGGAGAGAAGGAACCCGAAACCTGGCAGGAGCTGAAAGTCTATCTGGAGCTGCTGCTGCTGCTGCTGCACGGATAAACATAAAAGGTTGGTTACTAGAAAAATTCACCGAGCAGAACAGCCAAACCTCAAAAAAAGTTTCAAATAAAGAAACAGAACGTGTGGCCACTGAAGAAGTTAAGCTCCTTGGGCATCTGGCTTACAACAGAAAGTGACAGCAGGACCTTAGACCTCATCCTGGGTGCTGTCGCTCTAAAGACAAGCCTACAACGGAGGAACATGCTAATCCATTCCCGCAGTCTGAATCCATGTCACAGCCAAGAGCCACAGGGGTCGCGACCTCCACCAGCTTGCTGCAGACCATTGTCAGCAGCCTCGTTAACCATGAGGAGCAACACCAAGCTGAGAGGACTTAAAAAATAAAGATGTTCAGCTTTCTGTGTTCAAGTGTTGTGGGGAGGACTGGATGCCACGCGGGGCCTGAGAGTTTGGGGCTTTTTCACAAGGTGTCAGCATGTGGGAAGTGATAAATCTAGATTAACTCGGGTCCAGATGAAAATTCATGATGACAAGTCTGATGACACTTCAAACTAAAAGGTCAACTGCGGCCATCTGAATGTCACAGGCGATCCGTGTTATCAGCAGGATCTTAATGCAACTTGAAAGCGCTGAAATTTTTTCTACTATTAAAAAACGTATTTTTTTTTAACCAGGCAGTGGTCGCGCTGTAAATCAAACTGCACCAAGGACACTCTAAAAACACGGATCCTCATGTTTACATCCGTGATGACCGTACACCAAAACACACAATCACTGACATGTTCTGCACGCCAGATTCCAGTTTCAAGTACCTAATCGGGTTCATCTTTTCCTCATTAGAGGCATCCAAGGCTAACATGCTGAACTTGTTTAAAGCTTTTCAGAGTGATGATGGAAAAGCCTCTGGTATTGTGCATGGCTAAAACCACATCCTTCCTAGAGTGTAAATAAATCCAGCAGAAGGTAGAGCTAATATTAGAGGCACATCTCTACTGGTGTAAGGCTGATTCAGGGTCTAAACAGCTTCAGGTTTGCTGCTTGAAAGTGATACTGTTGTGATAAGTGATAATGTTGCACTGAAAAAAAAAACCCCTTCAAAAAACAACAACATTAAAAAACAAATGATTCTTTTAATCTTGAATTAAATGCCATTAAATAAAACATGTCTTGACATTAAAAAAAAAAGTGTGAGACGTGCTCACCCCTGAGTGTGACATGTGCTTATGGAAACATTTTTTTTTTGTCATGGTAGCAGTATGGAGCCAGAGCCCACTGTCTGGAGGTCATGAGACTCTTGTCCATTGTTGTTAGACTAACACCTCCCCCCCATCTCTCTGGGTACAGGGGACTGACTGAGGCCTCCGGTCCCCTGCTGAATTCCTTTCCTTTGAGATAACAGTGGAGAAAGTGGAGCACTTATTGTGGACTGCAACACTTTGCAACTCAAAGACACAAGTCCAACAAGAGTTGCAGGCCCTTGAGATTCTTCCCCTGACCTCTCACCTCTAGATTTGTGGGAGTCTGAGAAAATTCACAAGACCTGAGAAGGCACCTTTTGGTTCTCACAGGCTGATGACAAAAGATCACCATTTAATAAGGCTTTTTTTTCTGGTAATGGCAGATGCCTCCCTATTTAAAAGTAAGAAAATTAAAAAAAAAAAAACAAACCCATGCTCTTCGACACACACGACGGTGAGAGGCTTAGATGATTTTGCCAGGTGGCATCAGTGTTGAGTTTGCAGATGAGGTGCACGAGCCCACCATCTGGGGGAGCAAATCTGACAGACCTCTGCTGCCAGACCAAAATGCAGCCGCGCACTCACACACACACGCATGCACGCACACGCGCAGTCAGACATGCACCTTCTATGTGGTCTTTGCTACACAGCTGTGGAAGATTGTATTCCCAGAGGACCTATTTTTAGAATGGCCCAAAATAAACTACAAAACTGAGCTTGACACTTTTGTTCATCCAAACTCCAACCTCTCAGAGAATCCTAACGTGAGATGATGCCGTACTCGTCAGGCTCCTCCCAGTATCATTAGTGGGGAGTGCTGACTGCTCATAATTGTTTGACTCCACAGCAACAAATGCACATCAATACAAAGAGCGTCTCCTCTGGAGAGGAAATGCTGGAAAGAGGCCTCCTGCATAGCCAAGAACATCATGTAAGCATTTCTTTATGCTAATCATCACAAAACAGCAACTACTTTTCCCTCATTTTTCAGAGCAGCTGTGGTAAATTAGCCTGACCTTTGCTCTGATGTTTTACGATCCATTTTTCAGGAGCAGCTGCTTTTCTGCCTCGAAAGCGTCGTACGGTTTGAAAGCGCAGTGAGTCGTTACCTTCTGGGGGTGCCGTCCTCGTGGGGCTGGATCACGACCACTTTGACGCTCACAGACGTGCGCAGCAGGTCGATCATTTGCTCGTGGGTGAGCGTGGCGACGACCACCTTGCAGATCTCCACCAGTCGGCTGCCCTGCCTCAGCCCTGCCTTCCAAGCATAGCCAAAAGGCTCAACGTCCGCCACAATCCCCTCAAAGTTGACGTGGAAGCCGAGCTGGCCAAGGCTGTTGCGACGCAGCGTCATCTCTGCTGTCTCGCAACCTCTGGTGGTGATCTGAAAACAGGAAACGGGTCGTTAATACTGCCCTCTCTGTGTAAACACACACAAAAAAATTAAGTCTGAAGCAGATTTTATAAAATGCACCTAAAAAGGTGCAGCAGAGTGTGAGCTGGTTTGTTTTGTTACTTAAAAAACCTTTTTAAAATGAAGCCTAATTAGATTATCAACATGTAAACAGGTTTTTAAATCAACATCGCTCAGAGGAAAATGAGACCCACCTCAGCACGACTGTTTGGGTGTTTTTAAATGAACTAGGGAATTGTTCAGAGACCCAATTCCTGATTTAAAACGCACGCACGCCCGCATACACATCTCCTTTCAAGATCATTCCAATGCCATTCATTACAGAGCATCAAAGCCACAACTACGAAACCACTTTGTTTGCATGCTGAGCTAGAAATTCCAGGCAGGGATTTAAAACTTCACCAGCCGATACTGCCTGGACTGCCACTGGCCGTCCAATTGGATTCTGGGATGAGGCTCAAAGCTGCATGCAAATGAAGTTGCCCACTTTGCTCGACTGAGGCCTTACATAAGCCTCTGCGTGAAAGCAGCAGAGGTTCAAATTTAGTTCAGACGAACATCCCTCATCGGCAGCGTGCGATGACCCGAGCCCTCTGAGGTGCAAACACGAAGCTGCAGCCTCTCTACATGGTCTCGGATAAAAAAATGACAGGGTTAAGGCTGCTTTAAAAAGGTACAGATTAGAGCATAATTTTACTTTAAAAAGGAAAAAAAAGCAACCCCCCCCCACACACACACACTCACACACCCACCCACCCAAAAAAAGAAAAGAAATCAACAAAAAACCCTGATGCTGAGGCCAATGAACTTTAATCACCCATCCGATTAGTCTCGGTTCAGTTGTGGGTGACTGCTTCCATTGGCATCAGAATGACAGCTGGCTTCAGGGACACATTAACTCAGACTTTGGCCTGTCAACACTTCTCCAGATTCTCACACTGGCAGAAATCCTACCCTGCTGTGTGCGAGTGGACCACAACAACCATTATGGTCCTCATGGTGAGAAACAAAGTAAATTCTTTTGTCAACTGAAGACAAGACTCAAACTGTTTGTTAGTTCAGTCATACTGTCAGTTTTGCAATATATGAACAAGAGAGCATGAGAGCTTGGAAATGTTACTCTAAGAGAGGTCTGGATTTATTGAACATGAAGAAAAACACTAACCTCTATGGCAAGAACATTAATCAGACTAAGAGTTTAAAGAATAACTTGAAATTCCAAAATCCAAGAATCTATTCTCTATATTCATGAAGCTACTCTGTCTAGAGGACACAGACACGGCACACTGGTCTCAAATTTGTTGACAAGCTGGCATTGGTTGAGTGTGAGAGGTCTGACACTCGTAAGCAGCTTTGACACGGAGGACACCGTCTGCTGTGGCTTTTTCACAGATGTGAAAAAGCCCTTGTCATCACACTAGACTTCAAACAACTGAAGCACAGATTGGCGACCGAAGAACAAAATCCATTACTTCTGGATTCATACTCAGTTTTTAAGGCTTTAAGACTGTGGTTAAATGACTAGTTTTGGACTCTAGACAGTCTTTTAATTAAGCAATTATTTGCTTTTATGCTCCAACTCTAATGGCGGGCAAACATCGCTCTGGTTCGCATTACATCACAGATCTGGCAGTCAGTAAATCCTCCCAATGAAACACGACTCAAGTCATCCTCTGGGATATTACAGACACCTTTGGGACAAACTATGCCATACACTGTGAGTTGTTCCACAGCCTGTGTGACATGCACTTATTCTTATCCTTTGACAAACCTGCAGTGCGGATGAACAGAGAGTAAAGCTGAAATAATAAGAGCTTATAGGGTGACAAAGTAATGTCCTTTCTCTAATTCCAAATGCTAATTTATCCTGCAGTGTCCTTACTTAGGACGAGCCAAGAAGATGGTGAGCGACACTTATTTCCATTTGGGATTAATTATGCTAATGTCATTTCACAATCTTGCAGATTTTGATGGGGTATACTCGCTACGGGTTTCATAGATCTAGTGAAAAGGGGCTTTTCAAATGACATTTGCATCAAAATAGTTCCTAATGAGACCATTGTGAGTCTTTATACAGAAATCCCAAAAGATTGCTAAAAGGTAAGTAAACAGGAGCTATTGTATTTCTGTTCCGCAACAAAAGTTGTTTTCTTGTTCTACAAAGGTTGCTGTTCTTTCTTTTCTGAACTACAACAGACATGCCTAATGTCATTCACAGAATGTATACAAAGCAAGAGGATCCAACGTTCTAACAGGAAGATTGGATCGATATTTATGGAACATCAGTGTTTATTGTTGTCGAATGGCGTGCGAGCAGTGTGGGCTGAACACTTGCATCAGGGATGTTGCCAAATGAATGGCTACTCTAATGCTGTTTAAAGTAAACATAGGCTCATTTGACAAGGAAAAAAAGGTCTTTGTGACAATACAAACGATTGCATACCTGATTATTGGATTTCAACCTCTTTAAAATTTACCCACAGTGAGTAGACCAGAAAAATCACTCAAAGTGACCAAAAAGTAGCACAGGTTGCCTGGGAACCTCCAAGAGGGAGTGAGAACCACCAGCCCTGCACAGACAGATCTCTGCAGGAGTGAAGTCAAACTGAGGCCAAGTGTCCTCTATTCTTAGTGCCTCAGACCCAAAAACTGTGTGTGTTTCCTCATTTTCCCTCAAAACTGGGTTGGTGTCCCCTTTAAAGCTTTTTTGTAACACTAGCACCAGAAACCAGCCAAATAAACAATGGGCCATCATTAAATCATCAGTAATCCTTCACTCCATTAAATTAATTGTACATCACAGAAGTGGCTTCAGTTTATTTATTAATTTTAATAAACAGTTGATAACAGTTGATCCTGATTAAATTTCAGCGCATCTGGGACTGTCTGACCTAAAGGTTTGACTGTACACCTCTGCTGATCCTGCGTGATGAGCCAAAGAAAGCTATCAACAGGAGGCCTATAATCCTCTCTGGACTCTGCTGACTTCACTTTGCAGTTTCACATTCAAGTGACCCTCTCGTCTCTGTACAGCCCAAACAAGCCCAGACAGACAGGCGAGGGTTGTGTGTGTGTGTGTGTGTGTGTGCGTGTGTGTGCATGTGAGTGTGTAGGTGGATGGGTGCCAGGTTAATTCTGTAAGCCAAAGTGGTGAGGAAAATGGTAGCACAAATTCACAGGGAAAACAGAAATAGTTGACCTGCCAGACATAGATTAAACAAGCCATGAGTTCAGTGACATAACGATGAAAATAAAATAACAAGCATTGTGGGAAGCGGTAAAGCTACAATGGCAAAACCAATATTTTGAGAATGTTTTACCACAGAGAGACCACAGTTCCCCAAAGTGAAATGTCTTGGCGCATATAAAGCAAATGTAGCTTGTCTCCTCTGAATGCTCTGCAGTCATAATAGACTCATTGGACTACCGTGGAATATATTATATGTGACTTTAAAGGAAGGCTACACTGGTGAACTCCTTTTAGTATCATCATCAGATAATAGGGCTAAAAATACTACAAAGGGGTCTGGTGAAGACAATGAAGCTGCAGTCAGTGCAGACCTGGTAATGACCAGTCGGGTCTGGAGCAAATCAAACGCTTGGGTGTTGTTTCATGATAAAGCTAACAATGATGTCGTCTCAGCAGCGTTAACAAAAGAGGAGGCCGCTGTAAAAGCTTTCTTTACAAAGGAGGTTCAGACGCAGCGTCGGGACACAAGTTAAACACACACAAAAAAGAAAACTATAGACCTATGACTGAACTACAGCATGGAAGACATCAATGCACGCGGTGGACGGAGAGAGCTTGTGTGACTTCATCTCTTACCTCTAGTCTTTGCACGATCTCCCTGATGTCTTCTCCGCAGTTGTCGTGGGCTGACAGCATGACACACTCGCCGCGCTCGTAGAAGATCTTGATGCTCATAATCCCTGAAGTCCATCCAATGACGTCGCGACACGAGCAGTTAAAGACCACGTTTTTGGACTCTTCCTCGATCAACACGATGAACTCGTTGGAAATGCCGAGCAAACAGTCCACGTCCAGCGACTGGCTGAAATCCCGCGTGCTGACGCTCCAGGTGACGGCTCCGACGCTGAACAGGTGAGCATCCTTCCTGGGCTTCACCTTCTCCTTCTTCTTGGCTCCTAGGTTGATGAAGCTGAACTTGACCGCGTTGTCGATAGTAGTCGTGCTGACAAAGTTCTCAGCCAGGTCCTTCAGGTACTCCTGCCGCGTGCGCGTTGCCATTGCTCTGAACTTTTCGGACTTGTGGGCGGCGTTCTCTCCATTGATAACCTTGGCCAGCAGGAAGTCCCTGAAAACCGCCGACTTTGGAAAAGTTACTGACTTGGGAATGGGCGGCCCGAACGGAGGCACGTCCTTAGATCTGGACACGGCCACACTGTAAAAAAGGAGAGAAAGCATCTATCTGATAAAAAACTGGCACAAAGGAGAACAAACCAGAAGACTTAAAATCAAAAGTTCCCACTGGAGAAGAAGCAGAGGTGCTCGGGTTAACTGGAGTCTTTTCAACATAATTACATTATCCGTGTTATTACTAAGAGTCATCTTGTCTTCAGAAACACACGCAAGAGTCGTGCAGCAAGTCATAATTTCAAGGTGTCTTTAAAGATAATAACTGTATCATCACTGAGCAGATCAAAAGAGAGAAGCGATTCCTCCAAATTACTACAAACACATGACAGGAACCACAAAAAGTGCTCAGCGTACTATTATTATTACTCTTTCAAATTAGGCGCTTTCATAAGTTCACATAAAGACATTTGTGAAAAGCACTTCAAAAGATAAATACACCCCTCAGCTATTCTGATATTGGTCTGGTCTTTCTGTCCTTGGAAAGTAGAACACTGGTACAGTCGTCCTCGTACAGGCGGCGCGGCTCGACGTATTTACCTGTAGCACACGTTATCTGTGCAGGGGTTGTGGACCTTGACGATGACAAACACGTGCTGGAAATGAGAGCGGATGTTTTTGGGAGTAAATGGAAGGGCTCCTGGTTCCTGGAACACTATGGTGACGATGTCGTTGCCGATGTGCCGCTTCCGCAGCAGCTGTGTAAAAACAGAGCAACAGAGATATGGGAACTTAAAGAAGATACGTTCAGATCTTTAGAAGGCATTTTCTGTACCCTGTAGTCAAAGAAACCCCCAAAACATTTCAATGTCAAAGAAAAAAAACACACCTGAAGTCTGTTTCAGAGGCACAGCTACATTTCTAAGGTTGTAAAAACAATTTTCCCTCCAAGTACAGCTTAAGCTGCTTTTGAAGTGAAGGAGCTGTGCTTCTCCTGAAGTCAATTTACACTGTTTGTATAGTTGGATTGTGCAGGCTGTTAACCCTTTTCTCTGGCTGACATACAGTTGTCAGGAAGGTTCAGTAGCAGCTTGAAACGAGCAGGATTAAAAGGTGCCGAGGTTAAATAGAAAGGATGAAAGGATGGGTGGAGAAAGCCCTGCTTGGGCCTGCTGAAAGATTACCCCCAAGGATTAAAAAGGAACTCTCCCTTCAGAATTCAAGAAGAAAAGAGAAAAAAGAAAAAAAGAAAGAAGCCTTGAACAAATCCTGCCAATCACTTGATTTAGAGACGTGTGACAGATCCTGACTCTGCTTCCAGGCGCTGTCTACCTTCTGCCACCGCCATTACCTCTGCAGCGCTGTGCCCAACATCCGACTTCAGACACAATAAATATCTGAACTTCTGTATTTTCATGAGACTGTTGCTTGTCAGTCCACATTCATCAACTTAATTTCACTTGTTAGCACAAGAGGAAACAGGGATCAGTCTAACAATACGCCATTTCTGGCCCCCAGGGGATGCGCTGATTAAAATCCTGCTGTGGGGTACGGTTACCATGGCAATGCTCATGCTTTGAACAGAGTGTGGTAAAATGACCCTCGGGGGGAAGAATAAAAGATGGGAATGAAGGTTTTTGGGGCCCATTACAACTGCAGAACAGATTCGTGTGAAGGTGGTGGTCTGGAGATGGTGGAGGGGGTGACTGACCTGCTGTCTGTTGTTGGGGGTGTAGGGGAGCATGGTGGACACGTGAAACATCAGCTCGTAGTCCTTGTAGGTGGTGTAGAGCGAGTGTGTGCCAGTGGAGTCCGCTGGAACACAGAACAGGACCCGTCATTCAAGGTGTCTGATTTTCTAACCACAGGACGTTATATTAGATAACCTGCGTGTAGCTGGTTTAGCAGGATGCATGCTTTAGCGTGGAGCGTGTTTTATCTTACTCTTGTTATCCAGCTGAGCTCTGTACTTGGTGAAGCCTTTGAGGCGCACCCTCTGGCCTAGAAGATCCAAGAACTCCTCCAACGCTGGTCCTGCGCTCTCGTTGTTATACATCTCCTCCTCGGTGCTCTGCCCGGCCTTGCAGTAAAGCACCCCCACCTTGTGCTGGAAGCTTAGCTGGAACCAGGAACACACACATACACACACTCAGCTCATCGTCTCGCACGTGATTTACATCTACAGTCAAAGCAGGCCGGAGCCCACTTTCCATCACGTTAATGCAACACGAAGACCTTCAGAAGCCTCCAAGGAGAGGTCTGAAATCTTTTTTTTTTTTTTTTCTTTTTGTGGAGCCAGATTGTAAACTCCTCCAGCAGGGCAAATTCAGAGATTACAGTCGATGCAGCAACGATTCCTCCTGCAGCCCAGTATGAACACTCCTCATTCGGTTGCTGCAAGGTGAAGAGTGCCTACATAAATATAAATGTCTTCTTCATAAAAGAGGAGCATTCGCAGACACACCGACAAAGCAGCCAAATGTCACAGATTTTCACTAAAAGCATTACTAATACTCAAATGTGACAGGTCTGATCGGAACCTCTCTCATCAAGAAGGAAGGGGGAATAAAACATCCAGGGTGATTTTTCTAGCACCCTGAGAAAAAGAAAGCTTTCTCAACGACAACATGAATCTTTGATGACCTATACCTCTATGTTGGGCCAAAAAAAAGACCGAATAAGGCAAATGATGCAATAACAGGGGGGAAGAAAGGCTTTGGGACCTGTTGCAGCCGCGTCCTGAGAAATGTCTCATCCACACATGAGGTGAGTGCGTCCGTGGGGCGAGATGAGAAGATAACGCAGATGTGAAAGTCGGCAAACCAGCTGTAAACTGAAATAAACTGAAATTGTCTTTTTCCTCCATCACAGGCCATCATCTCTCCCCCAAGCTGACACTGTTGCCATAATGGCTTCCTCCGTGAGGACGCTCGCCTCGCTCTGTGGTGGAGTAAAGCTAATATGCCATCGAGCACCAGCTGAAAAGGGTCTGATGTGGTTGTCTGTTTTTATCCCCGGTTATACGGGCTCACTTAACCTCCCATTCCTCCTAACACTCCAACCGATGGCCGGGGTAATGACAGTTCACGTTCTGCACCGCATGAAAGTGCAAATACATCAGCGTAGCACGGCTGGATGACTCGTGCGCCGAAGGTCATCTTTTCCGACGTTATTTTCTCAAAAATAAGATGATCACAAGCTAGGGCACACCTGAAAAAAGATATGTGATTAGATGAAATACTTTCTAGAAATATCTGAGCCCAATCCGTCCTGCTTGGTCTACATGTGCGAGTGCGTTTAGCTACAGCGTTTTTTCACGTTACTTTCTCGTGTTCTGAGAAAAAAAAATTGCAACGAAGGAAAGATAATGAGTGCAGAGAAAAATGAGGACAGCGTTTCCCTCCGAGGACACAGAAATGCACCTGAGGGACACAGCACAGCCGAGTGTGTGGGCCCACACACACACACACACACACACACAGTCATCCATGTGCACTGCTAGCTCTCAGTGCAGCAGAAATCCAAACCACGGCTGCACAATCATGGCTGAAACATTCATGCGATTCACAGGAGGCAGAGTTCTACAATGCTGACGTCAGAGAGAGACGGGGACAGATGAAGGTGGAAAATTCTGATCGCATATATCGCCCAACTTTCAATGTCATGGCGGGGAATTGATTATGAACGGCCATGCAATAACAGTCTCAGTCAGTGGTAGATTACTTCCCTGAACTTAGGGAACCGATGGGGCCGAGGCTTGAATTGAGTTATCGCTGTGGGCATTCAGAGTGATTTTTACAGCTTCTTTCCCATGATTTTCTGTTCAGACAGCGCTATCAGAATTGATTGGACATGTTTGTGAGTATCCATCATCATCATTTTGTACATTATGATGCAAATTCCCATAGTTAAAACAGCTTCCAAGCCAGGACGAACAACGAATTATGTGCCTGTATTAAAGGATCATTTTGTGATCATCTACACACTTCAAACTGGATGAGCTTTCTAATGCTTTAACAGCCCATCTGCACACACTGAGACCTGTACTATAATTTAAAAGACATTCCCATACGCCCTCTTCCTTCTCCCATTACTGCCCTGTCTGCAAGCCCTTATTCAAGGATTTTCTCTCCTGAAGAACTGAGGATCTTATGAAGACAGTCTAGCTCCAGGACACTCGTACCCACTAGGTTTCCCGCCGCTGCAAAAAGAAGGCTTTTCACTTACACACACACACATACACATGCATAAAAAAGACAACTAACAGCCCTCTAAAAGTGTGCACACACAAGAAAAAATAGCTTTATACACGCTGCAGAGCCAAAATGTGCACTCAGACAAAGAGAAATGAACCTGGCAGTCCACAGCCGGACGCCTTTTTGTGCCAATATTAGCTTCTTACATAAACACACCAGAGGGCCAGAGAAAGCTGAAGATTTCTGAGGTACCCACACTGCATATCTGCACAGCAGGGATATCATTAATAATTAAAAGAGAGCAAAGTAAATAATTTTGTCCAAACGCGCCACTGAGCAGTTACTTTGAACAACTTTAAAACCTACTTTGCTTGGCTTTCACTCCTCTGACAGTATTTTTTTTTTTTTTTTACTGCTGTACTTAATTTTTCTCTCACCCGGTGTGTCTATCTCATCTTATATCAAAGCCTGTGTCTGCAGACAGTCTTTCACCTAGAACACATGGAGAATTTATGAAAGAAGAAAAGAAATATTTCTTAACAGCTCCTTGAGATCTGACTGGAAGAATTTCCTGGAGTGCTTAATAACAAAGTTCCACAAAGATAATTTGACTTGCAAAGCCTGTGATAATCTTGAGTGAGTCAAACCTGTTTAGCAAAATTCTCACTTCACTCTTGCCTATTGGTATAACGGTCTTAATGTGTAAAAACCGACAAATTCATATCATCATAAAAGAGTTTCTGTTGCCTTAATAAAAACCTGATGGATCCATGTCTGACACCTCTGATTGCTGAAAGTCTGTAGCACTAATAGCCATTAGGCAGAATACCAAAATCACCTGCTCTATAATAGGAGCGTTGTACATAAAAATAGCTTTTGAGTTGCTCATCGCTGCCATCATCACGTGGTAACACCACCTCCACGGACGCGCTGAGAACAAGACCATTTGGAGTTACTCACCCCCTGCTCATCCAGCTTGAGGAGCTGCTCTGGGACCTTCGGGGAGTTGATGGCCAGTCTTAGACACTGGATATTCAGCTCGGGGATGACGTATTCAAGCACTTCTTTCAGCGGAAGGCCACGAGCTGTCCCGTGCCGAGCTGTGGATGGAATGGCATCCTCCAGGATAGCTCCGCGGAGCGTGGTCAGCTTAGGGAGAAGACAGACAAGTCTGGGTGTCTGGAGTTGGTCGTTCACATTTTATGTAATACAGTACAAAGAAAAGCCATGTTGGAATGCCTAATGACGCATTAGTGAGTCTAATACTAGTTGTTGACATTCTTGGCAATTAGGACAATTCATTTTAAACTCCAATGTGTCTTTTAGTTAGTGTCTTGTAACAGTCTCAATCAACAGCGGTGCAAATGTGAGACTTTCTCTATTCTAAAGAATTGGACAGAGCTAAGGAGGCTAAATGATGGCTGTGCATGCAAATAGATGCTCCTGCAGTTGGGGGGGGTAGGTCCTGTGTGCCATTTGCAAAGCTACCATGACCCAGATATATTGTTTTATCAGGGGAGTGGTGCTTTAAACCAAAAATGGCACTGGATATCAGTGACATTTTCCTCTCCAACACATCTGTTGCACCTGAATAATTCAGCTGATGAGATCAGCACCAATCAAACATAACGAGCATCCTGCTCTGCATCGCAGCTTTTTGTACTCATTAGCTCTGTCTGTACATATTCGTACATTTGTGTAAATGTGTAAGTGAGCCAGAATCACACTGGCTGATACCACATTGGAGTTCGCATGACTGGCCAACCGAGCCACAACTGGCACAAAATAACCGGGCGCTGGAGGTTGCTAGGAGCAGATTTGGGTATGGAGCATTCCAGCAGTCCTGCGCCGCTCGAATAAACCCAGAGAAGAGTGTCTAGAACATGCCTTGTTGGATGACATGTATGAGGAAAAATGGGGAAATAACCCTTAAAAGCGCGTTCTGCTTTCCACTCAATAGTGCCAAGGAAATCACGCAGGTTTCTCCTGCCAAGCATTCATAACAGCCTGATGCTGGTTTAGCAGGAACAGCAGAGCAGAAAACATGCACTCTGGAGGATTCCAGTTACCTGGCTGGTTCTGAAGGTGACTCGATAGCTGAACTGCATTCCATCTTTCTCCTTCCCGTCGTCGAGCCTCTCCCGGCGGATGCTGACTGCCACAGGGCCCAGATTCTCATCAAACCCGAAATAGTTCTGATGCTCTGGAGGTCAAGCGAGAAAGATCAGAATTTAAAACATAAGCAACACATTAGGTGCCTGAAGTTGCCGTCAACGCTGCTGACCCGAAAAAACCAACAAAGGTGTGAAAATTGCTATTCCTGCCCCAAAATGTATCACATTAGTCTTTTGCACTGCTGTTTAGGTGCCGTATGTCTCAAAGAAGTGCTGCTTGTTCAATTCGCCACATTTGTAGACTTGTGTAAATATTCTGTGTGGATAAACACAGGACAGGCGGTGACAATGATTGCAGAGGGCACGGGAGGCCACTGACACGGATGCACTCTGGATTAGAAGCTGGCCTGTAGGCACAGTACTGAGAAAAAAATTAAAAATAAATAAATATGAACACAGCCCTAGAAATGTTTTACGGCTGGAACCCATCACTGACCCAGATACTTCACACGGCATCGAGAAACAAGTTCAGTGCAAAGTATGGTGACAGACACATGCGCGGTTTCATCCACGGTTTCCTTGCATGATCTGACTGAAGGGGGTTCGTCCTTCTTGCTTCTTGTCTACATTATTCTTTATAACAGTGCGAGGATTCCTAGTGATTTTTGACAGTTCAATGAAGGATACATGGGGACCGACAGTGCACGGTTTTTAGAGGAGGTTTAAAAAACCTGCAGGAATTCTTTTCCTTCGTATGTATCTTACACCAGCAGGATGTCCCCCCCAGGGCAGGCTCAAGGTATTTTTATCCCTCAGTGGAACACAAGTAGAACATTCAGTGACGTTAATGGGACTGACGATTTATGGACTGAACTTTTTATGAAAAACCAAAAGAAAACTGATTTTAATATCTAATCTAATTATTAGAAACTAATCAAGCATCAAAATAGACACAGGAAATAACATAACCTGAACTTTTTTAGATATGTTTATATGTAAGGCTATGTGATGAGACTATCAGGAAGAAAATCCAATGAGTCTGTTAGGACTCTATAATAAAGACACGATTTTATGCGCGATACGAATCACCCTGAACAAACACTTCCTAATCCAGGCTAAAGCCGGGAATAAAGTCCTGGATTCAGCAGACAGCAAAAGGAAAATCAAATCCTCAGTGAGGAGCTAATGAACTGAGATTTCTCCTGATTAGATGGTGCAGTCATGCCACCAAGAGCATTGGCCGTGAATGCTCCGATTCTTGTCACGGTGCCCCGCTGCGACACATCGGGGCACAGTGCTTACGGACGTGAGCAATAAATTAACTGAATGCGGGCACTGTGAGGTTAACTGTAAACGCTTGACTCGCCATAGACAGTGGACTAAGGGCAAACGCATGAGGCGCTACAGTAGGTCAAATGGTGGTAGGGTGGCTGCCAGGCATCTGAGTGATCCCGACAGTGTTGCAAGAGAGCCTCCAATCAGAGCTTTTCTGTGACACCCCACCAAACACCCAACATGTAATGTTGGCCACAGACAACTGTAGAGAACTTTATTCCATAAAGCCACACATAACCGACTTTTTCTATTCGTGGCTCCAAAACTTTATTATTTTAGGAAAAGACCAGCTATGGTCATTTACTGCTGCATTACATACCTGCTACCTGATTTAGATGCCTTAGAAATCCTCGCTAGCGTGATCGTCTAGTACAGTTATATATCACTGTCTACACACATATTGCACAAAACAATGACTTATATGTTAGAACGTCTTTAGGGTCATAAATGTGACTTGTTTCCATTAGACCAGCCTGGGGGAGAGACACTCCTGCGGTAAACAAGTGCTTTAGGCGATCAATAGGATCAATGTTCAGCTCAGGTTGATAAAAGCTCGCCCTAAAGTGGTGACACACAGTCATATTTGTAAGAGGGCATGCGCAAGAATGTGTCTTCTTTTACCCGTGAATGTGTGTATGTGTGTTTGCGGTGAAGTGGAGGTGATGACAGCCCTGTCTCTGCGATAAAACACTTCACAAAAAAGGGGCAGGGGCTATGTCTGCAGACCGTGAAGAAGAAATGCTCTGTGAAAGCTGTAACGTCAAAATGAACCTGACAGCGACATAGGTGTTTCAATTAAACATTGATCTGCATTGCTCCAAAAAAAAAAGGTTAAATAGATAATACAACCAAGGCTGTTGTGAGCCTAGGATGAGGCAACCTTTCCTGGTGAATAATTATCAGAGTTAGTGCAAAGGTATGTTCAGTGGTGTAGGTGGAGCAATACTGCTACCGACTTGAGTGGAGACGATGCACCTTAAGGAATTAAAAAAAAGCGAAAGGCAGGCATGTGAGTGGTGGAAGCAGCTGCTTTTTTGTGGGGGGGGGGGCATTTATGGAAACACAATCTGCTGAGAGCAGCCGTCGAAGACGCCCAGACAGTGGGACAAAAAACGGTCAAGGGTAATGCACCGATGCGTCGAGGTCAGGCCGGTCTTTCCAGCATCGGTGTTTTAAGGAGGGGAGCCCAGACCTTGGCATAGTTAAGCTGACGCAAAAGTTTTATTTGGAAGGTGGGGGGCAGGAGTCCCTCGGAACCCCTGCCGCCCCCACGGGCAACAGCTGCAACACACCCTCTCGCTCACCTCGCTTGTCTCAAATGACTAACCGCAGCGTTTCCGCAGGGTTCAAGGCAATCTCATAGAGAGGACGTGAGCACTTCTCTCCAAGGGAGGTGAAAGACACAGCCTTGCACCTAACACAAGCCTCCTATTGTTCCAGTCCTCATTTTATCTGGTCCTACAAAAATAACGAGGCTGTCAAGATGTCTGACCTTATGTGTGTAGGCTGTTTAGTTTGGAACTCACGCAACGCTCTGTAATGTCTTTTGAGATAATGGATTTGCTGTAGAAATTAAATCTCCCAGCATCAACATTTCACCTCTGTAAATAAAAAGGAAACACTAGGTAAAAAATTCTTACCTCTTCCATAAAAGAACTTGTGGTAGTAGTATGCACCAAGGTCAATGTGTTCAATAATGTAGCGTTTGACCTTCTCCCTGTGGATAGGTTGGTTTTCTCGCGGTACCTCCAGTACTGAGACTCCTGCGTTGGTGCAGTGTGAACTCAACGATGACTCAAAAGAGCAGCTCTCTGACATCCCGCTGTAGTTGGAACTGTTGGCTCTGGAGAGCGATATCCTCCTCTCGCCTTCTCCGCCGATTTCGTTGCGAAAATGTGGACAGTTGAGAACCAAGGTGTTGCTCTTTCCATCCCCCTCGTCAACATCTAGGTTTTCCTTTGGGTTCAGGTCCTCCCTGCTGCCTAGGGGAGATTCAAACATGGGAGCACTTCCACTGCTACATCCTCCACTTCCTCCTGTATCCGCCCCTAATCCAGGTGCAGCTCCTGTTCCTGGTAAACCTCCAGTGCCTCCGCTACCTCCAGGCCCTACGCCTGCCGAGGCAGCCGAAGCCCCGGTAGTGGTGTTCTTCCTCTGGCTCAAGTTCGCTCTGTTTGCTACTGCCTCACTGATGCTGAAGAGGACGCTCTGAACATCGTAGTGTGCAAAACATTTCTGAAAGCTAAGCGGACGTCGATCATCTTCTAACGACAGTCGCAAAGCATCGCTGTCACTCTTTATGGTCCTTAGTTTCCTGAAGAGAGACGTTTCAGACGATTCTGATTTAAGGCGCCTCATGAAAGACTTGTCACGTTCCCGGCTGTAAATGAGAGATGTGTCTACATAATCAAAGCCAGGAATGTGAACTATCTCACCCCGGGCGATCTGCGCTGCTGTCTGCAGGCTAGGGGAGAGGGAGGCATCACAGCGTAATAATTCAGGAAAACCAGGAGGCGGCACGCTGCGGTGGTCCAGAGTATCTACCCGGTAGCCTCTCAGCATGGTGAAAAAGCCTTCCCCAGTGAGGCCTTGGCGATCAATGGAGGACGTGCTGCCATACTCGCGGTGCAGAGAGGCTCCAGTGTTTGGATTGACGGCGTGCTGGTCCAATACGTCCTCGGAGTCGATGTCGCTGATGGTAACATCGCTGTTGCTGCGCTGACGTATGGGATGCAGACCTTTCAGCGGGGAGTGGCTGAGAAGGTCGCTCAGCGTGTATTTGTCAGAGTAGTCTACCTCGACACAGACCTGCTCGCCTTTCTCCAGTATCTCCACTGTATGTTCCTGCTGGCCGTTCTGGAAAACTGGTATCACACTCTGGTAGTTTGGTGAAGGTCGACTGTCCCATCCATCTTTTCTCGGAGGCCACTCGGTCACCCTTGCCCTCACGCCCATTTTCGGCATGGCTGGAGCGCCGTTGGTTTTTCCTGTGCCTTCAGCCTTCCCTTGCATGTTGGAGGCTGGTGGTCCCATGCTGCCATTCAGGGCTTTGAGTTTCCTGCTAAAGAGGTCCTCTGACTGCATGGCTCTTGGGTATTCCTCTGGGCCTCCCACGATCCCCACAAGGTTTGATTTGCTATCTGTCACTGGGCTCAAAATACTCATATCCTGCCGGCTGACTCCTTGAAGAACGGACTCCCAGGACCCTTCTTCATTACGTCATGTAATTTGCTCAGCGGCGAGAGTGGGAGGGGTCTTTTTCCTGAGTCAACAAAGCAGCAGTCTTCATAACTCAGAGGAGGCGGCTGGCAGGGCAATCGACACACAGCTTTGAGATGTCAAGGGCGAGTGTCTGAAGAGCACGGAGGCGCAGCAGAGCGGATTTTCCTCACAGCGTGCCGTCAGTGTAGAATGACAGCTGGAACCAGAGCTGTGGCACAAAAAACAAGAAGACAGAGGAAACTGTTAACACACAGTAAGTGGGTTAGGAAGGCCATAAATGAGACATACAGTCTTGATTAATTCATAAGGCAGAGGAGCCAAGTAACTCGGAATAACCCCAGAACACATAACATTATGTAAAGCTATTAAAAGGATACAGATTCTTACCAAGGGTTATATTTATTTTGAAAATGTGCAAAGTGAGTGTGAGTTTGGCTTGTCAGTGTCAGCGCCGGTGCCATCACGGATTTTAACCCAGGCAGATCATCAGTAGACTCTTGTAAGTGCTTCCAGCCAACAGATGGCAGTGACACAAATCACAGCAACACAAGACAGAACTTCAGCCTCTGGTCTGCAGCAGCGATGCTGCATCCAGCCAATCAAACTACCTCCAAGAGGGCAAATTAGACGGATGGAATGATCCTGCATATTCAAAACCAAAGAGGAGGCACAATAGTGAAGCCTAAAACTAATAACCCAAAACAGATTAAGATCTTTAAGATAAAATGCTCATCAGACAACAATGACATTTATCAGTATATAATCGTATAAACCACTCAGATGTGCACTATGAGTTAATATCAGGCTTCTCCTCCAGCAAACCTCAGAGAGGAAGGGACTTCCTGGAAAACACAGAAATGTTGCTCTTTTTAAAGCCTGGGAGTGCTCTTAGTTTGACCTACATGCTTCCTCCCACCATTTATTCAAAGCTGGTGGTCTGCCTTCATCTTTCTAATGCAGCAATCCAGTCACACCAAAAAACACACATTACTGAAGAAGCAACCATGATCTCTATTTTTATTTGGTGAGCGTGGTAAGCAGTAAAGCTGATGAATGAGTTAATGACAGAGTCCGCCTGTTGTCTTTTAACATGATAAAATCTGTCACCAGGCGACTGTTTATATGTCTCTGCCATTTACTGAGGAGCAAAAGGACAAACTATTTTGAGACGAAAATGTGGGCCACATCTAGATTAGCTACAAGCCAGCGAAGACCAGATACGCTCAAGTCAGGATCGCCGTAATAATAAAGTAGTTCTGCCGGAGCCAAATGCAGGTTAATGCATTCATGACCTAAATGTGGAACAATGGATTGATGGTGTTGCACTCTCAGAGATGTCTGAAGATGGACTATTCACTTTATGGATGGAGGACTGGTCAGGCCCTGAACACCTTTATTTGCAAACACTAATCTGGTGTCACTGTAAACAACAGCCTTCAGGTCGGCAGCAAACACCGTGTCATCACTTTAATGCATAATGTATCTAGAGGGGCTGCTCTTGGAAATAGGCTTTGTCGTTATAGTCGGCAAATAATGAATAATGGAAGGAGGAACAGCCTCACAGTGTTGTAAACAATTTCAATGTATTATTGCCAATATAAACACATTCTGTCCAAAAACACGCTAATGGATGTTGAAGAAAATTAATTGGCTTTTGACTGTTTCAAATTTTACAGTTAACTGAGCCAAACCGAACCAATTGAATCTTCATTAGCGCTGGAAGTTCAAAAGATAAAGATAAAAAAGCCATATTGCATTATTGTAAGCTCTGTGACTTTTTTTGGGAAACAATTACATTTACAGAAAACTTCCATATTAAAACAGAATTTATAATGCAGCAGTCTAAGCAAAACAGCTTGTTTTAGTCAGTCGTATTTAGAACAGTTAGGCCACTGTAATGGTAGTTTTACAGTTTCTATAACATCATGCGTCACAGTACAATGTTTGTACAATCTGAGTGGAGAAATAAACATCCGCTCCAGTCAGAAGCGCTTCAGGATTACTTTATTGAAAAGGATTACACAAGAAGCAGTCAAATGTCTGATCCAAAGCTTAAATTAAAAACTGTAGAATATTAACACAGTGGGATTACATGATGCACATATTTCTTAAAGCGCATGACAAGATGAAAAGTCAAACAGCAGACAGCTGACCAACATATAAATGTCACACAAAGCCAGTAAAGCAAGATGGCAAAATGTGCCACCTGCATAAACAACCTTAACAACAGAGACACTCCAGCAAAGGCTTTAACGACTGAGAGCAGGGAGGACAAAGACAGTGCCATAAAAAAAATCACCGTAGACAACGCTTAAACAGCAGGAAGGGCTTCACGCCCTATTCCCTGTCAGCTACCAGAAGACACAGAGGCCAAGTCGCCTTTGGTGACATTAAGTGAGAACCTAACAAATATGATTCACAGAATGAGATAACCAAATTTTCACATTTCACACTACTTTCCTGCCCGTTTGTGGTTAATTTGATAAAACGAGACACAAAATGAGAAAGTAGCAGCTGAAAAATTAGGGGTTTACATTCGCGATGCACTGTGTTCACCTCCCCTGCGCTTGCTGCCTGTTTTTGCTGGAGCACAGAGTCGAGAAAGGGTGAACTGGCCTTCGTTTCGCAGAGGACAGGTCGGGATACACATGGTGGTCTGTTTCTTTCCCCCACCCCGTCCTTTTCGCTTCTTTCCTGGTGACAGTGATTAATGAACTCCGCGATGTCATTACACAGCCATCCCTCTGCACCCCCACGCCAATAGAAAGTGCTGCGAGCTACTTGGTCAGCAGAATGTTTCTCCTGTGTGACCTGAAGGAGGCTGTTTTGTGTCCTTTCCTTTGTGGGAGGCAGCAGATGGAGGGGGCGGTCTGACTTCCTAACAGCCCTTTATTACCGGAGCAATGCCTCGCAATTATGGCTGTTTAAGACACAAGCCCTGCTGAACCGAGGGGGGGTGAAAAAAGAGCGATGGGTGAAAAAAGACAGGCCTAATTACAGTAATGAACTCATTTTCTCATGCCTGATAGAGTGTCTTTCATTTGGACGGAGAAGACCCAGCACTGCTTGCAGGTCTGAAAATAATCCTGACTTTGTGACCTGATTAATGCTCGGGCAGATTCTTTACACACTCTCTCCTTCATCCTGAGATTAGCAGTCATAGCATCTGATGTGACTTCTGGAATAGAATAATAACCATTTTTAAAAACCTCTGTTAAACCCCTGTTATGCAGAAACAAGGTTGTTTCAGAACAACCTGACTGGTTAGGTTGCCACATGTCGGACATGCGGGCAATAGAACTGGTTTCGGTCCCCGCTATCATCTTGTGGCTCTCGCATATCATGTTTGGGTTTCACCTTCTTTGCATTAGCACTTTCAGGTGCAAACATGGGGCAAAATCCCACAGGCAATGTCTAGTGTTGTTTTTTTTCCACATTTAGAAGTGAATTTGTCTGTACCATAAACAGTACACAAAAAAGGGGATATGTGTGTTTGTGTGTGTGGGGGGGAAATGTTCCAGACAGTTGCTCCTTACTTGCTGATGGCAGGAGCAACTGTACTGTACCACGCCACTGTCCTTCTCAACCTGACAAAAGGGTGAGGGGAAGTAGAACAGTATAATGAGTTACGTTGTTACTCTTAACATGGACAAGTGACTGCGTGGATGTTGTCCATCCACTGATGAGCAATGTGCATTACTGCTACTTCCTCTTCCGTCTCAGAGGAAGTTTTTATCTACCACTGTGCCTCCTGAATGTTTATCCAGATGTTGAGGTGCACCAGAGTCACACAAAGGGGACTATAGTTCTTTTTCCCAGTTTGTTGTTTTAATGCGGTTCACTAAATGATTTGATTTGTTCTTCAGCTACTTGAGTGAAAAAATAATAATAGAAATGGAGAGATTTATGGAAATTCACTTAACATCCGAGGATGAGCGGTGCATATATTAACACTGCAGTCATTTGCTTCATATTTGTGCATGTCATTATTAAGATTATTCCACTGAGAGCTGACAGCACTCCAGGAAATTAGGCATATATTGTATGCTCAGACCAAAACCATGTCATAACCTTTATATAATACTCTGGAGAAGCAAGCAAAACGATTTGCATGCCTGGTCTAGACATAAGGTCATTTATACATTAAATCTGCAGAACCAAACCTGAAAGTCAACTTTATTTTCAAAGGAAAGTATGAAGATTTGCATATATTTAACCATCACAGACAAAGCCATGTGCTCTCATGTAATTTAACCCAAGCTTTCTGTTTTCACATTCCTCTATAATGTGGCATCCATGACATTGACCAGCCTTGTACCGCCTCAGCTCAGAGTCAAAGATGTTTGTGTAGCCGTGACCGAGCGCCGCGGCTGACCCGAGCCCCATACCCAATGCACACCTGTGATTATAGACCATTATCTTTAATAAACCCTGGGGTAATTGTGCCACATTAATCGTTTTCTGTTCTGGAGAAGCAGGTAGTGGTTGCTGCTCCCCATCCCCCAAGACGACTCAACCCCCAAAGCGTGATGGAGTCATCCTCTCCTCCTGAGTGTGGTGTAGGTTAGAGGGCAAGATCATTACGTCAAATTTTCCAACTCCTGGACTTCATCCCATATGGAGTCAGCCAGAAATTTTAGAATAATATACATGTCCATTAATGGATGTGTCAACCTGTGTCCATCGGCATTCCAGGGGGAATATGAGAATAAAGCGGAAAGCTAACAAGGCTGAAGGCACCTAGCTTATGCTTCACTGCTTTGTGTTTGATTCCTCAAAAAACTCGCATCCAAAGGGGCAAATCGCATTCCGTTTCAAATCACTGTCGCACAATCAAATTTGTGCTGCTCAGTTTTACCCCCAAAAGACTGATCTAAGATTCAGCCAATTCTGTTCGGAGCAGCTACTCAGGCAAGTGTAAGTGTGTGGGGGGGATGTTAATAGCCATTGCTAACACATTTATCCTTCCTTGCATTTGAAAAAGAGTGCAATCAAAGTGTGTGTGTTTCTGGAACATTAACAAATCTGATAGTGATGTTTTTGTTTCTGCTTCACTGGACGATTTTTATAGACTTATTAACATGGAAAACGTGAAAAAACAAAGAATGTGAAAGTGGAGGAGAGGCAAAGAAAAAAAAGAACAGGACATTTCTAATGTATCGCTCAAGATTATTTGGACAATTAAACCGTACATCTCATTAAATATCAACATTATCCATTAAAGGGCCTGGGAAAACTGGCACTCTGACCATGCCAAGTGTCCCAGAACCAGACAACATGGTCTGCCAGACAGCCGCCCTTCTCTGCTTTTGCCAACAAAGGTCATGAAAGCGAGGGAGCAGAGAAAACCAAATCAACCTATCAGCTTGCTCCCCTTTCATCTGCTGCACCCACAATTCAACCTCACCACAGGGAGGAATCTCCCACCAGCTGATACTCAAATTAGCACGGATGCTAAAGCCCTGCCATTAACGTCTGAACCCACTCCTTCCTGCAAGAAACGATAACTTATTCTATCTGTACCAGTAAGGACCCAATCACAGAACCCCACCCTCTCCACCATTTTGATCCCACCACCAGCCAAACACCCCCCAGGTGATATTACTGCCTGCAGGGACTAATGCTGAGATTTTAATGGCTAGTGTGAATGAAGGGTCACAACCTCAGTGGGAGGTAAGGAAACCTGTAAAATGAGTTCCAGCCGGTTGCTTTATCAAAGCAGTATTAGGTGCAGTTGTACTTTTGTTACCAATAATTTAACAAGAGCGGCTCACAGGGTAGCTAGATATTCTAAATGTGTGATAGCCACTACATAGGCATTAAAAATGCCATACTGATGAGCTGAATTGCCTCAATTGGATCCATTTTGTTATTTTCGTGATGAGAATCAACAAGGTCTTTAGTCTCCATTCCTGACATCTGACACATCTCCTCTAATTTTTCTCATTATAATGTCAAAACTAAACAACACAGCTGCTGTTTTTCTTTCTCTGCGTCACCGAGCACAGATTATATTTATAAGCCTTTTATAAAATCAGATGCACTCTGACATTTCAGGATTTAAGTAAAATGAAAGAGCAAACATTTAAATGTTTAAAGCAAGCAAAATCCAAGGCAACGGTAGCAGTGAAAATCAGTTACCAAGAGAATAGCTTTATTACAGTGTCAGTGTTGCCATGACAGCTATCTATAGAGGGTACTGTTTACTAATAAAACAGCCACTTTAGGAAAGGTGGATGAAATATAACAAAGCACCCATGCTAAGCTCGCACAAACCGAACAAAAGGGTTGATGAGTACATGCAAATGCATTAGTACAGTATGTTTGTGAGGAACAGTGAGCAGAAGGCCAGTTCAGCCTGTTTGTTTCGGTCTCATAGCACAGATTCATGTTGACCCAACGGCAGAGGAACAATCAGAGAGAGAGATAACACAAAAGGTCAGACAGGATGGAGTAAACATATGTAAACCCTCAACGTCTCATCTGCCTGAAGCTGGGCTCCACAATGCGCTTTGGGAAATGCCCGGTCAATATCCCAGGTGCACAGACTGATGGAAAACAGAGCCTCTATCAAGCAAGCGCTGCAACGTTTCCAGGAAATCAACCACTGCCCTTTCACTCCACTTCACTTTTGAAGTCTACTTTGTCTACTTTTTTTTTTTTGATTAATGTAAGTATATATATCAATTTCGCATTCTTTCAGATGTTTCATTCTTAGATTTACAGTAGGGGACTGGATGGGAAATTCTGTAAAAAGTTGCTGGCTTGCAAAAAAAAAAAAAAACACAAGACTTCCCCAAATGGTTTCCACAGATACAGGACAGGCACCATCTGGAATGAAAGGAAGACTGTGAAGATATACAGCTTCGTGCTGAGCGGCTCTGTCTGATATCTGCTCCTGCGGTTACAGAGCTAACCCGAGGTCACCAGCCTCCAAGATTCATCTCGCCACACCTCATCTGTCAACAGTTGCGCTCCCACAAGTAAAACTAAACAAAAGATAGCCGTTTGCTTTGCCGTAGGCTTTGTGGTTTGGCCTCCTGACTGGTGTCTAGCCGTTTTCTTATCACGTGGAGATGTGGAGTTTGCTTATAAACGTGGTTCTACCAGTCTGTTTTCATACAAAAGTACAACCCAGATTGGGTGCCGCAACATGCCAGTAGTTCCCCAGAATGTTTAAGCACCTCTGTGTAAGAGCCTATTGTGCTCACTTCAGGGAACACTATTTACCCAAAGGGTAATTTGATTTGCGTAATATCTAACATATGCCTGTTTAAAACATGGACATTAACTTAAACTAGAATTCATATTACAGATGTGTGCATCTGTAATTCTCTGGAAACCTAAATGAAGGTCTTAAGTGTAACTTACCCCGGTTTCCTCAACGTCTGTGGCAAATCTGCCAGTGTGCTAAGCTCAGCAACGCCGTAGGATTGCTTTAAATTAAAAATAAAATATTTAAAATTAAGTTCTGCGTTGAATTAAGCTACATATAAAACATCGCTTGCCTCCTGGCAACGTTGAAGATGGGAGACTCCCAAACTGATGTCTCGCCAGTTGGCTATTCGCCCAGCGCCTGCCAGGCAGCACCCTGTCATTGTCCTTTATTTCAGGGTGGTTGGAGAAACAAACTAGTCAAAACAACAGATTTTCTATGTGGATATAGATGGAGGAGCAAACACTCAAACAGAGACAGAGGCAAACAGAGACCCACAGAGGCACTTGTCAGCCTGGTATAAAATACCAGAGTCCCTGCTCCAATACAAAATTCATAAAGACTGTCTGAAGGAACTCTGTGATAACATGATGATCTCTGTTTACTTGTTTTGGAGATAAAAATATTGGAAGGCTTTACATAAATCTCGGTGGGGTAAACAGACAGAAATTCATAAAATGTTGCGCCAAATTTGAAAAAAGGAACAGATTTAAATTTAGTGCTGCTGTTGTCAGAAGCATCCACATCTAATGACATTCTACTGATTGCAAATGTGATTAACATTAATATTAACAAGCTGTTGTCCCAACATGTATACCATAACCCAGTTCTAGATACTACTCCCAGGGTCTATGGAGGGTTCACGGATTTAGGCTCCTGTACGTTCCCAACAGACGGAGATCGTGTTTGTTCTTGGCGGCTCCAGAGGTACCCCACAAACAGATCACTGTGCTGTGGCCCTTTTCCAAAAGGGACCATCTGTCTGCTTGCACTGGGCCCCAGCGCACCAGCTTTGCAGCCTTGGTGAGACAGAGAGAACCATGCAGGGTTGATGTGACGCAGCAGGTCTCCAGCAGAAACCAGCACCTCCACACAAACCCCATCTTTTCCTATTGTTTCCCAGCTGCTCGCTGGCTCTCCCAGCTCCATCTATATTAATAATTCCAACAGAGGAAGTTTTTTTTTTTTTTTTAATCTAGTTTTATTTCTGTTTGGTTGTGGGTTTAAATCTGACCAGATGTTGCTCACATGAATGTGGTATAAAGATGATGATTTGTGTTTCGGCTGGAGCAGCTGGAAGCCCCACAGCTCCTACAGGATAAAGTTTACTTTGCTGACTTGAACAGAGCTAGAATGAAGACAAACACACAGATGAATCACTCCTTTGTTCACTTTGAGAGAACTTTTTGTACTGCGTCAGAGACAAACGGCCACAAATTAATTGCTTTTCAGACGCGAGGTGAAAAGATTTAGCAAGTTTGATTTTGCATTTAAAATCCCAGGATAACAAACTTGGCCTTTTCATCCAGTCCAACTGTTTCCTGACAAACAACACTGATCAGACCTGCTGTCTGCTTACCTGATTAAGAGAATCCCTTTTCATCAGTGCCATAAATCCAAAGAGAAAGAGACACAAAGCCTCGTGCACCACTGTGTTAATGAGCTCACTGTGAAAATGCTATCCAAGTGCATTAAATCCATCAGCCACTTGTTGCGAGAAATCCGCCACGCTCCTCAAAAGAAGCCCTCTAAAACAAACAAATCTCTGCTCCGTGCTGTAATCCAATATGATCATTTAGGAGAAAACTGCGAAAAGTAGAAGAATAGGAAGAAGGACAGAGTAAAGTAAGAACAAGTCTGGCATCCATCGGGTAGTCATTTCAGTGAAATGCATACAGCTGTCCCTTAATGCTCAC
>CAAE01014762.1:444860-477094 GCA_000180735.1 Tetraodon nigroviridis | reverse complement strand
TCGGGGGGGGGGGGGGGTTGGCAGGGGTTTCGGGGGTGTTGGGAGGGTAAATTGTTTCTGGGGGAAAGATGACCAGGTCAAGCCTCTGACCTTCCAATTTTCTTGCAATGGTTGACATTTGAGAGCGGCAAACGGTGGAGGATTCCACCAGGCTGTTGCCTGAATTGCAGTTCAGCACAAAGGTCTTACTGAGACAGTCGGGACCCAAAACCACCTTAAACACACCGAGATGAGATAAGGGGAGCGCAGCTCAACCTGGGGATGACTAACTGCACACTTTCAACGGCAGTAACCCTTCAGACCACATGCCATACGCTGATTCTGTCTTTTTTTCCACCGTCAACAGGGGACAGTTGAGCGAGGGAGGGTGTGGAGATGCTGCAATAGAAGTAAAACACTCAAAAGGAAATTCTGGAGGATCTCCACAGGGCACCACTCTCCAGTGCTTCACTGCAGCCTGCAGCTGTGGGCTGGAGGGCCAACTCACACCGAGCCACAAAGAGCTAGCATGACAAAGCCTGGCTGAGTGTTTTAAAGCACAGCTTTAACAATATACTGACCACTAACCCTTCAGGGTGGGTTCTGGCCTACAGAATCTGTAGAGACAGAGCACACAAACAACACAAAATCCATTGATCTGAACCACCACTGGAGGAATATAACAGAATACATCTATTCTGAAAGCTTCTATCTATAAGATATTATAATTGAAAGACAAATATTATCTCCTGAACAACATTTAGGCAGTTGTTGAGTATTTACTTTGGCGACTTTCTTGATGTTGGCATGCTGTTTGTTACACTGTTTAACTGGTTAGACAGGATACATCTTAATCAGAAAAAAAGGTAACTGCTGTTCGAAACCGTTTTATTGCACTAGAAAACACAGAAGAAGATATAAGTAGGGGAATTCTTTTATCACCTCTGTTAACTGGCAGCAGTATAGTTCAGTAAAATTAGTAATAATAATTTTGGTGTGGTGAGTATTTAACTATTAAAAGACAAAAGCATCACAGCCATCAGATTGGTGCACAATCTCTTAATCAGTGGCTCTAAGTTGATTTGGAGCTAAACAAAACTTTTTCAGTATACATCCACCTAATGTGTCCATCTAATGTGAGGAACCAGACCTCTGTGATGGCTAGCCTTTCACAAATTACTGCTATGAAGCTGGTTATATCCTACTAGGTCAACATTCCTCACCTGAAAGACAAAATAAAGAGCAACTGTGAGGTAATTGAGTTTGATGACACATGCCTCTTTTTCAATTGAACTCAGTTTCTTGGAGGTTAATTAGAAAAATAACACCAAGCAGTGTCATTCTAACCACTTCCTGATGACTGACTCGCTCCGTCTCTGTCTGATTGGATGCAGAGGGGGATATGTTAATAGCAGGAAATGACAGGCTTTAATCGAGCCGAGTGAATAGCGGTGCGAGTGCAGGACCGAGCACCGCAATCTGCTTTGATCTAGCCTCAGCAGGAAGGTTCTCAGCTTTAATCTGGGCGAAGGGGGAAGCAGAGAGTTTTATTTGAGGAGTGAGAAACCCCAGGAGGCAACACTTAAATGTTGTCACTGCATCCCAGCACACCGACTTTTCCCCAGCTTACACATGTGTGTTGCAGGTCCTGCGGAGAAATAAACAGTCTCGCAATGGCTCGTTTGCACATGCATGACCCAGACTGATAGGTAATTTACATACCAAGAGCAGCCACACAAAAATATAGATACACTACACATGAAACATAATGACCTGGGAAAAGCTTTTGCTAACAACCTTTTAAATATTGTGCCCTCTCTATTGCTTACAAGAAAAACAAGTACGTGTGTCTTGTTAGAGAAGACTGGACATTCTAGTTTATGATTATGTTGCATTTGGGAAATGCTGGAATTGCTTTTTATTTAAAGCAAAATAACTGACTGAGGATTCGCGTGAAACTTAATCTGTTTCTTACAAAATGATGATGAAATGATGATTTTGGGCAAATACAGAGGTTGTGCAATTTTGGATTATGGGTAGAAGTTATCAAAAACATGGTTATTTTAAACACTGACCTAGTTGCGCGTTAGTTCTTAACATTCAGAGAACCTCTTTACACTACAAACTGTGCACTTGGGCGCGGTTGAAGTATGAAAACAAAATGCAAATGAAGCCACTAATGTATACGGAAGGGAGGAATTACCTGAAGCAACCATATATCCGTCAGTGTCATCGTAAAATGCTAAAATGGGAGATCTTTGCAAACAAAAAACGTATAACTGACTTGTGAATGTGGACTGTTGACAGTCTGAGGAGCAGCAACATCTAACCAGAGCAACTCATAGCTAGGTCTCATTTTTTTTTACTTGGTTTTAATTCCAAATACGGTACACACAGATTTTAAACGGGATGGTTTGCAAATCAACACCGTCCACTACTCGCTTCTGCTCTTAAGATTCCGTGAGTGAAGGGCAATTGCATCTGCTTTGATAGTGCTCTTTCTCCTGAGGGTATGCGGTAGCCAGGCATGTGGCACATTCGCCATCTCGTATTTTTAGTCCTGCTGATAACAGCACGCTGTGGTAATCCCAGGTTCTCCCATAGTTATGCAGAGTGGAAGAGAAACAGTTTGGGAGGAGGGCCTGTTCCTCCTGCGGAGAAGAAGGGAGGAAGAGCAGCTGGTGGGTAACATGCAGGCGCAGATCTCTGTAACAAATGCCATTCCTCCCCTTTTCGCTCCCACCTACTTATCCTTCTCTCCACCTTCTCTTTTCCTCAGAGTTGTGTTTGTCAAATAATCAGAGGGTAAAAGATTGTGCCACCACTAGTATTCCACCATAACAATCCAGAGTAGTGGGGGGGAGGGGGGTGGAAGACACTGTGGGTAACGGGCATGTGAGGTGAGGGGGTGGAGAGCAAACAGTGGCATTGCATCCCTCCATGTTGTTGCCAGGCAACTTTTTTTCCCCTTCTGCGTACATCAGCCATGAGTGACAGAAGAACACCCTTCAGAACAAAGAGACAGAGGAGGGGGACAAGTGTGGAAGAGCAGAGGGACGAGTGGCGGTTTGGAGCTCACGGGGACAGACACAAAGCGACATTTTAGCATGGGAAAAAAAAATGCACAAGGCACATGTTGAGCTGGATTTAGGCAGCAGCATATCATATTTCCATGTAAAAAATTTTTAAAGCTCCATTTATCACAGTAGCGTTAATTTCCCAACATTCCTGGTACAATGTACTTAAATCCAATATTGATTTTTAGGTTTAAATCCACATAATTTCATTTTAGTTACTTTTTTATAGGAATTAAGGACATAGTTATATTTTGAAGTTTTGTACACACCCCCACACTCGTAAATCGAGTATGAACCCATGATTAACATCCGCAGGAACAGGACTGCCAGTGTTACAACTGCAGACTGTATTTTGGCGAAGATAACACACTTCATTCGCAGGACCATAATGAAGGTTTTCGAGGCTCATGAGAGCTAAAATTAGCACGCAAATAATAATCTCTGGGCGCGGAGCTGCTTTCCGTTGGAGGTTTTGGCACGGGTGGGGGAGAGTGCTGGATGCCAGATGAAAGGTGCTGCTTGATAAATGTGTGCAGTGAGCAAGCTGCCGGAGCTGAGGAAAGTTGACAATGGAAAGCTTGTTGTGAGCGTCACATTTCCAGTGTTTTTAGCTCAACATGTTGGAAAAAAAGGTGGCAAACTGTTACTGGTATTACACCAACTTGTTTGTGTAGTGAAAGGTGTGATTACAGTAGAGAAGAAGGCTGCGAGTTTGGTTTGCATAGGAGGAATGACTCCACAGCTGCCAACAGGAAATGTTGTAGATTCAGTGATAGGATTCAGCATTATTGCGCTTGTACCTGAGGCTACAATCTAAACTGCTACAAGATGAACGATTGCTGGTGTAAGTGTACATTGACAGAGTACAGATTACACACGAACAGATATTTCCACTGTCAGCCTCCAGGAGACAATTACACGGCTAGATGAAACACATAAATAATGGATGCATATTTACATATAACAGTCAGAGGCATATTCTGTCATTAGGACTGAGTTTGCATGTGGGATGACGTAGCTTCTGATAGCAGTGTGACTGCAAGTAATGGAACAACCATATGGGAAAGTGGTTCTCAGGAGATCTTTCTAGGTGGCCTGTTTCTATAATTGCACACAAGCAGCTTATGCTGTTGAGGATCTCGCTACCAACAACAACAATAAGACCTATGTATAGTGTTGCATCGCGGCTACTTTCTGTTTTAATTAATGAAGTTTTCCACAAAGAATGGTCAAATGAAATAAAAACTCTCCTTAGTCTCAACAGGTAATCTTCACAGCCCAAGAGGGAGATTTGCTGAGTATTTGGCTGCCTTGGTTTGTTCTACAGCTGACACTTGACTTTTAAACCCTCTTCCTCTTCAAGTGCCATCAAAAACATCTGCTCCCAGGACAGCCACCAACACCACAGAAATCCTGCTCACGGCAGGACGGCTGCAGACGAGGCGACAACCAACACACAAGTGCGTATGCAAATCCTCAGAACGCCACATTGTGACAGTTAGGACAACAAAGTCGGACACAAACAGCAAAGGATGCAAACACAGACCAGCAATGGGAGAAAGCAGAAAGCATGTAAAACATAATTTCATCTCTTGGATAATGACAGGATGGTTTTATCTTCAATCTTTTAAATGAATATCTTAACATTGCATAATGTTATAGGTAGTAATATATAATGATATACCTCTATGTTTCCTGATGAAGTAGCATTAAAACTGTTTAATGCCAGGGCTTATGAAATCATTATGGGAATGTGCTTAAGTATTGTCAACAGGGCTGTAAAAAGGCTGCTGGTGGAAGGAGAGTGGACAGAGGGAGGCAACTGGAAATGGTCCCAGTTATTTCCATTCCCTCAGTCCGTTTATGGAAACGCTTTTGGAGCAAGGTTCAGTTCTCATGGAGGAGGAAAAGATTCAGGAAGAGAGGGTAAGACAGACAGAGAGGATATTAAAAGGAAGCAAGGGAAAGGTTCGCAGAAGTGCCGTTTTCATCCATTTTCCTTGGAAAACAACCTGCTCCCTGTGTGTCCTTCATTGTGTTGCTCTCCCTCTGGCAAGTTGCACAAAAGCCTCCATTTATCTATCCTGAGCATCTAGTTTTATTGAGAAAAAAAAAAAAAACCTAAAAGGCAGGCAACCAGTGCATGTGCCAGACTGACATGGCTTTTCCCTTGTTAACACTTCAGCCTTGCTGGGTGCACTCAGCACAATCACCCCAGTGAGGGATTACTTCTGCCGACCAATGAGGAAAAAAGGGGAATAGTACATCTGGTCTATGTATTTGCATTTCTTTGGTCGATTCACAATGCACCACTTGACTCGATGGAAAGCGAACATTCTCACTCAGGCGTGAGAAACCCACCCCATCAATGAGGCCTTTTTCCATCCTTTGCTTTCTATAGCCGTGGTAACAGCATATCAGAGAGAGCAGCTTGCACAAAACACAAACTGTCAACTTGAAGGCAGACGAGGCCAGTTTGTTCACCATTCCCCTTCATCACTTTCTATATACTCAGTGTTCTTGCGAGCAGAAAGGGGACCAAGTTGCAATTTTAGGACATCGCAATGTGCTCTATTCAGCAATCTGCAGCTCTAATTGCAGACCGAGTGGGATTTTCGACATCTTTTGCATTGAGACACAACAGCTGCAGCTGGCATGGCATGCGATGGGTGTGTTTAAGGGAGGTGTGGTGGCTAAAAGGGTGTCAGAGAATAACCTCCTGCTAAGAGCCACCCACACACACACACCTATACCTCAAAACCTACAGCTGTTTATACTGCACCTACAAGCACACACGGATATGTATTGTTTACAACACGGGCGGAGCACAAGCGGAATAGGGCACTCTCAGATTCTGCTGCGTACCTCCACTCATCGGTGCTTCCTTGATCTCAGTGATTTAAAGAGGAGCCAGCTGCCTTAAAGAAACAAACCTCCAACACATGCACTCGGCCCATTCCACCAGTCAGCCGGCAACCGGCTTCTATAGCTAAACGCAGTAACTGCGCACACATGCAAGCAGACAGTTGCATAAATAGCTCAGACAGGGAATAAGTGATTGCTTTTCCTGCCACCACTTCTCTCAAACATCTTGTTCTTTCAGTGCACTAGGTCCACTTCACGTGACCTTTGACCTTCAGAAGAGACTGTGACCAGCGATCTGATGAGATGCTATTATAAAGGAGTTAAGGAGTGTGTCGGCAGTGGGTGGAGGGATGAACAGACAAGACAAACAGCCATAGAGAGATATGTGCTGCTGAATCCTGCAGTTTCCTCAGGGATCTCGCTGTTCATCCACACCCACTGTCAGAAATATTTATGCATTTCTGTTTGACATACAGAATGACATCTTTAATATACACTCAGACAGAGATCAGGCACAAAATAAAGAATTTGCACAGTAAGGTGTCCATCTCTAATCGCAGAGCTAGCCAGATTTTACAAGGGAGGATTAAATAAATGAAGATTTCCTGATTTATCGGCCCCTTATCTCTAAACTACAGCTGTCGCTGAAGAACATCTTCGAGGACGCAGCATTTGGAGAACATGCTGAGTGCTGGCAGATGTACAACGAACAGAGGGTCGCTGACCTGAGCAGATGAAACGCAAATTGCTATACTTGTCAAAGATGGTATGTGCAAACATAGATGCAGTTTGGCTAACACTGACTCTACCTGGTTAAAAAGGGAGAGAGAAAACAGGCAGTATGTATGGAACCTTTTAGGTAATTGACAAATCTGACCTTGAAGGTCTCTCTAATTCTGAAATACTGACTTTCTGAATTCTCCCTGAGAAAGCACAGTCACTCGCTGGAAAATCAATAACACTCCTCCAGTAAGGGACCCCCTCACCACCACCACCACCACCTGAGGGCAGAATCTTATCAGAGACAGCTTCACAGCACAGTGTGTGTCCTTTTTCAGCATCCGCGGTGGGAAAATGTTTGCAAACCAATCACACAAGACGAAAGAGAAAAAAACTCGAGGTGACAAAACAATGCGGTCAATAAAACCAAAACGCAGCAGGCATTATGCAGAAATGAGACTAAACGACAGAAAACCAACCAATGTTGATTTCTCTTTTTAAGACTGTCCACTTTGTTGCGACCGGTGATGGTAGATCTAACAGAAGCTGCTGTGTTTACGCACTTTCAATTAATCTGATTACCGTCAGTTTTCTGCTTTAAATTGATTTAGACAGCGCCGTGTAAATGAGAAGCTGTTGATCAGGGTAGACGACTGGGGAGAAGCCGGGTAACTCGGCGCAGTTCAATCAGAGCGATTCGCAGTAAGTCTACCGAGGTAAATTCGTCAAAAAGCTTACTCTGACCTTTGACCTCTGTGTTCCACAGAAACGGTTTTAAGACAGATGAGCCTGGTGTAATTAAACAGCTGTTCCTTGTGGGTGGATGCACAACACCTGGTTGTTTTTGCAGCAGTTGCGGGTTCATTCATCGTGTTTGGCTGAAGCCCACACAGCTAAGGGCCAAACTGGACGTAGCCTCACAGCCCTGTTTACATTTCAGAGAGCTTCAGTATACATAGCTGGAGGAAGGAAAGCGCTGAATGAGGACTTGCTGTAGCTGCGAGGCACTGGGAGATTTATTCTGACAGAGGGGGTCTTACAGGGGTCCTTACATGTGTCTGTGACGAATTTCCACGACTGTGTTATGCAATCTTCTTTTTCTCTTCTTTTAAGGCCATAAAGTCAGTACAAGCTCCATAGCTCACATCACCTCTTCTCTTGTGGCATTAGAGCTTTCAGTGCCCTTCAGAGGAGGAAGAGGAGGAGGAGAAGGAGGAGGAGGAGGAGGGGAGTGGTTCATCTCCTGCACACTGACAGACAGTGTGATTACAGCTGCAATGAAAACAGAGTAAAGAAATCAGGCCGCTGTCACTCCGGATCATTGTCCTGCGTCAACAGCCTTTGCAAATTACATAAAAGCGCGGCTAGTTACAGCGATGCCACAAAGAACAAGAGAAAAAAAAATTATCTGAAGAAACTAAGACGGGAGATAGTACTCCGGCATTGAATTAGCTTTGCCTGACTGGGCCTGAGCTCCTCTTCCAGTAAAGAAAGGCCAGTCTGGTTCAAATGCTCTCAGCTTCAGACTTCCCTTCCACTTTGTGTAAAAGGGTTTTCTATACACACCAGTAACCAGCATCTCAGGCTTGTCGAAAAGAGGCAAAGACAGGGACGACGTCGCTGACAGCGAGTTATGGGAATCGGCCGCCGGCGATTGTCGTGTGCAGGCATTTTTGTGCTTCACTAAGTGGATACAAAGACTACACAGACAAAAGCCTGGTTAATGGTCTGCATAAATCTAAAGCACAATATGACCTCAATTAAACAGGAGGGAAAAATTTTTATTTCATGTTTAAACATTAATGCGTTGGGGCAAATAAAAATGACAAAATGCTTATTACTCAGACAGAATATTTCACCTTTTGGTGAAAACCCAGAAAGTGGCTGGAACTTCTGCTTTAGTTCTGAGAAGACAGAACGAGTAAAGAAAAAAAAATTAAGAAAAGAAAAAAAAAAATTACAGGAACGATAAATACGCCCTTCCAACAGCACATGCTGAGTAACAGATTTCCCAACACAAGCAGACTTCCTCTTTTCCTCTCACATCAGAAAACTGGCAACATAAAAGGAAGCAACACAAAACAGACACTGGGAGACCCTTCCTGTAAAAAGCTGATATCAATAAAACTGACATTCTGATCAGCACTGTACACAAAGGATTTGTGTATTTAGTAGTTTTTAAATGTATTTTTATTTATTTAAGTTCCTGCTTTTGTTTTCAGCCAATTCTTTTCCATCCAGTTGAATCTTAGGCCAATATAAATTGACAGAAAGCTGTTTTTACATTACAGTCAAATACTTTTTTTTTTTTTAAATGTTGTCACTGAAAATCTGACTTTGAGCCTCAGGTCAACAAGCATGACCTTTGACGTCTTGTCAAGCTTGAAAGCTAGCCCTGCTCCGAGGATCAGCACATGAAAACACGCGAAAGAAACGCATCAATGCCAAGCATACACATTTGACAGAAAAACCAATCACTTAGCACTTACAGTGCCAAAGAATGCACTGACATTTGCAGATGAGGACCATGTTGACAACCGTGAGCGCTCCCTGGACCAACGCTGCATACTGAGACCACACGTGGACAATATGCCAATCGCACGGATTCAAGCTGAAGCCGTTTCAATCACACGAGCGTGGAGGTACTCGAGGATTTGACACTTGTGTTTGAAGATAAGATCACAGTTCCTCAGTTTCACTGGATTGGATTCTGGGTTTGATTCAGGGCTCAGGTGTGGATTGGTCGGGCAGTCTGGATTTCCCCTTGATGTGAGCAAATGGCAATTATAGAGATCATTTCAATTCACTACAGCCTTTTACCTTCCTGCTCGGTAACAAGTGTAACAAGTTCGAGCACTGCAGCACACTGGTGAGGAGACCAGTTCAGTAGATCAAACACACACGCTACTAATACACACACACAAACACACACACACATAAAGTAAGGCCCATCTGTCACGGCTCTGCTTCATTTGATTTGATAATTACAATCAACCTCTATCAGGAACATGTTACTGTACTTTTACGGTTTTAAAACAACTCATCCGGTGGCAATTTGCTCCTTATCTGGGGTCAATTTGATGCTGAAGGGCAAAGACACACGTGTGGGTGCCATCCCGTGACTGACAAAGAACTGAGGAATTCAAAATAATTACATCTATGAAAATAAACAGTTGGCTGGTCTGCAGAAGGTTTTCCATAAATGATGTGAAAGGAAGCAGAGAGAGACAGGCAGTGGTGGTATGCGTTCCGTTCCTGGCTTGACCGCTTGCATCCACTCACGTCTGCCTATTTAGACAGACCCTTTCTTTTTTCGCTACAGTAGGAAGGAGGAATGCATACCAGCACTGCACCAAATCCCTTCTTATCTCCTATTGGAGGTTGAAAGGGACCACAGAGGTCAGCTGTCCCAATTGTCTGGGTCCGCTGGGAGGCACACAGACGGAGTTAACCCCCACGGGTCACGACTGGTCCTTGGACTCACTGGCAATCGGGTTAATGACTGTCCAGCTTTTCTCCATTGTGGTCCGGTGACAGAACCATAGACAAAACATGCAGAGAGGGTCAGCAACATTCCCTGGCCTTTTCCACATCATTCCTGATATGGACACTAATGAGTCCCCGGGGAAACAGGAGGTGCAGACATAATTCTTCTTGACATGACACATTTTGTATATGCCTCCCTACTGCAGATCCATTATGCATAAGCGTGGTGTTTCCACAAGGGACCGTGTTAAGTGATCGGCCTGGTGAAACAAAGAGTGATCCTGTGGCATTCGCCGTGAAAGGATAATAAAACAATCGAGGGTCCTCAGCAGGAACAAAGGATCAATTATCGGGCCTGACGTCTCACACCTTTGTGGTGTCACACCCAATGTGTTCAAGCTTGTTTTTAGAAGGCCTAATCCTAAAATCACAACAGATGACACTCTCTTAAACATTTTTAGAAATGTGCTGCACCCCCACTAATGTCTTATGATATGGACGACATAAATGCACCCATTTAAATCGTGATTTATCCACAACACAGCAAGCGTGCTGGAGCCAAGGTTGTCCCACAGTGAGACCTCTTTTATACGTAGAGGTGACCCACATTTCAGCGGTGTCTGAAGACCGAGGACATTATTCAGCGGATCAATAATTGCCTTTCAGATGGAAACACATTTTTCAGCCCCAAGCGTGCTGATTTTTAGGACAACATTGATTAATCACCGCCGCACGGTAAAGATCGTTTACAGTTCTTTATGACTGGACTGTGTCCAAACATCATGCCGGAGGGTGAAAAAATCAATGGAAAAAAGGCACAAGGTCCAAGCCACTCACACAATATAAATTTACATTTTTGTACCCTGTTTAAGCACGTGAGCCTGCACTGACTGAGTGACTGAACGCCTCCCCTCAGTGCCCTGGAGCACCACCTCCTCCTCACAGCAGCGACGGTGCGATCAGCGTTTGACTTCTGCCGCTGTGCCATCTGTACTGTCCAGCAGCATCCCCCTGCAGCCAAGACGCTGCCTTTCTCTCGCTCTCTCATGGCTGAACCATGAAAGGTGTGGGAAGTTAAAAAAGAAAGAATAGCGCAGTGTCAGCGAGGCAAAAAATGGTGGTCATAGGTCAGCTGAACCAACATCACGCAACAATCACGTGATCACTGATCAGATTCCTCTATTGATACAATGTGAGATACAGAATAAAAAACTAGAAATCCTTTCAAAACGGACTAATCTAACACCTGAGCTGACATACGGGCACGCAGATAAACAGCTGAAACTTCATATTACGCAACTGTTCTCACCGGTGTTCTTCAGAAACAGTCGCACAACCTCATTCGTGCAGCAAACATGCTGCTGTGAGGGACTGTTGGCCTCTTTCTGACGGACGTCTGCAGCTGAGCGCGCTGTTAAACACGCTAACCTAATGTTATTACACAGTTTACACATGAGAAGTCATCTAATGTTTGCCGGAGACAGGGATGATGAATGGGCCAATCAGAACTCAACGCGCTGACCACACAGCAGCTTGAGCCTGACCCCCGCCCCACACACACACACACACACCTTCTTCAGAGAATAATAGGAAAAGTTTATTATTCAGTTTCCCTTGTGAATTTTTTACCCTCACGTGTCTGATATCAGTATGCACGTAATGAATGTTACTTAATTTGCTCATCACTTCCATCCTAACGAGACCCCAGTTGGAACATAAGCCCAATTCATAAAAAGTAAAAAGTGACGGCATCTGTGCTTTCCCTGGTGATGGTGAGTGGGCTTAAATCCTTCCACGCTTCCAGACTGCTATCAAAACAAAGGCTGTCAAATAAGATGGCGAGAAAATCTGGCTCTCGAAACGGGAGCGGACAGCATGTGATCTCCTGTCAGCTGGTTGGTTGGATTTAAAGTAAAAGGATTTTGGCTAGAGAGGCCTATTGTGCCTCATGGCTACCCAGACAGCCAGTCAGCGAGTCAGCCAGTAAAAAGGCCACGCCAGGTTTCCCGATCCCTGTCACATGTGCGGACTGTGGGATCTGTCAGGAAAGGAGGGTGCCACGTGGTTTGGCATGCTCCCGTGATTAAAGCAAGGTGGCATGGCTTACCCCAACAACACGGACTCCCGCTGCAGCCTGTTCTGCGTACGCGACGACCTGACTAGTCAGCACACCGGTAGCAAAGCAGCGTGGGAACCGAGGCAAAGACGGAGGAAAATGAGGAAACGGTCTGAAAGCGCAAAGAGGGAGTGGTGTAACAGGAGTTCTATTAGCCGCCGCTGCTAAGATTTCACCCAAACAGAGACGATTTCCCAAACAGCTCGCAACCTGTTTATCTCGTGTTAGGGTCATTTTTTTCAAGCCATTTGCGGCTCGCAAACACAACATGTCAGCTGTAACTCTAGCCCGGCGTCTCCCAGCCCACTAGGCCAGAAGACATCCTAACCGGCTCTGCAATGATAACAACTGGATATAGCCCACAGGCACGTCACAGGAAGCTGTTCCTCTGCCAATCCTGACAGATGCCTTATTGTTCAGCTGAGCACGCAAAGTGCACATAACTTTATTTTGAAAGACATATCTACCGGGCTCAATTACCCATTGTTTGCTCAGCCATGCAGTGAGAAATAGGTTGGACAATAACCCTTTTTTGAGGAACCCTTTTTTACACGTCCTATTAACAAGAGAGTGGAAGAGATCCGGATTCAAACCAAGACTGAAAGACTTTTCCTGCGGCTGTGCTCGTCATGGCTGAAAGGATCAACCACAAGGAGCGTGGGTTTTAGCGTGGTGAAGACGCGGTCCGACTGACCTGACATGAAGACGGGTAACAGAGGGTTGATATTTAAAACTAGTAAAATCAGAGATAAAAAAGGATTGTGCATTATGTGCATCAACACAACAACAAGCACAAGTCAAAGGAAATATCTTTGTGATGGTGCAGAAAACAATGATTTTGACTTCTCAGAGGGGAGTTGAGCTAAATATTATGGCTCTTTTTTTATGATAGCAGTAGTTGTCGAACACTCCTGTGCACACTTTGTTCAGCTGCTTCACAGAAATCCCCCCAAACACAAAACCCAGTGATGCATAATTGCACTTTTTAAAAATACATTTTAGAGCATTTAAAGCCCACACAGGTTCCTGCCTGATCTGCTCAGATGGGGGAAGCAATGCTGGGAGGAGGGGTGAGAAATCCGGAGAAGAAAATAAAATCAACAATGGAATATTACATTTATTGTTGTTGTGTCTGCAGCTTGCTTCCAGGAGAGAAATGGGCTCATTGGTTTGCGTTATTAGGAAGTTAGATACTGCAGGCTAAACTTCCTACAGGAAGAAAGCAGGGGATATGCTGCTGGAAGACAAACAACATTTCTCCGCTTTGTTTTGAGCAGCCTACAGGAGCAGCTGGTGCTGAAGCAAGCTATCCAGGCACACTCTCAAATAATATTTCATGGTGAATCCAAACAACTGTGATGTTGAGGAAACGCTCCTTTGTTTGAAGATCACTACTACAGAAAAGAAGACATCAACCCTAAAATGTGTGTGTTTCTTTGACAATCAGCATTAGGCATTAAACACCAAATTCCGCTTGGATCAACGACTGGGAACTGTAATCTGCACGAATATAAACCGCGATACGACACTGATGTCTTTATCGCCCCCAACCGATCGCAGGGCAGCACTGAGCGGCTTCATTCAGAAATACCGGTATTTCCACGCAAACACACTCCGAAGCGCCCACACCACGCACGGGCGCACACGCACCACCGCCACAAAAACATGACGTCAACGTGTGATAACTGTGGAAAAAAGAATAGTCTGAAAAATGAGGTGACGATGGAAACGGGTCTGCGTGTGGAGGTGCATTTCACGGGGACTTCTGCACAAGGCTCAAGTGCTTCTAAGTAAATAAACAAACCAACAAACGCAACAAATACGCACGAACCACCGCCAGTATATATCCTACAGATGATTTATTACACATATCCCTCGCTGATTTGCAGTAACTTTATAAATATTCCACACTTTCGATAGGCTGACTACTTTATACGGCTTTTCCCTACTCTCTCTTGTGCAAACTCACTCTCCTGTGCAGCTCCAGTTTTTACTTTGTTATTCGGCTCAAGGGGAAAAACAAACAAACAAAACAAAACAAACAAACAAACAAACAAAAGCAGACGTTCTTTTCTTACCTCGGAAGGGCGGGCGCCGCTGCCTCCAGGTGCCAGTAGCGCGGACACTGTGACCTATCCGTCCGGGGAGCGCGCTGAAGCTGAGCGCCGCTCCGAGGCTCACATCTCGGTGTCGGACTCCAGACTGGGGTCGCTCCGCCAGCCCGGATCCACCCGGCACCTATGGCACGCGCTGGGAACGCACAGGCTCCGCCCACCCGACGCCGGGTCCACCTCCGCCGCTCTCGTCGCTGCTGAAGTCCGCTAATTCATGATCGATTTTTACACGCATCGGTGTCGATCACAGTTAAACGTTGCATTCGAATGCCCGTGACAGATAATAGGTAGGTCCGGCGCCCTTTGTTGTCATACACAAGAGCGGGTTGGGCCGTTAAGCGCAGCAGCGGCACCAGCTGGTCAAATGCAGTAAAGACTCTTGAGAAGAAAGAAGCTGTTCTGTTTTCATAGAAGTCCCTAGTTCTCGTAGCGCTTAAGGAGATTTCACTTCATAATCCAGAATCGCCTTTAAAAAAAAAAAAAAAAATCTGTTACTATTTCAGCCAAGGAGTTTGTGATTACGTTTTGGTGATGTTCGAAATCGGGTTTCTAGAGGGTAAAAGTTCTTCATTATTGCGCAAAAGTTGTATTTTCAGCAGTCATAATGATCAAAGCCCCAGATCATAAAGCAACCTATTATATTATATATCCTTGCGTTAATACTGTCTATCTATACTACCGGAACTGGTTAACTTATGTTTTAGTTAAATATTTACATTTCAACCATATTATATATCATATAAAATGATATATGTATAACAATTTAGTAAATAAATAGTTTGCTATCTGGTCAAAACACAAAAAGAATTTGAAATAAATACTAAAAACTGGAAATCCGGGATGTGACGTAGAATGCCTGCGACAGTCGTCTGTTTCCATGGAACCGACAGAAGCCAAAAACTTGATCTAGCGAACCTACTAAACCTACTAAAATGTAATTCCGCGGTTGCCATTTTTCTTCACAGTGTGGACAATGTCTCAGCAACAAAACAGCGGCAGTACAGAAACGTTGTTTTCACTGGAGATTATGATCCAAAGCGTCCGAATTGAACAAGAATACGACATTTCCGACCAGCTAGCTCTGGGAGTGCGCCTGCTGGATTTCCCGACGCTGCTCATTTATCAACCACAGCAACGCGCCGGCAGTGGTGGAATTAGCAACGGTGAACACACTTTTAACAGAGGCAAGTCTTGTTTCTTCAAAACAAACGTAAATACACTCTACAACCAGCTCTCTAAGATCCCCCTCTATGCAATGGTGTTGGATGTAAAAGAAGATATTCCTAAATTAGTCGGGACCTCGCTCATTTCATTGGCAAAAGTGATGGACAGGATATGGATGGATGTGGCTGATCACGGTGTTGCTGCCTCCTCGTCCTACGGTGAAAGAGGTCGTTTCAGTGTCTGCAGTCTTAATGGGGAGAAGATTGGTTCCATTTCTCTCAGTTATAAACTGCTCAGCCTGGGAGTTAGTTTGTTACCAGACAGCAGGGATATTAACAGTATCCGTGTTCAAGGAAAACAAGATGATTGTGTTGCCCGGACGATCAAATCTACTGAACTTTTGCCTCCAGAAGGTGGTGTTGACTGCTCACCCGCTGCAAACGACAACAGTTCAGTCACAGAGGATGTAGAGGACAGCGTTTGTGTTGCCATTCCGACTGAGAACTTTAAAAGCCACAGTCACCACACAGAAACTGAAGCCAGCCCTGAAGAAGATTTAACAGTGTTTTGCCCGCCCCATCTTTTCTTTTGTAATACTGCAGAAGAAAAATGTAAAAAGCACGAAGAAGCCCGGAGATTACTAAACCTGGACTCAGGGTCGTTTACGTGTGAGGACACCTACTCAGAGGAGGCGGCTGCTGATGAAGCAGATGCAAATCCTCCAGTCCTGAAAGTGAAATATGATAGCAACTTTTTAAGAAACCAACAAACACAAACGAAAGGGATAACGCCCAATGTCTTGGGAGAAGCTTTACAACAGCTGCCTCTGCTCAATGCCCTGCTTGTGGAGCTGTCACAGCTGAACAGTCAAAATGTGCAACAACCTTTACCCATACATCCAAATCTGGCATGGATTTACGGACCAGCATCCACGGAACCTTCCACCGGACTTGGAACCAAAGGGCGACGGATGCAAACCGAGGCAATGCGGAAACCTGGAGCGCAGGCTGATGGCCCTTTCAAACGTTTCCATACTCCAAGAACGTGTTCTGCTTCAGTACGCAGGACTGCCTGGGTGAAAGACAGAAACAAGCAAGAGCATGCTTCAGCCGAGAAGAAAAGCTCCAGGACAAGTCCTGGGAAGAAGCTGGTGTACGGCACAACTCGAGCATTTCAGCTAAGGCTGAAGAAAGCCTCACACGTTTGGGAAAACCAGCGTGAATGTGTGGAATCAGGAATAGGCAAAGAACAGCCGAGTGTGGAGAAAAGAACAATCAAGTCCAGTCATAAAAGCTCGACGCCTGGAAAAAGGAAACCGGCACCAAAGCAGCATAACAGTCTCAATGACAACATCGAGACGGCGATACAAAGTGCTGCTCTGGGAGAAACGGTCACACTGGAAAAGAACAAAACGTGGGAGACAGATGACAAACAAGACAGATGCTCTTCAGGAATGTCGGATAAATCGTCTGACGGGGACCTGACAGTTATTAATGTGGATTTCGACACTGTTGAGAGGAAGAACCCCGATAAAAATCAGTCCAATGGGAGTCAGACGCCATCTGAGTGGCGTGGAAGTAAGTCATCAGCAAACGGAGGGAACGACCCCACTTCTGCCTCTTCAGAGTCCAGTGTGGAGGAGAACGAGGAGGCCGACTACAGTGACGACTTCGATAGTCTTCATCCTAGTGACGCCCACTCTCCTGACCCTGCAAGTAGCCCTGAGTCCTCTGGAGCCAAGGCCCCGGGGTCTCCTCTCCGCCCTGACGTCTGCCACTCTGACTCCGGCTCTGAGCGTTTCCAAACCAAACGTGCACTCCCCGTGCCCATCAAATCCTCTGGCTCTCCGCGACGCTCCCTCAGCGGGATGTTTGTTATCCGGCCACGAACCGCAACCTCTGCTTTGAGTTTTTCCTCAGGTGACATGGAAGCGGACGGGTCACCGTCGTCGCAAACCAGAACCGGTTCCAGAAAAAAGAGAGTGGGAACAAGCTCCGACGCTGACAGCCTTTCATCAGCCAGAGGTCAAAACAGCAGGTCCTCTAAGAACAACAACCCAGTCCAGGGACTGTCTGTAGATTCTCAGTCCTCCCCCGAGGTAGAGGAGGCAGAGGAACTCCGAGATGACCTTGGAACTCTGGACTTTAGAAAGGAATGTCAAAACATCACTGATTTATTAGCCAGTAACCTGCCTGGGTACACAATATAAAGAAGAAGAAAAAAAAAGAAAACAGTATTTGTATTTTTTTTTTTTTGCAGTATACAAATAAATGTATAGATATTTTTAAAAGCAAGTTTTTACTTGTGTCAAATTAGCTTCGTGAATAAAGAGATTTAGCATGTAATGGAACGTCACCATTTGCCGCTTGATTCCATGAATGCCCGCCGGGCCTCTGCTGCTTCTGGTAGGACGATTGAAAACATCCTCACACTGTTTAACGCAAATCTTTGAAGATAATCACTCCCGTTTCCAGCAGAGCTATCAGAGCTGTTATCATTCCCTCAGTTTTGCATTTATTTAAGTCAACATCGTCAATTATCGCTAGTACGGCACGTTGACGCGCTGTCTCGACTGCGCATGCGCATGATCGGTGTGTACGGAAGTACCGCAGCACATTGTTGAGCGGAGGACGCAGAAATGATTAAACACGTTTTTCTGACCGGACCTCCAGGTACATCTTCACACACCTTGTCCCTCGGTGGTCACCATTTGAAACCAGTTCAATTCAGTCGTTTATCCGTTCCCATTGAGTTAACGATGATGATCACTGACGTTGTAACTAAACACTGACATTTTACAGTCTAGCGATGGCTGCGGTCAATGCCTGCATTTACATTTGGAAACGAAAAGCTAATTATTAATTGAACACATGAATCAGTTACTGTTGCTGTGTGTCGCTGACAGAGCATTCAGTTTAGTTTATTTGTACAGCGTCCTTTACAATAGAAATTCTCTGGAGGTGCTTTTCAGAGGCAGAAACCCAGAGCCAGAACCCCCAGGTGAGCACAGTGGCAAGGAAAAACTCAGGGAAAAAGTCTGAAAAGGACCAGGCTTACAAGGAGGAACAAAAAAGAACAAGGAGACAGGACAGAGAGAAAGAGAGACAATCTATGCACCTAATATAGATCAGTATGAACAAAACCCTATAAAACCAGTCGAATGATTGAACGATGTGTGGTTTTTTTTACATCAAGGAGCTTGAATTCAGTTTTCCAGTGTGATTTGGCGTTACGGTGTTGTTGTGTTTGCAGGTGTGGGGAAAACCACTCTGGTCCAAAAGGCCTGTGAAGCTTTGGTGTCATCCGGAGTGGGAGTTGAAGGGTTTTACACAGAGGAGGTCAGGGATCGAGGTCGCCGAGTCGGCTTTGATGTGGTCACCGTGGGTGGAGAGAGGGGACGTTTGTCCAGAATCAGGTAACGCTATTGTCCGCCTGTTCCAGTCAACCCACGCCTTCTCCGTTGCCGTGTCTTTGCAGACTTTATTTTAATTTACAGGGACGTTGCAAGTTCAGGTCCCGGCAGACGGGAGTACGCGGTGGGGCAGTACGTGGTCGACCTGCCTTCCTTTGAAAACCTGGTTCTTCCCCTTTTCAGCAACGTGAGACAGCTGCACACGACTTTAAATGCACTTTAACACGGACCTCAGCAAGCAACGCACCCCCCCACACACACTTCTCAGCACCTCGCAAATCACCAGACCTTTGCTTGTCTCGGAATTGACGGAATAATTGGACGTCTGCAAACGCATACATTTTTCAGTGGCGTTTTTAGTGTTGGTGGTGCCGTCTGGCTGTCACTGACCGTGATTATTCCGACATGTAATGTGAGCCGGGGCTAACCTGTGCCTAACTGCAAAGGAGGGTGTGTCTGCTTCACGTCGCACCTCCAACTAAATGAAAACACAGCTTTCATTGCACCCATCAGTACCGTGACAGGCATTACTTATCAAATGAGTTGGTAGCATTAAAACCAGACTTTTTTATTGGTCTTCGACTGAAAAGATGCTCAATCATAAAGCTATCGCTGCTGTTTTCTCCTCCAGATGGACTCAGCGAGGGGGGGCGGCAGAAAGGTGTTCTTAATCGATGAAATTGGGAAGATGGAGCTGTTCAGCCAGTCGTTTATCAGATCTGTGAGAGAGACCTTGGACAGCGCCCGCTGCACCATCCTGGGCACCATCCCCGTGCCCAAGGGTAAGCCGCTGGATCTGGTAGAGGAGGTCCGCAGCCGGACAGATGTCAAGGTTTTCACTGTGAGTACAAATATTAGTATTTAGGTCAGATTACTTCTCACAGTAGCTACAGGCTAATGTTTGCAGTGTATCTGCTTATTCTTAGTGGGACACTCAAGGCTGCTCACTAATGCAGAAGTGCTTTGCCCTGCGTTATCCTCCTCCTATGGCAGGATTAATTCTAAATCATGCGTGACTGATTCAACAACAAAGGGTGTTCTCAAATGCCAGAATGATTTATCACGGAAGAGTCAGCTTCGGATATTATCATGCAAACCGCTAAGCAGCGTCGTGGCTGTTATTATTTCAAGCCAGGTTGTGGACCGTTACGAAGGATTTCAGTCAACATATCAGTTGTAATCTAACGTATGAGAAAGTAGATCAGAGATTATGTGATTTGCATGATGCCTTTGTATAATCTCACAGCATTTCGTGAGGTTTATCTCCACGATCCAGGACAAGACATTTGTTTTTACTCTGTCACTGTTGTGCATCTCTTGCAGCACCGTGGTATCAGTATCAGTATCAGTAACAGTATCAGTAACAGTAACGTCTCTCTAGCGGCCAAGATATCTTGGATCCATGATGACAGTCGGTGTAACTCTGTTCCCATTCAGGTGTCCAAGGAAAACAGGAACGCTATTCTACCAGACATTTTATCCGCACTACACGATTGCCTAAAACAGTCCACATGATATGGAGAGCCGGAGCTATACGTGGGGTAAAAGAGCGCTTTGGTTTTTTTTGTGCTGACGACAAGTTTTTGTGGGTTTTTTTCTCTTTTCTTTTTGCCTTTGCAGCACACGCAAACACAGAATGGCAGTTAAGTGGAGCCACGCACGCTCCGTAACAAGGTTATGACCCGACAGGACGCAGCCAGCTGCTTGTGTGTTACTGTGCCACATGCATGTATTTATGTACACGATTCATTTTTGTTCTCATGCGGTCTTAAAATGGATTGCAGCCTGAATAATTGATTTGGAGATAGAACGCAGCCGGGGAATTTGTGCGTAAACGCCCTGCGCTCGCACAGCCAAAGATCCTGTCCTTTTTTTTTTTTTTTTCTTTTTCAAACATCTGACTCTCATTTCTTTTTATTTTTGCTATGTGAGTCCCCCATGCAGAATATTCAAATAGGTTAGGATCTAAACTTCACTCACAATAATTGTTTGGTAAAAAAGTAGTGTTTTTATTCATTTATGTTTTGGCGATCCTTTGTTGTGTTCGCCTCGTCGCCCAAAGGGCGCGCTCACTGTAAACCAATCAATATTTAACAGTGCACCATTCAATTCCTTCATTGTTTATTCATCGACCTGTCAGGACAGAAACAATGCTAAATAAGTTTTCTTTTTTTCCTCCTCATATGCAACAAGATGTACTTTGTCTGTTCCCTTTCGGCCGATGCAAATGGTTTCAAATGGAAGCAGTCGTGCTGACATGCGAAGGAAATTTATTGTGTGGTTGTTACACTAAAAGTAATACTAAAGCTAACATGTCAGTGTTTTCTTTCTTTCTTTCTTTCTTTCTTTCTTTTGTTGCTTTGTAACCATTGCCTTTTGAAACGGTGATGAGGTTTTATTACCCCTCTTCTTGACCTTTTGCAAAATAAACAAAATACTAATCCCGAAAATAGCTGCCAGCGCCAGCCACACTACAAACAAATATGTTTCATTTCAATTTGAGGGATTTGTGGTTCCATCTGGCGAGATAATGGAATTAGTGTCCTGGTGCACCCTGCTTACAATAAAGGGTAAAGAGGGGAATGAATGCAGGATTTCTAAGGATTTGGAAGACGTGCTGGATTTATTCTCACGAAAAGAGGGTTTGAGGTTGTTGGTAAAGAAGGACACGATGTCACAGGAGAGCCGACCAACAGCTGGAGCCGCGTCCACCACAATAATACCTGTCGGTTAAACAGAAACGAGCGGTTGAGATTTGAAGCTTTTGCGTCATGAGTTTGAGAGCCGCTGCATGAGCTGGCAGATGTGGTCACCGGGTTTAAAATAGAAGCTCTCTCTTTCTGGACACCCAAGTATCCCTCGGTCATTTCAAAGTGAAACCCGCGGAACGCTCTTTCAGCTGGTGTTTGCTTTTCTGTGAGTGATAGAATCTGTCTGCTTGGCTGCGGAGAGAGCTGCCAGCTGCGATCTGCGTCAGACGTGCTGCTGCGCCAGCATCTGTCGGCGGAGGCGAGTCTGCATCGACTGGCAGCAGCGCCGGCCGTTTTGGCTTCGGAGTTAACGTCGCAGTAGTCGCACTGCGACCTCGTAGCGAGGCTGGCGGAAAGGGTAGCCAAGCGAAGCCGTTGAAGGGGAGCGTCTCCTCGTTGGAAGGTGATCCTCAGCACCCTGCAGCAGGGAAGCAGATGGATTATGCAACAGGGGGAAAAAAAAAGTCCTTGCCAGTTTTGGCAGTAAAGGGTGTGTACGGACGCCGTTTATGTGTCGTGATGTAATTAACAACCATATGTGACATTGTGGGTGAATTGTTTACAGCAGCGGTGCTCAGCATGAGGGTCTACACCTGCAGAGAAATAATGGAATCAAAGAGTTTGCTCTAGGAATGATCGTCTTTTAACGAGGACGCTCAGTAGCTAGAAGATGCTCCTGAAAATTCTCTTTAATTTAAAAGTCCAGCATGTGGGGTTTGCGGGAGTGCAGCTCGCATTCGAAGACCTAGCCGCAATATCTTTTCTTTTCAAGGACATCAGAGAACTTGTTGTCAAGAGTGTTTACAAGGGATCTCTTGAATTAACTTCGACAAATATCGGACGTAAGTCCGTGCAGTTGTTTTCCAAATCCTGAGGATTTTAAAAGAACTTTTTCCAGTTTCTTTTTCCCCTCAAACAGCATCAATATCACGACACATCTTTAGGTTAAATTATCCAGACATATTAAGATCATGCCTGATATGATGCTTCATAAAAACCGTGGGTTTGTTCATAAATATCCATTGTGTCAGTGCAACAATGGGGCGCATGGTCGGAGGGGGGGCATGGATGCATTGATAGCTCCTTTGAAAAGCCGTATGGACTCGCTTGAATGAATGAAAAGGGAATTTGCGCTCATATCGCGGAGACGCATTTGCATCATATCTGCGAGACAGATGTCTCCGATAGGCTGTGGTCTTTGTTTGCGGAGGACAGAAGATGCCGAGAAGCTCAGCGGCCTTCCCGAACAAAAAGGAGCTGGCTGGTGCACGGTGAAAAGAAGAGTGATGGGGCGCCGCAGCTCGGAGCAGGACATTTCTCTGCAGTTATTACACTGTGTGCTTGCAGCCCAAGAGGCCCCGTGGCAGCTACGGAGGGCAGTCACGCCATGATGGATGTAGTTTTCTCAGAAGCCCCCGGTCAAATGGCAAACACGCTGATGAAAATCTGACATATTGTTCCAGGACCACTGGGGAGATGCACAATATTCTTGAGCCTTTCTAGAGCTGGACTTTAAAGTGTCCCTTTATTTCCCTGGATGGTTGTAGGATTGTTTTTGAAAGATGTGAAGCTAACTCTTCTTATTGTCTGTTTTCTTTGCTACACATGTCAAGCCCCGTAGGACTGACTATGCTCTGAGCCTTAATCAGTTCATATTTTGGTCGGCTAATTGCCTACAAAGGTCTCGACTGGTGGACACTCATTTTCAGATAGAGCGGGTGAGTGAAGCCGGTGTAAATGAAGCTGTTTGAACCAGCCTCCTGAGTGATATTTCAGCCATTTTGCCATTTACATCAGTTCCGTGGGCACCTCGGGGCTTCTGGAGGCACATGGTGTTGGGTTTCGGAGCCACCTGCGAAAGAACCCCTTTTAAATGCGGCAATAGAGCTCAAAGAAGCACGGGACTGCAAAAGAATGGGAAGAGAATTCCATAATTGTGAGATGGTAACTGGAGTAACTCATCCAGCCATGTTAGAAGAAGAGGGCTGTCCAGAGCTGCTCGCTCCAGTTGATTTATCATTATTCCACAGCTGAAAGTTGCCGTGACTGATCGCGCGGCGTTATCTGCTCTCGGCATTTGACCTCGCATCTCTGAAGCTGGAGCGATAAATCCTCTCCGGGCAAGGCTGTTGTTTTTAAAAACCAAACATTTCTGGTTTTATAACAATGGTTAAAACCTTTAATGGAATTGTTTTTTACATTCTTGCTGAGTCATGGCTTGTGTTTTCCGGGTTAAGCTGACCATGTTCTCACCAACACAGAGCTTGGGACATCTATCTCCTGTTACGCCACCTCGACAGTTCTCTGTGATCTCTATTGTGTGAATCACTCCTCCCCCCCCAGAAAGAGTGAGAGCGGTCAGCGGGTGATGTGGGGGTCAGGGGACGCAGGGGGGGCGCAAAGATCGGAGGCCGCGGTGATCAATCCTGCGCTCCCTGTAGGCTGCAGAGGATGTGGCTGTCATTCCAAACTCGATGGAAAACACACAACTATCTTTAGTCTGCGGGCCCGGGGCGCCGGTGGGGTGGGGGTAGGGAGACAGATGCCATGTGTCCAAATTTGTATGTGTTCCCATCACAACGTATCCTAGTGTTTTCTAATTTAGTTCAATTATAGCTCGGTATGTGAAGTGTTCTAAAGGAAATTATTACACAGCTATGAAAGCTCCAGACAGGGATGAATGTTCCTGCGGAACACTTTGAATGCGGAGATTGGTGAGCAGTTCCACCTGTGTCTGCGTGCAGGTGCGCAGGCCGGCTGCTCAACACCTTTAAATGTAAAGGAACAGGACGAATGGAATGGACATGTATTCATGCATTCGTTCCCCTCCTCCAGAGTTTTCCAGACCCTCTTCTGTCTCTTTGTTCCCTCCTCTGACCTCTCAACGCGTTTGGCAATGAAGTCATCTGTGAATCAGATCTAGATAAGTTATCAAAGCCGATTGTTGCTGCAAACACTATTTGTAGTTTTAGATTAGCGAGTGATTTCAGGGGGTTGCCTGCCGTTGCTCAATTATTCATTATTAACTTTAATTATTGACCTCAGCTTTTTAAAAAAATGCTCATCTTCTGTGAGTTTGATCCGTAAGCATCAGTAGGATTCCAGAGGGACGGGGACCTGAAAGCAGTCCGGTATTTATAAACAGCCTTATTTGCTACCTTTTATGCATGCGGCTCATTAATGGAGCTATAACGTCGGTTCCTCGGTTCATCTCTGTTCATGCAGCGTTAATTACGCACATAGCATTTGAATCCTGCATTTGAACTGCAGCGTCTATTTTTAAAATGCAAAAATAAGGCTAATGATGAGTAGATGCCCCGCGTCTGGCCTTTAATCTCCATCTATTTACCTAATCCTTTTCAGTCTTCAAAGCGTTCGGAGATGACAGGAAAGCATGAATAAGACATCTTTAGCTTTCTAAAATTCATCAATGCCAGCCGAAGCAGCAGATTGTTTTCAAATGTTTTATTATATTTAGTCTCTGCTACAAGTTCTATGTAAAACGTGTTAATACCAGATTTGTGCAGTGTCAAACTGCCTATTTGCCAAGAAAACACTAATGGTGAAACACACACCGTGCATATGGAGTCAGGTAATGGGAAGAACATACGATACTGTTCATAGTGGAGTCAAGATTATTGTACGTAAGACTAGTTTACTTTATGTTTGTTACCATGGTAACACAGCAAAGACAAAGCAAAATTCCAAATAAGACCGGTGGAAAAGTGTTTTCCTACAACTACACACACTTGCACAAGATTAGAAACATTCAGATGACTCCAAGTAAGGACTGTGGTGTTATATAAGACACCAACAAAATTAAAAGCATGTTCATAAATACAGTCAGTAGTTGTGTTTTTCAGCATGTGCACCGCACATCTGAAGTTTTATATTCCGAGGTCTCGTTTCCCGAAGAACTTTTTAAAGACGGATTTATTGCGCGGTCGGGGCAGGCTGGTGAAGCTCCGCAGGGCAGATTCCTGGTAGGTGTCGTGCTGCCACCCAGCTGAGGCCAGCAGCGGGGGGCCGGTGCTGCTGCTTCCCGCCGGACCGTCTGATGACTTATCTCCGACCACCAGGGTCACGCAGTAGTTGGAACCTCTTTCCAGGCCTCGGCCCGCAGACGTATGGGAAGCAGGTTTGATCTTCTGGAAAGTTGCTGGAAGGGAACGGTCAGAATAAACATCTGCTGATGAATCACCTCTGAGACATTTTATGTCACTGCGGTTTGAAAATAACAAAAAAAAAAAAAACTGCAGTGAAACCTGATGTGAAGGAGTGTGAGCGATGCTTTTTGCCAAGCCACTCAAAGCTGCTGGATGCTGGGAAATCAGGGGAGGGGGACGTGTTACATGTTCCAAACAGTCTGTGACTCATCCTCTGGTTCAACGCATCATCATTCTCTAGAGGAGGACAAAGAAAAGATGAAAAACTGAAGAGCTGAGCAGTCAATAAAGCACTCGGGGGTGCTCTCGTTGGCCCATGATTGGGAAAACACCTCCCCCTACTGGTCAAAGCTAAAACTGCAAGAGCTGTTCGCTATTGTTCCATGGTTTTTGCAGCACCTATCAGTGGTCATCTAAAACCCTAAAGAGCTAAATAACTGACCTGGCCTCTGAGGTAGAAAAAGACAAGCAACCTCAGTTTAAACTGACTGTTGAGAAAGCAAAAACATCAGTAACAAGCGCGTTAGACTGCATCCTCCTACCACCAGTGGCTCAGTGGGGACATACAGGAGCCGAAGATGGAGGGATCACTGCATGAAGGAGTGTTGGTGAGGGGCTCCCTGGGTAAATAGAGCTTTTGCCTACACAACAGAATTTCTTACCGCAGCCACTTCCATCCAAGGCTGAGACAGCCGGCTGCTCATCCACACGCCTCACATGACCCTGGGGAACGTGAGCGAACTCTCTGTTGAGGATGATGATTTCGGTTGGATGCGTAGACCCGGCCTGTTTGCACTTGGGGATTGTGGAGCCGGAGTCAGCTCGATGGGAGCAGTGGCATTTAGCAGGACTATGACAAGTGGAGCAGAGTGAGGTTTTTCTGTAAAGAGAGGGAAAAGACATTTGTGTTATCCCCAGCGTTAGCATCCTCAAGACAAAGGTTACGCTAAGCTGCAGTTACGTACAAAGAAGCAGGAAAGTCATGGTCCACTGATGCGCTTGATGATGCAGCCTTGCTTAGTGCTGTTAAAAAAAGAATCACCAGAAGGACATCATGTTGCATAAATGCAAAGAGGACCTACTCCAGCTTCTGTAATTAGATCTACCTGCGTTTGCCTGTATTTTCATTATCCATTTCTTCATTGAAAAGCACGAGGGGGCGCTTAGAAGATATTCAGAGCCATCACGGAGGCTGCAGGCCAGAGGAAGGAAAAGCAGATGACCGAATATGCCAGAAACACAGTAGCATGCACGCCTGCTGTTGCTTTTAAAAATCAAAATCGAACGCTTTAGTCAAATCTTACCGTAATCGGAAGCAGTTGGGTTTTTTAGTGTAATCTGGTGCAGGCGAGCACTCGGCTCCTGTGAGGTTCAGAGGCAGGCCCTCCGCAGGGTTCTACAGCAAAGCACAAGTTGATTATAAATGACTTCCTACTGGCTCAGTAAATCTGTTCTGCTTGTGTGTGTGTGTTTTGCTGACCCGCAGTGTGTCTTGTCTGTCCTCATAGAAGCACAAGGTGTGTCTGTACAGGATGGCATGGTAGGAGTTCCAGCCTCTGGAGGCTGCCTGTGGAAAGAAGATAAGAGCGTGAGCTGCTGACTGAGGAACGGTGCATTTCCAGGCTTTGACGCCAATCGGAAGCCTACTTTCTTCCCTCCCAGCTGCAGCTTCTGCTTTCTCTCCAGCGTTCCTTCCATGGACTGCAGCTCGGGCTTCCCATTCTGAGTGGAATTAGAGCAACACTCAAATGAAGACAAAAGCTCCCTGTCTGTGGTGAATCACAACAGCCATGTTTGTGCCAGACAAACGGCTGAGGGCAGCCATGCTTACTAAAGTGAAAGGTCGCCCCCTTGTGGCCGGTGGACCTTCCTGCTTCTCCGAGCTGACCAGGTTCCCTGAGGTTGTTCTTCGACAGTCATCCTCCAGACTCATGGGGACGGAGAGGATACTTACTGATTCTTCCTATTAAAATAAAGACTTGATATCATCAGTGATGAGAAAACGAAGCTTACTATGTGCTACTTTTAAGTTTAAGGCAAATAATTCCAAATTTTTTTAACCCCTAAAATAGCGATAATGAGGGTCCTAATAGATGGACAGGTTCAAATGAAAAGTTAGCTAATCATTAATTAGAGACAAACACATATAAACATGGTTCTGGTAATTGGTGTGAAGTGATTTAATTCAGATTCCAGTGGATCAACGTCTGACCTCACCTTTGAGTCATTTGTGCGCTCATCTTTTTCCTCTCCCACCCTTGCCTGTTCTGTGTCCTCTCTGTCCTCTTTCTCCTCCTCCTCCTCCTCCTCCTCCTCCTCTCTGTAGTGATAAATATATCTCTGATGGTCCCCCACATCTGGCAGCTTCACTGGATCAGATGCTGTCTCGTTCGCTGTGACCGAGCCCTTGGCGGTGGGTTCCCTGTTGGGAAAGGCGGCCCATGACCTCCTTTCTCCTGCGGTCAGGGGCGGCCCACGACCTTTGGAACCTTCTTGCTCCTTGTCGTAACCCATCAAGCTTTGAACATGGGGGGGGAGTTTAAACTCAGCCACGAGCAGGTTGGGTGCTGAGGCTGTGGACTGGTTCCTGTAGAGCACAGCTGGTGCCTGAGGTGGCGGCGACTGGGGACTGGGTGCTTTGGCCTGGTCTGGGGGTTCAGGCTCCTCCTGGCTGTGCTGGTACATGATGTCGGAGCAGATGCTCCGTCTGTAGTTGGTCGTGTGGTTCCAGATGTCTTCCAGCTCTTCTTCCTCCTCCTCAAACTGCTGGTGGTCCAGGTGGACAGGCTCTGCCTCTGCTGAATCTATCGATGGACGTGACGATTTCACCAGGCCGTCCTTTTTTTAGCGCAGTTTATTCCTCCGACCTCGAGCGACATGAGCCTCCCCACCACCCCCTTGGGTTGCACGGCTTCTGGAGCTTCAGGAAAAAGCTTTAAGCTACTGGAGGTGGAGATTCCAGAGTCCACCGAATCCTGACGAACATTTACGCTCACCGTTGACTTCAGATTGACGACCACATGAGAGGCTTGGCTCTGGCACTCGTGCCCACTCACGCTTTTGTGGTATCGATGTCCATTTAGGTCTCGTATTAGTGTGTGGACGCTGGGGCACTTGTGTTTATGTTCAGCTGCAGTTTGTACTTGGTTCACGTAAATAGGTTGTTGACAACACTGAGGTCTTTCATCTGCTCTCGATTTAACCTTGGCAGATGTTCTGTCCCACCGCTGCTCCGCGTCTTCGTGCAAGCTGTACTGTGTTTTTGACAAAGCGCTACGAGGAAAGGTCCGTTCCTCTCCGTTGTCCAGGAGTTGGGAAGGCGGCGTCTGGAAGCGCTTGTTCCCATCAGGAGGCTCTTTCGCCGCAACAGCGTTGGAGGAGCCGTTAAGGCTCGTGACGGCCGGAGCGGGCCTGCTCTGTTTGAAAGAGCTCAGAGCCGTGTGTCTCTGAGAGAGAGGGTCTGGATCCGCCCCGCTCACCGTTCTGGACTCTGGCGGGGCAATAGTGATGATATCCTGAATGCTGGGGATGAGAGTCATGTCCTTGGGCAGGTCAAAGCTCAACACTGAGCCCAAAGAGAGGAACCTGCAGTGGCTCCTCACCTGATTGGCGGACGACAAGGCGGTTGCCTCGGAGACAGCATAGGGAGTGATACAGTATTCTCCCGAACAGTCTTTATCGATGTCCGTCAGCAGGGGATTCTTCATGTAGGCCATCGCTTCTGCTCCACCTCCACCCTTTGCTGAACTCTTCCTCCGTCTGCCTTCTTTTAGCGGCCACGTGTGTGTGTCATAAGTCACCGTCTCACCGGAAGAGTGCGCCGCCTCCTCCGTCTGCTCCTCCACTCCCATGATTTTTTGAATGGTGTGTCTGCGAGCATCCCTCTTCCTCTTCCTCTTTTTGCCCATCCTCTTGAGGCTGCTAAAGATGAAGCCGCTGCCACCGCTTCCCGCTAAAGGGTGGAAGGTCACGTTCGCTGTCTGTGGCCCCGGTCCTAAAGAAGGCGTTGAGGTGGATGAAGATGCGAAGAACGTGGGGGAGCCTGAGGATGAAGAACAGCTTTTCTGGCCAGGCAGCGTGATACTCTCGTAAACAGGACCCATGGACAGGTTGTTATCCTTGACATGCAAGAAGGCGCTCACCTGCAAAAGAAGAAGGAACATTAGATGTTTGAACTCCACAGGAAGGAAAGAAGACAGTGTCAAACAGAAAAGACAAGAGAAAAATCTCTGCATTACAGGCAACTAAGGAAAAAAAAGAGTTCTGGCAAAGTTTCACACAGCAATGCAAACACACAAACTGCAAATGGTTGGCCACTGCACCGCCAAATTAAAATCACGTGTGGCTTCACATGCCGTCATGTTCAGTAGTAATGGTTTGACCTTTCACCTCTGCGACTGATCTCTACTTTCTGCGGCTGTCTGGGACTATAAATCCCAGTGCGCTGCCGTAAAAGTTCAGCTCCAGTTCCCCGTCGAGCCACTGCGTCTGTGTAGGCACCGGTGTCATTTTCCTGCTGGGAGCCATTGTGGAGGGCTGGTTTTACGGCGGCGGTGGGGGGAGGATGTGAACTGGAGTCGGGGTGGGTGAGGTCATTTACACGGGTGCAGGGCAGCCGCAGAGACACTTACCGCGACCGGGTTTACGTCACCCTGGTGGAAAAACGACATGTCGAGAGGGGAGCGCCTCTGTCAGCAAGTGCTGAGAAACGTCGGCCTGTGCTCTTCACCTCATCAGCCTCAAAAAAAAAGGCCTCAAAACGCGAGAAGAAAGCAGGTTTGTTTTGGATTTCCCTGTGAATGTAGCCAGTGATTTGAGTTTATATGGGATGAGCTGAAGTGCAGAGTGACATAGATCTATGGAGACAGAATCCTAAAGCACGGGCTTTCCTCTAAGGCATCAGTCTTGCTTAGAACATGTTTTATGACTGAGGTTGGAATGTTTCTCAGGTCCATAACTCAACACAAAGACGAGGTCACGCTGAGTGTAAACACCACAGTCCCTGTTTCCTGTTCTCTTATGTCTCCGGTGCGGTTGTGCTGTAGTGGCAACTCAAGAAAGCTGCCGACTGATTCTTTCTGCCGTGGGTTAGTAGGCCACACTACCCGCATCCACCCCAAAACAGTTACACACAACATGCGGCTCCGGGCGCACTCTGAAAATGCAGCATGCGTTTCCGTTTTTTTTCACACGACGCCTTTTACCTCGCTTGCACTCTGCCGATAAATTTTTTTCTTTCGCATTAAACTACCCAAAGTATTTTCCAAAAGCCCCTGGCACCGCCTCCAAAAGTTTTTATAGGCAGGAGACTGAGGCACAGCGTGCTGGGAGAGAGAAAAAAAAGAGGAGGCGGGGTGAATGTGAAGGACAGAGACCAGGGAGACGTGTGGGGCAGAGGATGAAGGTCATGTGGTGCGGTGGCACAAGGACGTCAGGTGACTTCTGGTGTGTTTCTCACCCTGTGGACGGGCTCGGCGCTCTCGTCCACGGACTCGCCAGCCTGGGCGGGCTGGCCGAGCACCTGAACGAGGCCGTCTCCCGGGTAACCCAGGTTCAGGACCAGGTTGACCGTCCCCCCGGACACAGGGCTGCCGGCTTCCTTGTTGCTCTGGGGCCCCATGATCTTCATCACCTCGTACCCGTCCTCTAACGGCTTCTCGTCTCTCTGCCCGGCTGCTTTTGCTGGCGGACGTGACGGCCAGCTGTTTCCTGGTGCGTTTAAGTTCTTCTCGTCCGGGGTGAGAGCTGACGGCTGCTGGGACGAGGCCTCAATCTCTGAAGCCTGAACACAAAGAAGAGTTGCCAGAGTGTGTTTTTTTAAATTATTCTTTTAGGGATAGAAATAGAAAAGAGATGGTAAAAATCTGAAGACATTTCATTTCCAAAGCCTGCTGCTTTACCTCGGTCACCGGACACATTGTGGAATAAATGTTGTCTTGTGAGGACTCGTCTCTGTTCTTCTTGTGAAGCCACTGCTGTTTCTGAGCCCTCCAGTGCACAGTGATCCAGCCCAGCATGCTCCTCAGCTCCTCCATGCGCTCCCTTACCTGGAAGGAACGCGTCAGGGGTTTGTAAGGAAGATCCGGTCACATGTGTCTGACTCTGCTCACCATCTGTCTGAGGTGGTGATCTTTGTCCAGGAGGTTGTTCCCTGTAGTCACAAGTTCCTCGAATTCCTTGAACTTCTGCTCGATTTGCGTATCCAGTTCTGCAGCCAGAGGCTTTCGGCCATCCTTCCCAAGATGCAAGGCAGTGTCTGAGAATATGGACGACCTGGTGTCTTCGGTCCATGAGCTATTTAAAGTTGGGGGGGGGGGGGGCGGGGGACGACAGAGACAGGACGAGAAGCAGTTCTGTGAGAGAAGCCACAATTTCGAAAACATGA
>CAAE01014762.1:432127-444618 GCA_000180735.1 Tetraodon nigroviridis | reverse complement strand
TTCTGTGAGAGAAGCACAAATTTCGAAAACATGAGACTGACCAGACTCTCCCGACAGGATCGTCCTGTCACGTTGGGCTCAGGAAGCCTGCCCTGACCCCCCCCCCCCCCCCCTCGCATCTTAAATTATACATTTCAGTCAGGACCTGCGATTGGTGACGAGAACATCCTGTTCTTTTTCCCCTGAAAAGATACTGTAATGGCCCGATGTTTTCATAGAGAGGATTACTGAGCCAGACACCCCCCCCCCCCCTTCCTCCCCTTTGACCCCACTCCCAAAAAAAACCTCCCAGCCCCAACTTACATCATCGCAAGGTAGCTCCTGAAGAAGTCCTGGAGCTCCACAAACTCCTGCAGACGCAACTTGTTCTGGATCACAGCGTCTCCCAGCTCCATCCATCCGTGCAGCAAGACCTGGACCTTTCCTCCGAGAAAACACACTCTGTCTGGTTGCGTCTCCTCCAACCGGGCCGCCTGGCGCTCCATCTCCTTGATCCCCTCGCTGATAGATTCATAGGCGATCTGTGAGGACGATAAAAGTCCGTCATCCCTCATCATCTTCACAGGGAACCGGTCCGGCTCTGACTATGACCTCATCCCCGCAGTTTTATGTAGCTCGGCGTGACCCATATGGTTTACATATGAGCTGCCGTATTCCAGCAGCGTTTGCCCTTTTTCCGCTTTTGACAAGGCAGCAATTAACGCCGAGGAGAAGGGTTCCGTGGGACTAATTCTTGGTTTAATTTCTCAGCTGCACCGTGCGTCTCGAGAAGAGCGAGCTGCGAGCGGATGCATGCATGCTGACGACAGGTTTGGGACATTAGGTCATTTCTGCTGTTGATGCTATCAATTCCAGACAGCTGTGTGCTTGTGATAAACACAACACTGTCCAAAAATGACTCAAACTGAGCTTTAGAATCCCCACCATCACATCGCCAACCCACTGACCCCCAGGCGCTTATACTTAGCCCACCAGATTTACACTCACACACACAGGCTTTGAGAATTAACAGAACAATGAGTCATGTGCGCATAAATAAATGTCCTGTGCGAATAATAAACCTTTGCGTGTGTGTTTGTTATGTGTTTGTGTGTGATCGTAAAGTGAAGTTTATCCAATAAATCAAATGCAGCACAAAGCGGTGTGGGCCGGACCTGATGTGAGAATATCTGGCACAACAGGAAACAGACTGTGGAACAATGTGTTGGAGGCTAGCGCCGGAAAGAAGGAGGAGGGTGGGTGGAAGGGAGGGTGGAGGGCTTCCCCTTTTTTTTTAAATCGCACGACGCAAAATCCAAAAGTGAGTGGGCGGATTGACTCGAGTGGATCAGAAACGTTCGCCAGGGGGGGTCTTCCTCTCACCTCCTGGTGGTCTTGTCTCTCCTGCAGCTCCTCGAGGCCGCAGTGGTCTGGCTCGCACCGGACGGCCATGTCCGTCTCCTTCTCCAAGATGTCCAGGCTGAGCTCGTTGCTGCGGCACAAACACTCCTCCACGCGCAGCGCCAGGCTGGCCTGCTGCTGAGGCGCAGAGTCATCATTAACACTCTCAGGCTGTCATTAAGTATAGAGACGCACTCTGGAAGTAGATCCCTCTGTGTGTGTGGGGGGGGGGCGGTGGGGTGTTGGAGTGTGTGTGGTAATGCGTGCATGCTATTCGGACATTGAACTAACACACCAAAACACACGCGAGAAGGTGTGGCAATTAGTTTTGGGACTATTAAAGCGGAAGGTCAAAGACGAACCAGATGTGGCCGCAGCTGTTTGCAAAAATCAGTCTTAAAACCTTTAGCGTGCAGTAAAATTATTCTAACAAAAACATTTTGGAAGATGTCCAATAACAGATCATTTACATCTTCATACCGTGCTCAGAAGCTCCTCTACGGCCTGCTCGCGCTTCTGAAAGTGGCTTTTCTCTGCAGGGTTTCCCATACTTTCCTCCAAGGGCTCATTGCCACTGCCCTGGACTCCCATTCCGGTGGAGGAACTCTCACTTTGAAGAGGCTGTCGGTTGGAAGAAAGGTCGTAGTTATCAGACTGGTCCAGCATCTCTGAACTGGATCCAACAGATGACACAAAATGCGGGAAAGGACCCTTTCGCTGCCACGTCCGCCTGCTCACCTGGACCGGACGCTCTTCTCTGCAGCGCTCCTGGCTCTCCTCCAGCTCCACGCGCCCCAGGGACTCAGTCAGGGTTCGCGCGTCCTGCAGCTCTGATTTCCGCTGAGTCAGGCCCTTCTGAACGCTGCGGTACCTGGGAAACGCACCAACAAAACAAAGATGCTCACGTCAGGTGGAGGTTTTTTTTTTTTTTTTTAGAAAAAGCCACCCCTCAACCCATCCACATCCCAGTACCCTGCACTGGTCTGCGTCCTTCAGCAGAACCACATCAGAGAAACCCAAATGAGCATGCTAAGTGCATGTCATCATCTGTTTATGTCATCATATATCATGTGTCAAATAAACATATCCTGTTCTTCACAGCGTGGTGGAGCCCTCACCCTGCAGTGTTTACAGTTCTGATGGTAAAGGGAGTCATATCAAAGGGTGTTTTTCTTTTTTTTTTAGAATAAATGAGCCTTAAGTTGCATGTAGTGTTAAATAATGACATCACCCTAATGTCTAACAGCCTCTACCTGCATGAACAGACCCGCAGACTGCACACCGCCACCCTGGAAATACATAAAAACCGAGCCGACAGAGTTTTCCCTTTTCCTTTATTTTCTTTGGTCATCTGCAGCCTTGTAGAACTCGTGTTTATAGACATGAAGTAAATAGATACAGTACGGCGAGGTTGCCAGCACCGTCAATTTCACTGACCAATATTTCAGCGTCACCTCTGAAAAGCTGGAAAGGGAGACTGTGACACACGCTAACTAGCTGTGGCGAACATACGGAGCGCCGCATGAATCCCAGATGAATAAACTCAAGTTTTGGTAGTGGATGACTAAATGGAGGTTATTTTTCGCTAGTAAGAAAGAAATGGGGCACCTTATGAGAACTATGGATATATATTTCTGTGGTTTATGGGGTAAGTTGTTTGTCTAAAAGGAGAAACTGGGGATTTTATGAGCAAACTCTTCCATGTTACGTTGCAGAAATGGCAAGCTCACACTGGTGACCTCTTGGAAACGCTGACAAAATTCTGACTTTATTTCCTGACCACCTATGATGAGTCAAACCACCAGAGTCTGATTGTTAAGATCCAGTGCACAAGCCCTCGAGGAAAAAGACCTACTTTTGTTCCAGCGTCTCAATGCGAGCCTGCAGGCTCGGCCCGTGGGGGTGGCCGCCGGCTGTGGAGGCCCTCCACCTCCTGCCTCAGGATGCGGAGCTCAGCCAGGCGCGCCACCACCTCCGTCTCCGGCAGGCAGCTCTCGCTCCCGGCCGCGCTCGTTCTCCCAGAGTCACCGGCGGGAGCCGATTCCCTTACGGAGAGCTCCGCAGACCCCAGCCAGGCTTCCAGTCTTCCAAGAGCCCGCAGAACTTTCACAGCCTACACAGCAGGGAAGTGGGTGAGATTTGACTCTGCGCCTGATGCCGTGCACAGAGGTGATGCAACAAACACAGAGGGACGCCGCCAGCAGCAGACACTGGCCTTCATCATTTACCATAAAAGTCCTACGCTTTGGGTTTTCAAAAGACTCATCAATCTGGGTGGATTTGCAGCTTCTTTCTGTTCAATTATTGAATTACGCAGCAATGTGTTTTCTATCCCTGGATTCGCTTGTACAAGTTATTTCTGATGGCTGCTCTGCCCCTGCCAGAATCCAGTTTCTCACAATGGAAAAAGTAATCCAGAATAATCCGCCACAATCGCAGATCTCCCCTCGAACTTCTGAGGTTGCCTCAGTTTGGCTTGAGCACAGTGTTGCGCCCTACCCTGAAACTGAGCTCCTCTGAGGCCTGCAGAAACACGGCGTTCCTCTGGTGCCTCCCCCGCAGCTCTTCCCACAGGCTCCCCAGCTGGACGAGGAACTCCTCGATCTTGGCGCTGCCCGGGTGCCGTGCACGGACCAGCTCATGGCCCTCCTGGGGAAGCAGCAGGAAACTGATGAGAGAAAGTGTTGAAGGGGAACTATTTACGTAGTGAAATATTGACACAACGTGATGCTTTTGGGAGACTGAATCCATCACTTTATTAGATTAATGTCCATAGCAGGCTTTGCAAAAAAAAAAAAAAGAAAAACAAAAAGCATCTATTCAGTACTTCATTTAAGGAAACAGAATATGATGTATGTCTTGGCTTACTCTCTTTACCACCTCAATCCTGGCCTTGTTGTTTAGGATTTCTTGTTCCAGGGCATATTGACACCTCCTGGCTACCTCCAGCCCTTCACAGTTGGCTATCGAACACACCTGCATGGCTGTGGACACATTGTCCTTCAGCCAGGACAAAGTCTGCAAAAGACAGAAATGAAAGACAGACAACAGTGAACAAGACAGGCTAAAACCAGGATTTATTTTTTTTTTCCAAGTTTTCATTGCTGCTGAGGAAGGGTCACCTTGTCTGCAGACACGGTGAACTTCTGGAGCTGCGTGTGAAGCTGTGGGTGGCTCAGCGAGACGGTGGCGAGTTTGGGCTTCCTGCAGCAAAGAAAGCATGTGACTTCTGTTATGGCTTACATAAAGACCTCTTATTATGTAAGTGGCATACAGCCCGGGGCCAAATGTCACCTTTCCGCCTTCTGTCGAAGTCTGGCGATGACATCATCCGCACAGGCAGTGCCGTCTCCCGCGGGTGAAGAGGTGTGGTTCTCTGATTGCTGCTGCTGGCTTTGGTTGCCAGGCAATTGCCGACCGAGCCCACGTTCAACAGTGCTCTGTAGACGTAACCGTACAAAAAAAGACAAGCAACGCATTCCATGAGTAATGTTTTTGCTTTCTCTATCTGACACTGGCTGAATAAATGTTGACTGGATGAATAACTGTGTCAGATCAAGCTTATATACAGTATATATATAACATAAATCGACATAAATTGACTCTGTGGTGATTAAATTTAGGGGTTAGGCACCATTCACCACCTGACCAGCATTAAAATATAATTTATGGGAAGAAACAACAATGTAATGAATCACTCTGATTAATTTGACAGGGTCGATAACCATCACCGACATCTCCTCCCCAGTTATTTGCTTCCGTACTTCTTCCCTCCATTGTAAACAATTCCGCCAGTGCACTCCCACAATGCTATTTGAATAACACGCCAGCCGCCCGCAAAACAAGGCGATCCGCAGAGATACTATGTCATATTCAATGGCATTTGGCATTTTTCGGCCTCGCAATCACATCCTGCTCTGATGCACTCCTCACTTTCTGGGGTCTTATCTGTGTACGACCAGTCTCCCCTTCCTGTGTCTCTCCGCGGTGATGTCAGCTAGGAGCTATCACTTAGCGCTGAGCCCATCTGGTCTGCAGCTCCGGCATCTGGCTGCAATTAGCCGGAGAAACAGACAATGGCCGCGCTTATCCCCACTAAAGTAGAGACCAAACTGCTGCCCACACGAACACGTGTCCTACGTGGAAAAGGTTTACTGTGACCTACCGCAATCGTCAAAGACAGACCACAGCATGACAAGTAAACACAAGGAAGGAGATGTGAATTACATATATTGAAGATCTGCTATCTGGCGCAAGTGTTCTCAGAGACGTGACACCGGTGACCTGCGGTGGAAGGATTCAGATGATCTCTGATTAGGGTGACTAGAGTTGCAAAATTATCCTTCCTATCTTATTTCCTTCACAGAACTTGGACCAACTATCAGGAAAGTTAATCTTGGTAAGGAGCAGTGTTGTTAAGGTTTCACATAGTCACGGACCAATGAGCATGAAGCTACAGACAATGGTGGACAATGGTAATTGGTTCAATTACAGATCGCTACGACAACAGTGTGATTGACATACACATGGGATTGCAGTATTATAGCTTTCAGAGACTTGTTGCCACATGTAAAACATAAAAAAGAGAAAAAAAAAAGGACAAGGCTCAAAACCTGGACTGTACTGGGTAAACTGTGCCGTCTGGCCAACCTATCTCTGACTGTCACGTAAAATCACTGAAACTGAGGGGCGTTTGAGGCGAAAACACAACATGATGGAAATAAATCCAACCAGGATGGGAAGATTTGAGTTTGATCCAGTATCTAGAGCTTAGAATTAAAAGACTTTATTTTAGAGCGTTGTCAAGGTGGGACTGTTTCACAGGCAAAAGAACTTGATGCTTTAGGAATCTGCACGTCCAACAGCGTCAGCTCGCAAATTAATAATTAATATTGAAACAAGTGTGTCCTCTGGAGTTGAAACACAAGATCTCATGTTGCCACAGACGTGTTTGTTCTGGCCCACGCCCTCAACCGTTTTGTGCAGTCACTTTTTCGTGGAAACTCGAGGCCGTCTTGCGCCAGAGTAAATAACACCTCGAACAACTCTTTCTGCTACTTCTACAGAGCAATATTCATAAAGTTTGAAGACTGGGATTCTTGGTATAAGACAGACTTGGGAAAAGTGTGAAAACATGTTAACATCCATGTTAATTTCTATTCTAGGATTCGTTCTCTCCGTCTCCGTCAATAACAAGTGCTCTGACAGAAGCAAAAACCACAGTGGTTTGGGTGAAAACCCACATCCAGGTGTTCCTAAGGACACAGTGATGCTTAATTTGTAAATCGTAGGGCCCAAAGTGCATCACTTGGTGAAGCTATACAGCAGAAACAGGCCTAAACCGAAAGAAAAAAGCAAAACTGCTTACCACACAGCCTTTAAGGTGATGTTTCTCCCTCCCTTCTTTTCCCAGGATCCACTGGGTCTCTGTTCCCACATCACACTGGGCTCCTCGAGCTTGAGTCAGGGGGTCAGCTGTTTCCCTGGTGAAAGGGGAGCTAGCGGGAGAGAGTGCGGCCCTGTCGCTCCTGCGGGGCAGACATAACGGGAAGTTAGAGTGGTGCTGAGGGTTTCTGTCCGTGTTTGCGTTGCTTTAAAAGGCCATAAAACACAGCTGATAAGAAAATGATGTAATATCTGGATTGAAAATAGCCCGTTGACTGTTCTCAGCTGGGGAAATATTTGGAAACCAGGAGTTGTTGGAGATGGATGTCAGAACGGAGGACTGCAGTTCCTCCTGACGGTATTTATCAAATGAAAATGTTGAGCCTGTTTTGAACATGTCACCAAGATGGGCAGCTCATTTATCAGCTATGTTATTCGTGAAGCAACTGCCCTCATCAGCAGACTCAAGATAAAATTTACAGAATTTTTCCTGCCGGCTGTTAATCTAATTGTAAATCGTTAAAAAAAAGTTAAAAAAAAATAGATTTTGATTTGAACAAAGTATGCCAAGAGTTTAATTAGCCCCAAATTCATCAAGATAGAAATTGTGTGTGTGTGTGTGTGTGTGTGTATGAAGGTCTTTTGGAATTTTCCAGAACTTTGAATGAAGAACATAGCAGTAAAATGCAGCTCAGTGGAAACCCGTGCTAATGAAGGCGCACATATTCAAGGCCACCTGAGTAGTTCTGCTGTCTTTGGCCCGTTTACCTGAAATCCTTCTGGAGACCCAACCAGCAGTTCTTCACCTCCCTCTGCTTCTGTGTGATGCTGGCAGCTAGTGAGGGATGGAGATTGGACAGCTGGGACACGCTCACATCCAGCATCTACCACACACACAAACAGCCCTGCAGGTTAGGCAGAGAAGTCTTCTGCGGCGTGCTTTTGAGGTCTGATCGAGCGGAGCCGTCAGACGGTGTTTCCTACCATGATTTGGCCGGCGATGTCACGCATTTCTCTGTCTCCGACAAGGTTCGGCTCTTTGGAGGCGGATGGGTTTTTCCTCTGGAAGACCAGAGACACGGTGAATGTGAGTAACGCGAACATGCCAGAGAACGATATGTAACCTCTAAATGGAAAGGTACCATGCTGGTAATGGCCAACAACGTATTATCTGCCTGCTGGTAGAACGAGGACACCTCCAGTGCCTGCTGAAGATCTTCCTGGTAGTTTTTCAGATGATTCTGGACCCTCAGCCACCTAGACAGCACATCATCATCAAGTTCTGGCCTAGCCTGACGACATCTCGAGCGTATGGCAGGCTTGAGGGACAGCGCGCACATTTTATTGATGTGTTTCCTCTTGCTGGAGATGTTTTTGCCATCTGTCTTCTCCAGTTTCTCCAGTTTCAGGGCCAACTGGTTGATCTCCTCGTGGAGGTTTCTGTGGAGCTGCTCATCCTACGGTGAAACAGAGCAACACAATCCAAGTATGATCTCAGCCGTTGTTTCTATGGGAAAGACAGCTGAGAGAAAAAACATTACAGTTCATGCGTAGACAAATGGCCGTGGAGCTTTGCAAACCTTTGCACAGCTCTGACACAAACTACGAACATATGGGGTCGGTAAATATTCTCGCTCATGAATGTCATCCTACCTGTTTCAGATCTAAAATTCTCCTGGTCAGCTGCATTTTGTCAACGTTTTCCTTCAGGACATTCACCAGTGACCCTTCTGCTTCCTGTCGGAACACATACAGGCGATGCTTTTTTAGGATCCCCGGCCAGCGACATCAGCATTAAACCACGTCCGTTCTGCCACACAGCTCAAATCAAACTAGCAATAAAACCAAAGCTCAAAATAAAAGCTATTAACATTTTTCTAACCCCAGAGACATGATGTAAACAATGTCACATCCTGTTTCTGCAAGCAGCTAAAATTCTTAAAATAGAGAAGAAAAAAAAAAAAAAAAGGTTTGCGAGTGTTGACCGTTTCACCAGATGCGAGTGTTTTTGTTTTGATTGTTAAAGTTAGAGAGATAAATGAATACAGACGAGAAGGAAGTTTGTAAAAACAAAGGTCAGTTTCTGAAGTGTGAAGCAACTGTGGATTCTAAATGATAAGAAATGAAAATCCAAGTGTTATATTTCCCTCATTCCACAAATTGTCTGTCAAAAGTCTGTATTTAACCCAACCAGTGTTACTTCTTGAGTCACATCGAATCTCGATAACATGAACCTTGTGTTTAATCCAGGCCTCCAGCTTTTCCACTTTCTCGTTGAAGTCCTGCAGACTCTTTGTTCTGTCCAGGCTCCTGGTCTGACTGGCAGCCACCTGGTTCAGACTCTGCCACTGGTCCCTGAGCTGAGCGAGCTGCTTCTTCACGGCGTCGGACATGGGGTTCAGCTTGCAGGTCAGCTGCTCGCCCATCTTTTGAAAGCAAGCAAAACAGAAGAGTCGTTGTTGTTTGAAGTGGTTAGTGCAAACAGATCTTGCAAAATGCCGACGTTTCCCTGCGGGACAGTTGAGTGTACGTTCATGCTTGAACAAACGCTGGAAAACTGCCATTAACGACTTGGACGTAGCCTTGAAAAACCGGGCTCTACCTCTGCCCTTCCTGGCCTGTCTGCATGTCAGGGAAGGCTAATTATCAGCAATGTACCATTTCCAAACAGTTTCTCCCAAGGGAGAAAGTCTAAACTAGCTTGACAGAGCTGTCTGGAACACTGAAACTCTGCTTTTCTCTGCTTGACTGGGAATGCCTACAGGACCAATTTGTTATGCGTTATGTGATCTGACAGACTCTTTTAACACCAAAGGCAGTGATTAATGCTTACATTCTGATCTCCATTACCTCCTCAAAAGCAAACATTTCATTTTCGAATGTCGGCTGTATTGCGTGGGGCTGCCTCTGGCACCTATTACAGGTTGGCCTCGAGCGGAATCATTGCCTCACCTGGTTAAGCTGAACAATTGTGTTTTCAAAGTCTTTGAGGCCCCCATGGAGCATCTGCGGAGCTTCATCCCAGTCCTGCAGGGGGCAGCGCTTAATGTTACCTCCGTCTTTCAAGTCCCGCAGTTTGCTTTTGATCCAAGCCTCGGCCTGCATGACGAAGCGAAGAAATGAAAGATAGGTTTTTGTGTTCCGCACATTGTTGTGGACCTGGATCCACCGCTTTGATGGATGGCACGTCTCTTTTATTTCATTCTTGATGTAGGATGATTGTTTAAATGAACTCGTCAAAGTGGAAACAGACATCTCGCCCTGCGTCAGAGCAGCAACTTCAAACAACCCCGATCGCAAAAAAGTACCTTACATCATTTATTTAAAACCAGGCCCTGTTCCAGACACTGCAGGGTTCAGGTTAGGAGGAAGTCCACGTTAAAACAAATTTATACTCATCATTTTTCTATTTATAGTTCTCAAAGCCCATTTCTGACATCTGTTGGTAGCTCAGCGTCTGATAGTTGATCAGGCCACATTTTCTTTCTTAACCTGGGCTAAAGCGGGGGCTCAGACACATGAGGCGCAGACCTTTGTTCTCTAACTCTATGTTATGCGGAACAGACGTTTCTCTTGGCAAGTGCCCACCCTCTGGAGCCTACGTAGGGCTTTGTCTCGCAGACCGGCCTTCCCTGAAAACACTTGTCCACAGGGAGAACTGCAGACCAGGTGGCCAAAGTCAGAAAGCGCTGGAAGGAGCGTGTTTGCTCTCTGCGAGGAACGGAGCGTGGAAGTAAGCGACCCACCCAGGTCAGAGTAGTGAAGCAGACGGGTAAATCATCTCAGGTTCTCTGGGCTCACGCACTGATCCTCCATGAGTCATTTCTGTGATAAATAACAGAGCTTGGTAACATTTGTGTGTCCTGCAAGACTTCAGGAGCGACCACAAATCTTTATTAGTAATATGTGAAAATGTGTTTCCCAGGGATTTTGAAAAGACCAGCGATGAATCAAAGGCTGACAGCAAAAAAACGTTCTGATCAAAAACAACAGGGCTGGTATGTCACCACTGATGAAGAAAATGTCCCGGATCGGTGACTTTACAAGGCCCCAGAACTGCAGAGGTATGACCATGTGCCGAACAGAAAGCAACAAGCTTGACAAAACAGGCCTTCCCATATCTACAGCGTCTCCCATGGCATTACTGTACGATGACCTCACTCAGGAAGTCCACGATTCCTTTGTTTCTTCCTGTTTGCTCTCCAAAACAATCGCGTGTCTATCAAAGCGTACAGCGAGGCCTCGGTCTAGCTGCGAAGAAAAGGCAGCTAATGCTTAAAGTCCTGATTACATCACTGCTTCTAGTTTTTTTGGGAGGTAGGGGGTAATCAGTGGCCACCCAAGAGAACACAGCGGCATCCAACACAGAATAGTTTTTCTTTTTTAAAAAAAAATTAAAAATGGGGATATGATGCTCTTTGAAGACATTTTTTGCCCCCAGTAACTCCCGAAGTGCGCAAATTTGGACATTCAATTTTCTCTGTTATGAAAAAGGTATAAAAGTAAGGTATAAAAGTAACATGTTTTGCAGAGCAGCCATGAAGACAGATGCTCCTGTTGTAGCTGGAAGCAATCGAGCCCTTACAAACTGGCTCCGAGCGCTAATGTACGCATTTCACATCATCAGCGATAGCAGTCAACCGAATCCCTGTAAAACAAGCAGTGGCCTGACCGCGAAACCCTTTCTAATTTAAAGGACATTAAACCAACGGCAGGAATATAAAATGCCGTTCCTTCCAAAAGCAACATATTCGCCAGGACCACTTAGGAGCCAATGAGCTGCTAAGTGTGTTAATGTTAACGACACGGCCCGGCCCCGTTTCTGTCCGCATCCGCTGACACGTCTAAAATGAATCCGTTGCACTGACGGTTGCTTAACAGAAGGGCTGATGATAAACCCAACAGCGGGACCGAGCGTCCGTCAGCCAGACTCTGAGAAAAAAAACGTCCTTGCGCGGCGAGGCGGACACAGAGATGAGATAACGCAGCCCGTTGTGCTGCTTGGCTAAGCCTCTGTGGGCCATAGGCGTGAAGGGATGGAGCCAAACAATGATCTCATCCTCAAATAATTGCCCCCCCTTTCCCCCCTCAGAGCCGAACACAGCTCACACAGTTCTCTGGACCGTCTAAGAACACGCACGTATTTTGTCCTTCCTCCGAGGGTCATGAGTCAGACGGCTTTTACTCTGGTTTCGCTTCAGCAGAATAAATCACTATTCGCCAGATAAAAATCGAGCTCCAACTTGATCATCATATTTATCATTTATTTGCATATGGAGATAAGAGGGTTTAAATGTGTTTTCATTTTGGAATGATTTACAGCCCATCTGCCTTTGATGCAGTAATGTGGAGCGGAATATAGACGGAAAAAGGTCAAGAGCGGGCAGAACGACTGGGACAACCGGTTGAAACTGAGCAAATGTTACCTGCAGCACTTCCTTGTGGAAGAGTGAGTTGCGTTGAGTGAAAAAGTCACTTTGGGACGTAGCAGCTGCAAAGGCCTCCGTCGGTACGTGCAAATCGGCTTCTGTCTTCTGTGGCTCAGGCAGCGAAATCTATGTAAGACAGTAGAAACACTTCTGAGCATGATCAGTGCGTGATTTGTTGAAATAAACACGATATCTGAACAACAAATAATCCCAAGAAGCAAAGAAACGGCAAAAAAAAGACAGAGAAGAAGGTCCGACCCTGGTGCTTTCGGAACCCCTATGCCTGTGAGGGGATGC
>CAAE01014762.1:375317-432086 GCA_000180735.1 Tetraodon nigroviridis | reverse complement strand
TGGAGCTAACGCCTGGCAACAGCCTCGCTAATGGACGACCGTTCCCGCTGCTTTCCAACCAGGAAACATCTGGGCTCACGAAGGAAGCCGAAGCAGACGGCTTCTTTTTTTTTTTTTTTTATGTGTCATACCTGGACACGTAAGGGCCGGACCACCTCTGCAAAGCATCTTTGTCGATTTCTCATAAAGAAAATAGACAAACTTGAGCAAGGGCATCATTATTTCGCCTAAAAAATTCTTGAGTAAAAGTCCTAAAGTCAACACATATAATTAAGAAACTGAGGTTCAATTCTCCACCTGTACTCTAAGTCTGCAGTACCTGAGTAAATATATTTGATTACATTCTGCGACTGTAGTTTGTGTGGATTCTTTTGCGTATTAAAGGGAGACTTTTAATTAAATGCCTTTAAAAAAATAGGGCCACTGCTGTGTTAACCTCACTGAGTCTTAAAACATCTTTCCTGACATCATGTTTTCCAGTGAGCACACACACACAGACACACACACCCACACACACACACGGGCACACACACGCACACACACACACACACACACACACACACACACACACACACGCACACACACGCACACACACACACACACACACACACACACACGGTTCAAACAGAAACAGGCCAGATTCAACAGACTCTTAAATATAAACAGTATTATGTAACAATTTTCATCTTCTCTTTTAAGCATGCACAAAAATAAGTGGGCAGGAGCAACATGCCGTTTTCCACCTGCAAGAGGCCTCCAGAGGTGTAACAGGATAAAGTGTTTGAGTTGGTGGACACAGTGTGTGACTTCACTTCTCAAACTTTGAGAGATTCATCAGCCGGATGCAAAGAGCCCGGCGTCTCCAGGCCCCGAGAAGGAAAACAGCATCGACTCTTGTCACAGTTCATTTCATTTTTTTCTTTTTGCTAAGATACTGAACAGTAAAAAGCTGCAGAATGTCTCTTTTTTTTTAAGGTCAGCAGTTGGCCTCACCTGTGGGATCCATTTCTCCCCATTCGGTTTGGTTCTGGTCCGTCCCTGTGTGGCTTGAAAGTCATCAAATCTGTCCTTTCTGAGTAAAACCTAAAACATTGTAATAAAATAAGGTGCTGAAAATAAGCCAGAACAAAAGAAGCAGGACAATTAAAAACTCTAAAGGCAAAATGCTGATTTTGACATGGCATAACAATATTCTCCGCTAAGCATTTTTTCGACTGATAAACATTTCAGCCACTACATATGGGCTCAAATTTCCTTAAGCATTTGTTCGGCCTTCAGAATTAAATAAGAATTATGACTGAAAACTACTTTACTTGACCCTTGCATGACAAAAATATTATTTTTTGTACTTTAAAATATTCATCAATACATTTAATTAGTTTGCTGATAAGACACGTCACAGAAAGCTCCTCCTTTTTAATAATTACATTTAATTTCTCCTTTTTCTTTATGCACAGATTTACAACTTTTGATAAGTGAAACAAAAGCTAGATATTGGAGCTCATATTAATTCAAGGTGACCTATGCTGTTTACTTTTTTAGACTTTAAGTATGTATAATTATAACACTTTTATTGTGATTTTTTTTTTTTTAACAAAGGTGACTCACAAAGCAATATATTTAGATTAATTAAGCATGAATTATAACGGTTCACACCTTTTCAAAAATACTGCCATGAACTGACTTTTCAGAGGAAAAGAAACAAAGAGACAAAGCTTCAGGTGCGTGCACGTGTCCTGTACCTTGAACTGAGAACTGGCCTTATTCTCGCAGCTCACACCCACAATCCTGGGCAGATGTGGATCCGACGTCCTGCTGACGTTGTTGTTGTTATTGTTGTTCTCGGAGACGGAGCCCCTGGCGGGGAGCTCCGCCGGACCTGCCGGCACCTTGCCGTCGGCGGGCTCTTTATTCCCAGAGATGGTGATCTTCTTTATGGACCTGGACACGGCGGAGGGAGAGGCCACGTTCTGATTCAGGTGGTCCTCTGCTGCCCTGTCCTCCTGCTTCTCTGGGGATGCTTGCGTGACGGCGAGGCAGGGGCCATGCGCGCAGACCTGGGGTCTGCTGAGGTAGAGCGAGTTCAGGTTGCGCTGCAGGCTGCAGTTGTCCAGACTCTGGTTCTGAAGGTAACTCTGTGTGAACTCCTGGCACTTCGGCACTGGGACCGACAGTCTGGTCCCGATGGTGAAGGGCTGAACCTTCCTCGCAATGCTTTCAGACATTGTCCAGTTAAAAAAAAAAGAACTATGCTCAAGTCCAAATAAATGCTTTACATTCCTCGACACACTCACAGATCCTCCCAGTCCGGCCAGTCCGAAACAGAAAGAGAGCTCAGTTCTCCACCTTCTTGTGCATGTTGAGAATGCACAGCACACAGCCCAGGATGGCTTCTTTGGACTCCTGGGATCGAACGCGATCCCAGATGTGGCGCAGTGCCGTGCCAAGGTGCGCGGCGCCCGTAGAGAGGCTTCTCCTGAGGAATTGCACCACTGATCCGGCCAGCCTGCTGCCGAGGAGCCTGATAACCAGGGACCGCAGCAAGATGAACACTGGCATTCTGCCTGACTGTGGAGCACAGAGAAGGAGGAGGAGGAGGAACGGGGAGGGCTGCTTAACAGAGGAGATGAAGTCACCAGTTGCTCTCTCTCACACACACACATGCTCTCTCTCTTTCTCTCTCTCTCTCTCTCTCAGGAACGACAGAGCGGAGAGAAGAGGGATTTTAAGCGTGTCTGTCAAAACTTCCCCCTTAGAACCCAAACAGAAAATCTGCTCAGATAAGGAACGCGGAGTCATGAAGTCAACGGGCTCACAGCTTATGCTTTGTGAGGTAATGTGACTCGCACACGCCCAAATCGCCTCCACCTTACCTCCTGGTTGAAGCGCGGTGAATCGGTCAGCTGGGAGGTGTGCTGTTCTGTGCTGTTCCGCTGAAGTAATGGCCTATAAACCAAACAAATATTATGAAATTATTAGAAAAAGAAGGCCACATGTGAAGAGGGAGATGATGCAGAAGCTCTTTTGAGCATCTGTTGGTCTGCGGGCCGGTCTGAGCCTTTTCTACCTCCGGTCAGGGAGGAGCAGTTGTCACGCCGGCTGTGGAACAGAGCCGACTTGTGGGGGTGCTCCTCAAAGTCCAGAGCTGCTGGCATGACAAGTGTGTGTGGGTTGGAGGGGGGCGGCGAGTGTCAAGCAGATGATGACCCCTGCCCCACGCTGATGCTGGCTGGGGGTAAACAGAGCACGTGTTGGGCTGACAGACAGGAATGGCGAGAGTGGCGTGAGCAGGGATTAACCGAGGACAGCAGACGGCAGAGAAAACATTTGCAAGGCAGACCGGAGAAAATGTGCCGTCACGGGTGAAAGTTTTCCCTAAAAAGGAGCTCTCACTCTTCACTTTGTTGCCCTCTGACTTAATCCCAGCACCTGGTCCACTGGCGCTCAGGAGGCGGCCAGTGTATCACGCTGAACTCCCCGCTCGCTTGTGTTTAGCGTGGCTGTAGCACACAGCTCTGTGAAATGGCATAAAAATGCAGCATTAAAATGCAGCATTAAAATGGCGCAAACGCTCAGGCCTGAGTCGTGAGCAGCAAAGCGCCACATGGCGCATGTGGCCCCAGAGTTGACATGGTTAATGATGCTTTTAAAAAGAGCTCTGGTTTCATGGTGAAGTCATCTAAAGACGAGTTTTAATGCGTTGCAGCTTGAAATCAGAGATAAATTCTGAGCTGGCTGGGTGGTGCTCACAGAAGGCACGAATTGGGTGGAGTTCAAGGGGTTTGGCTGATTTTAAAACACCGTTTCCTCTTTCAGCCGAGTAAGTGGCTCTTAAAAGTTCAGGTTTATGCGTCCACGGGGTAAAATGTTGGTTGGATTCTATTGGAACACTGGGACATGCGGGTTATTTTTAATTAAAAACCATTATTGGCTGCAAACGAAATATGCTCACTTGCATGTTTTTGCAAACGGTGCCCTGGCGAGGCTGACAGGCTCACTGGTAGTGTGAAGTCACATATATTTTACCTAGCTTAGCTATTTTTATTGGAATATTGTAATATATAAACACATGTCTCCCCAACATGACCGAAGAAGCAGGGTTTTCATTTGGAATTAGTCTTCATCAAAAAAAAAAAAAAAAAAGTAAAAAATGATTACGTAACGTTTGGTTCTGCAGCACACCCCTGGGACTGACAAAGAACAACAATTGAACGAAGGAGCGAAAAGCTTCAAAAGTTTCGCTTGTTTTCCATTTAGCCCGTAAACATTTAAGAAGAGTGGAACGTTATTTGCTGAGTGAGTCAGATTAGATTTGAACCAGGTGTCCCACCTCTGCCGACAGAGTGTGATTAGCTACTGTAACACCTTCCTTATGTTGTTTACCCTGGAAGATCCTCACAGCTTGCGCCCCTCGTCTTGTGTGCAGCCGTGCTGGCCACATCCACTCCGCATCCTTTCAACCTCAGCCTGGATCTGGGACCTCTTCATCTGTGCCATCCGAGAGCATTTGCATCTGCGGTGAGAGTCTGGTTCTGCTGATATCATCACCTCCCAAGAAGATAATAAAGTCCTGATGGTTTCTTGCCAGAGGCCCAATGTGATTATCACACTTGTTAGATATTTGGACTTTTAATGGCGTCAATAAATATGACTCAAGGAAGCAGCTCGAGGGGTGATGTCACCGATGCTGCCCTCATGAAAGCAGTGTGATAGAATATGCATGAGAGTGGTGGTGGAGGGGGTGTCTGTACTTTTCCACTGGCTGTATGTCATCTCAAAGGCATGATTGGCTCGCTGGTCAAATTTCGACACAGATAAGACAACGTTTTCTCTCCACAGGACGATCAGAAAAAAGAAGAAAATGCAAGGTTCAAAGCCGTTGATGTAAAAGAACTTGAAAATAAAGAAAAGACTTCTTTGATGTGTGCTATTTCGGGCACGTTTGGCTTCAATTTAGCACATCCAGTAAAAGGAAAAGGAGGTAAAAACGAATTGCGAAACAGAGAGAATAAAGAGGGGAAAGAATTGGTAAAGATCAGTGTCGTTTGTGAATTCATGTATCTGCGGTCATGCTTATCTGATCTGAGCGATATTACATTCCTTTTGTCTGACCTTAACCTGAATCTGCATCCCAGCAGCCTCTCGGATGATTTTTGGACTGATTTAAAACCCTGAGCTGACATCAGCCTGGTTCGTGCCCCAAACAGAGCAGCAATTTACTGACAAGCTGAAATAGAATCGCGCTGCAGAAAGGCCCCTTTCCAGGGTTTACGGCATGACCACACAGGTTCGGCTGAACTGGAATGTGTTGCTGCGATGACATCATTCCAGTCAAATGAACCGCAAAACGTAATGGGTCTGAAACTGGTCCGATAAGCAGCGAACCCTTTAATCAGCGATGCTTGAGAGCTCGTGACACCCAGCTTTGATTATCACCCTAGGCTCCATTTGACCAAACGAGACCACATGCCTATCAAATTACACACACACACACACACACACACACACATACACACACACCTGTGGTTCTTCACCTTCGAAAGCCTGTTTTGCGTGCTTTCTCCAAACATGTCCGCTCTCATAACAGCCAGCAAAGCTCTGGCCTTGGATGACATCACTCGCCATAAAATGCCATGTTCATCAGTCATTGTTGGGAGAGACTAGAGACAAGCACAGGCAGTGAACTGTTACACAATGAGCCACCAGGACCAATCTTTGACTGTTGCACATGTGTATTTAAATGAGGTCTGGGTCACAGGTCGTCTCAGGTGACATGTAGACCGTGCGATCTCGTAACAGTCCTACATGCAAAAATAGTACATGGGAATGTTGCTAATGTTCTATTTCAAAGTTAATTTTCTACCTTTATGCATTTTCTTGGAATGAAGAAAAAGCCAACAGCAGCGGCCAGAAATAGATTTATGTCATTAGTTCCTGACCCACAACGTTAAACTGAATTTCTTGCACCTTGCATCAACTGACCACAGCATTACATCAGCGTGTCCCTGCTCCTGCTACACATGGCTGACTGGGAATGAAGGGATTTGTTTTGACTGTAGTAGGAATGGTTTAGGTTGGGACAGCGCGTCCTCCCCCATTGGCTACACTAGCGTCACGTCTCTAGGAACACACCCTGATTTTGAACTCATCAGTTAACCCTCATATGTCAGCTTTGGAGAAACAAAGGCCCGGGTGAGGAACTAGAAAAAGGAGGGTCCGACCAGGTTGTTTCTTTGCTAGTGTCTCCACACAGCACCGAAACCCATGTGATACACCTGCTGAGCAGTGTAGCTCACCTTCCCGCTGCAGTCAGAAGGGGCACGCCGCGTCATTCAGGCTTGGCTTTTACTTTATGTCGTTGGCAGTTGGAACCCGCCCCGATGTGGCAACTCGGGCTTTGGCTGATTGACAGGATGAGGTCACCAAATCGTGTGACATCATAGGAATCGCAAGGCAATCGTACTGCAGCAGCAGCAGGAAGCAATTTTCCTCATATCAAAGGGTAACAGAAAAAAGCTGTACCTTATTTCTACCCTCTCTAAAAGTATCAATCACCCTGAGAGGGAGGCATAACTTTTGACCTCTGATGTCATTTCAGCGGCAGGTTGGCTGCCTTCGAGTGCTTCCATGGAAGTTTTGTTGACCCTGACACCGTGATTTATTAAAGACATACAATGGCTTTCATCATCATAGGATGAAGTCTGCCTGGAGTGTGTTGCTCGACCTGCCTTGCTGACAACCGTATTGCCCAGTGCTGCCAAAATGAGAGGCTCGTTAAACATTTTCATTGCAGAAACTCCTACACACTCACATTTAACATCTACACATCCTGACAGTTGATGGATCTGCTCTGTAATCATACCGTAATAAAAAAATAAAATAAAAAAACATCACAAGCGAAGAAATAGTAAACTGTAATGCCTGAACGCTGCAGGCAAATGGAAAAATGTGGTTAGGACAAAGTATATCTTGAGTCATCTTTTAACACTACTGTGGCATTACAGATTAGCTAATGTATTAGCCGAGGTCATTTTCTCTCTGTTGTTTTCTGGATAGAGGTGAATAGCACAACGCCAATAAAAGTTATAGTTAAAAAAAAATGTTTCAGCACTTTAGGAATATTTAAAAAAAAAAAGAAAAAAAGAAAATCTTTTCACCAAAGACATTAAACACCAAATTACTGACCTGTAATAGCCTGCATTTTCATTTGCATTTTAACCTTTCTGACGCATTCACCGCACAGATACTGAGAGCGAGAGGAAAAAAAGGGAGATTGTGTTTGTGGGTTTATTTAAAAACCTGGACTGCTGGTCTGTTTGGCACACATGTCATGACACATGTTATCAAGATTTTCAAAGCAAGTTAAATCCAGGTTTGCAGCATGTGACCACATTCCGAGGCCGAGATGATCAGCCGCGTGGGCTGGGTAGCGACAGGCGCTGAGCTCTCCAGATCAGGCATGGGACAACATTTGGGTTTGAAACAGGTGTGAAACAACTGTGAGTGTGTGTGTGTGTGTGTGTGTGCATGCATGTGTGTGTGGGGTGGGGGGGTTGATGTGGGGCACTCATGGGGGAGCAAAAATAAATGGAAAATTAATAATTAAACTCTAATGAAAACAATGCACGCAAGACCGTTAGGACACCATTGAACAGCCTCCCATCAAGCATGATTTATTGGTGATTTTGTAATTAAAAACATGGCCTAAACAATCATAAATCTGCTCCAAAGCACTGGTCTTTAGTCCTAATACAGAGAAATTCAAATAAACCATATGTGAGAAGAATGACCAAAGGCAAATTCCAATCTTTTCCTCGGTAACTCACAGAGAGATGCTTTGTTCATTTAATTACCCTCAAATTAAAGGAAAATGTATGATTCAATCATCTGGCCACAAAGTTAGATCATGCTCAATGACATCATCTCGGAGGGCTTCATGCTGTTGGCCTAATCCATCTATAGCGGATGTCAAATGAGAACGGTAAACATCCGGGGACTATCTGCACACAGTGTGGAAGTGCACAGATTTTGACAAGCAAACACGCTTCATTTGGTGAAATATGCAGTATTTGAAGTATTTTTGGCCACAATAACATCACGTATGCATTCTGCAGCATTGTTTTGCTGAACAAGAGCCTCTGAAACTCTGGGGGAAAACAAACAAACAAACAAAACAAACACAAACCCCAAGGAAGCAAACCCGACGCTGCAAATACCAACATTTATTTTTGCCTGTCCCTATCAACGGACCCCCTTTTCCCCCCTGACACTTTTCATTCATTGGTTTATTTTACGTACATTTGGTTTTATTGTTCGTGGTGGCAGCCCACTTAAGCCTTTTATGAGCAATGGTAAAGGGGGGAGGAAAAAAAAGCAAAAGTTGACCAAATGAGCTGTTGTTAGTTCCAGACTGTGCTTTTCTGTGCCGCGGAGCATTGCAGAGCTCTTCCATCACCGGACCTGCCCAAGATCGCTGAGCAGCAGTTGGCTCCAGCAGTTGTTGCAGTTGACTCGCAGAGTAGACTCCCAGTTGGTTGCCCCCCCCATCTTCTCCTGGTGACGCAGCAGAACAACACCCAAACACCCCGTGGTGACTGCAAAACCTGTTACACACGCTGCCGAGCAACTGTGTGGAAACGCGGCCAGGACAGGTGATACAATCTGGACAGGTGGAGCAGGCATGTTGAAAACCTGGGTGTAGCTTTCACTGGGCAGGGCTTCAGCCATTTGTGAAACCACTAAGTCAAATCTGTAAATGAGGCGAGGTGAGAGAGGTTTTTTTGTAAATATACGATAGTCATTTATGATCCTGTAACAGCAACAACTAAATCGCGGTCACGGTCAGTGGAAATTCCTTTTTAAAAAGGCCAACTCTGCTCCAGCTCAGGTTTTTTTTTTTTTTTTTTTTTTTTTGGAGAAGAAGCCTGAGGCACAAAGGTAAGAGAAAGTGCATCCAAACTTCACTACAATAATGGAGGTATTATACTGTCATCTCTTTGATAAATCACACACAAACTAAGGTATAAAAGCAACATTGTTACCTTAAATTATATGCTGAGCTTTAAAATGAATGCATGCATCTGAGGCATTTCCAGGAATGTGTGGGTCCACTTCCAGACTATAACATCATCCTATAAGCTACAGAACAGACCTTGACCAGCTCCCTTATGGAAACTATGCAATACTTAATAGCAAAAATATTATTTGAAACCAACATTCTAGGAGATAAAATAGGAATATTGGGATTGTCGGTCTTGTCATACTCTGTCCCTCTCATGTACCCGAAGGAGTACTGCGAAAGACAGTCTTGCCCAGCTGTTGTCAGGGCGACCTCTTGACACAGGCTCGCTATTGTGCACAAAGTGCAGCTGTTTCTGTGGAAGAATTCCCGCACAAAATGAGACTGTGACAGGCCTGGCCAGTGATATGGGCACTCCTTACAGCAGCAATCCTTTTACAAGGCTCTACTTTCACTTGGGCATGAACTCAGATTGTCACAGTGACACCCCCCTTCCCCACACACATCCCCCGTCTTGTAATTTAACACTTTCAGAGTTATGCATAACAAAACTGAGCTCTGTGAAACATCATATTTACAGTCTAGACGTGTGAAACAGAGTGTTAAATGGGTTCCAGTAAAACTGTACACAGGAGATGCTTCGCAGGAAATTACAAGGTAAAACTCACAGTGGTCTCATAGATATTCCATAGTTATGCCCATAAAACTTTGATGAAAGTTTTTTTCTTCTTTTTTTAATTCAACAAGCCAGGCAGGCAAGCCAAAAGCACATTTCTGTCTGCTGACATCATTGAGCGATGTTGTGTTTTCCAGATGAAGCCTTCTTTATATCAAACACAAACTCGATTGTACTTACATCTATTGTACTAAACCTTTAATCCAGTAAGCTTCTGTGTAGCCTACTAAGTTTTTACAACACGGTGAAATGGTGTTGAGTGAAGAAGAGTTGACTAATTCTAAACACTAGGTGTGATGCCAACAATGCACAAAGCACAGCCAAAGCATACCTCAAGAGAACAGGAATGATACCAATACTCCCAGGAGAAACTGGCCTAATGATCCCATCAGTTTATTCTGATGCACAGACGGGATTGGTCCAATGTAGAACAGTTCTGCAGGTGTCGGCCAATATAACAGCGTCATCTACAGGTGGACTGGTGTTATACGTTTGACTGCAATACAAGTGTCACTCCACCTAAAATATTATAATAGAAAAGGGTTTGTGGGATGTCAAAGTGTTACAACTAAAGAAATCTTTTTTAGGTTTAAACCGATCATGGTCATTAGTAGACGCAGAATGCAAGCAGTGCATGAAGACTTTCATCAATAATGCTTCGCTGAAAAAATATTAATTTAATGTATTTTTTCTTTTTAAAATATTGAATTCGTTGTATGATTTCGATCTTTTCCTGCAAGCCTTTTTTAGCAAACGTTTCGAGAAGTCAGCCCAGTCTTGGACCTCCTTTATGAAAGCGTCCGGTAGGGGGCGCCAGCGGCCGCTTCGTCTCACACGTCACAGGCGTCTCGAGCGCTGCAGCTCACAACAACAAGAAATACCTGTATTCGGCCCAGCCTGAAGGTATCACCATGTTAGTTTTTACGTTTAATTAAACCCTGTCTTTTGCAGGTTTCGACTATGTTACTGGTAGTCGACGGTATCTTGTTGTTCTCCAGCCAGACAGTGTAGAGTAAGCCACTTACTTAGCTTAGGGGCAAATACAGTAGCTACCCCTGTTTAGCTTTTGCTAAGCAATAGCCTCGCTATAATTTGCTCTAAAGTAGCTGGTAAAAGGGCTTGTTTTGGTAACGTTGTGCTTTAAGTTGTTTGGGAACAAGGGACCCCAGTGAATAGTCACCGAGCCTCCGAAATGCCCGGTCAGGAATGTGCTATTCCTGTCTGATAGCTAGCATCAGCTAGCCACACGATACGATGACAGTCCCAGCTCGGTGACACAGGGTTATTGTTAAACTTTAACGAATGCCCACTCTGTTTAGTATATAAGTGGCAGTTGTGTGATCAACATACGTTTGTTAATGTTAAACGAGGGTTGTCATCGACTGTTGTTGTTTTATCACGTCAGTGCTGTAGGCGTTGTTTCACAGCTTTTGTTGTTTACAACAGAGCTGAGAAGCTACTTAAACACAACTTTATCTTTTTATTGAGCGTCATAAATACAATTTTGTCTTTTTATGAGCATCCTATTTCCTTTGAAAAGCCATTTCATCACAGTTGGAGTATAAATAGGTATTAAATAAGGTCCCTGACTTTGGTTCCAGGTTTATATCGGTTTAAGCACCTCTAAAGAGATGTTAAATTGGCCCAGTGAAAGTTAACTTCATGAGGTTACAAAGGTTAGAGGTAAAAATTCATCATCTTCTGCATGTTTTGACTTTTTACACTTACATTTGTGATGTAACATTTCTGTGGTATCGAGAGCACTTACAAATGTATCTTTACTAGTCGATTAAGCTGGCATTCAACCAGATTTTACCCAAACATTTCAAATGTAATGGGCAAAAAAAACACCCCAAACAAACAAAAGAAAATCAAATTGTCCTTTTTACGATGCTGGAACCTGGCACAGAAAAGAGAAAGCAGTACGACGTCAGAATAGGTAGATGTTACTTTTTCCTGGGCTGTTGTACTGGGAGGGGAGGGAACATAGATCCAGAGCCATGGTAGCTGCAGACGCTGCTTAAAATGGCTTAGATAAAGGGGCTCGTCGGGCTGACAGCAACACTAACAGTCCTTCCTGTTCTCAGCTGTCAACTGCTCTTCCCCTGCTGCCCTCCATGGTATGATGACGGTGTTTAACGGCGCTGGAGTAACGGGATCTGAGCAGGCAACAAAGAAGTGATGGTCTAGAATCTGCAGTGCGGGGAATGTTGCGCTGGTCCGTGCACCTTGAAGGAGGGCACAGGAGAGTCAACCATGCTGCTGTGGCCGTCGGCCACAAGGTGTACTCCTTCGGGGGCTACTGCTCGGGGGAAGACTATGAGACACTACGCCAGATCGACGTGCACATCTTCAACACAGGTCGGTGGCGAATATACAGCCATTGTATCAAAATGGCTTTTTTAAGGCGTTTGAAACCTCATTGTGTCTGAGAGTTCAGTCTGCAATAAGTCCTCAGCAAATATTTACACAAGTGGAAAAACCTCAGCATACAAGCGTTCTGCACGAAATGAAATAAACATGCTCTTTTCATGTTCTAGTGTCTTTGCGCTGGACAAAGTTGCCACCGGCGAGGACGGCAGGAAATGAATGTGCCCTCGAAGTGCCGTATATGCGTTACGGCCACACGGCTGTACTGCTAGATGACACCATCTACCTCTGGGGGGGCCGTAACGATACAGTGGGCGCCTGCAACGTGCTTTATGGCTTTGATATTAGTAAGTAGAGCGGCCTTTTTAACTCTGTGTGAAGCGGTCGTCTCAGGCTGCCTTTATTTTGATATTTACAAGTCTTGAGCAGAAGGGGACGCCGTTGTCAGGGGGATTTGACATCCACCTAATGTCCCTGTGTGATGGATTTCCTTTGCACGTGTCCCAAGTGTGCAGTGTTGTAAAATGAGATGATGGTTAGATAATTAGACGGATAATTAGAGTGGATGCAAAACTGTTCTGCTTCACAGAAACCCACAGATGGTTCACGCCCGAAATTTCTGGAACGGTTCCAGGAGCGAGGGACGGCCACTCTGCCTGCGTCCTGATGAAGTCCATGTATATATTTGGAGGATATGAGCAGCTGGTGGGCCTTCATCACTGTCCGCTGGGCCGCGGAGTCCAAGAAAGTTAAACATGAGATAATTTAAGCGTTCCTGCTGTTTCCGTAGGCGGACTGCTTCTCCAATGACATTCACAAGCTGGACACCACCACCATGAACTGGTCATTAATTAACGCCAAGGTGAGTTGACGCTATTTGTTGCGACAGTTATGTTTTGAGAATGAATTTTAAATTCTCCCAGCATTAGAATTGTCTTCCATGAGTCACTAAGCATGGGGTGGAACACAAAGATAGCCTGGCAGCATCCTCCGATACATTCAGAACGCTGTTGAAAATCCGTACAGCAGCGGAGCTGGCAGAGCAGCGACACGCGTACGTGAGGTCAGAGCAGCCTGGAGTCTAACGCAGCCACCTGGTCGGTGGCCAAGTCCAAAAAGCCCGAGGAGGATTGTGCACACTCCTCTTTCGGGAAATGCCATTTGTGTTTGCATGTAGTCTGCCTGCTCATGTAAAGAGCTCTGCATGCTCCACTTAGGCCCCGGTCTCCTGGGTGGAGGTGGGGGCTGATGGAGGTAACGCTTGCTTTTAAAATTTTTAGTTTTCTCTGTATTTCCAAGCTAATAACGTTTTGTCTGCAGCGAGATTATCGCGAGGCACACGGACTTCTTTGTGCATAGGGCTAGTTCAAGAAGGATTTGCTTTCCTTAGGGAGAAACACAACATGGTTTGTCCTTGGTTAAATTAATTATTTATTTATTTCTTTATTCCTCTAATTAGACTTTTTCAGGGTTTGTAGTTTGTACTTTTCAGGTCTTTATTGAGTCTGTTGCTCACACAGAAGCTTTTGTACGACACTAGTGTAATTTAACATTTTTAAACATTTATGATCCAGTAGGTGGTGGCTGCTTTATAGCAATAGTTCACATCATAGTGGTTAACTTGCCCGTATAATGTTTGTGGGAAATGGTGGCAGTACATTGTGGAAAGTTCTGCGCAGCAGGAAGCTGTGGGCCAAATGTATGTGTGCAGAGGTTTTATTTGTTAGGCACAGTTTGAGTCAGCATAAACACATTTTATTGATGTATATTTGGATTTTATTTGCGCCTCTCTTGTAGCCGCAAACAGGATCAAGTCGATATGGCAAGCAGCTCGTATGCCATGTGCTTTCCATTAGCGACCCTGACCACTAGGTGGTGCTGTTTAGCCGAAAATGGCTTAACAACCGTCTGCCGAAGGTCAAACGTCACATTCAAGATTATGATAAGAAAGAAAAAAAGATGCTGCAGAGATTTAAGGAGATGTTGTTGCGAATATTGTTGCTTAATTTGATTTCTTTCTATTTTTGTAGATAAAAGCTTGTATGTTGGTTTTCTGTTTCAAAGGGCACCCCAGCACGGTGGAGGGACTTCCATTCCGCCACCATCATCGGGACAAAGATGTACGTGTTCGGAGGTCGCGCAGACCGCTTTGGTCCTTTCCACTCCAACAACGAGCTGTACTGCAACATGATCAGGGTGTACGAGACAGCGACCAACACTTGGCTGAACACCCCGATAACACAGCCGCTGATCGATGGACGCAGGAGTCATTCAGCCTGTAAGACACAAACCAGTTTGATGTTTAACAGTAAATGTCCAGTTATGATGTATTTTCTGCTGGAGTTAGCCGGTGTAGATATTTCTGCTATTTTTGAACGCATGGCCCATGTTGTTGTATATTTTAAATCCAGCTGTGCTGCAGATGTTGCTAATTCTAATGACAAAACATAGAAATAGGGTTTTCAGCGTTTCTTTCCTGTATGCAGTTGCCTATAACGGAGAGCTGTATATATTCGGAGGCTATAACGCCCGTTTGGACCGACACTTCAACGACCTCTGGAAATTCAATCCCGGTGAGTTTGGAAAAAGCATGAGGAGTTGCCAGAAAGCTGCCAAAGAGAGCCCAGCAATGATCACCTTAACAGGAAGCGAATGTGTTTTCTCTATTAAGATGATGATTATTTTACTATATTCAAATAGCCCCATTATTTACTATACTTTGATTACCCTCCTATTGGGAAAATACTTTGAGGATGCAAAAGAAGGCTTAAAAAGCATATGAGTGCAAGCAGACACTTCTGATCTTTAGTCTTCCAAATTTGTAACACATTACAAATAGTTATAGGTGCAGTTGTGTATTTTATCTGACAGTTTACCCTCCAGATCCAGAAAACGAGACTAGAGACAGTCCCGGCAGTCAAAATGAACTGTTACTACAGAAACCTGGTGAAGTTGTGGTTCTATGTGTGAGAACTACACAAACCTGAGCCTGTGGTCTTACTCTTTGTAAGATGGATAGTTTACAATATTTGTTTTTTCCCCCAAATTTCACAGTGCAGAAAAGTGAAGTCATTAAATAGGTGTGTGAATTTTTTTCTCTTTTATGCGTTAGGAATAAACATGTCTTCTTTTCCTTCCACTGCAGAGTCCTTTGTCTGGACTAAGGTCGAACCCAGGGGAAAAGGCCCATGTCCACGGAGAAGACAGTGCTGCTGTATGGTTGGAGATCGGATAATCCTTTTTGGAGGAACCAGGTGAGCCATAAATGTCTAAACTGTAGAAGTTGATTCCTTTTTTTAATAAAACACCTTTGGTGTTTATGTGTTAAAGATGCTCTGTTTTTCTTTTAAAGTATTACAGGGCTCACATGTCTAGCAGTAGCTTATGAGTGTGAGTAATACATTTTCAGTCAGTACTCTTTTTTTAAATGTTGTTCAAGAAGTCAAATATTAGATTTGTTTTGTTTGGCAGAAACGACCAAGAATCTGTGACAGTATCTCAAGCTTGTCAAATAATTGTCTTTGGTATCAAAGATCCAATTAGCTCTTTTCTGTGCGGCTGACATCTTATTATTAGTTAGACTAAAGAAAACCTTTTCCTGTCTATTTCTCAAATTCCTCCGGGGTCTGACTACAACTGGCTCTGATTATTACCTTGTTAGTCATTAGACAGCAGACTTGCTAACTGCTAATGTGCTGCTGGGCTGGTGACAGACCTGTGATTGGCCAGTAGCCGCTGAAGTAATGAAGTAGCTATAAGAGCGTTAGCATAGCTCAGCGTAGTCCAGGATCCGGACCGTCGTTATCAGAAAGGCTGCGTTATCAGGCACACCCCCACTGGGATAACCTGATAATGGGGTACGGCAGGCTGCGGATAAGAGGCCTCCCAGCTCCACTGCGTCTACGTGTGCTCAAGTCCTGAGGGCTTCTGGCTGTTGCTGAATTAGCTTTCCACCGGTCCATTGGCCACCATATCAAGGAGCAACACACACGCTTCATCTTGATCATTTTCATACTGGAAGCGTCATACAGTTAGTCGTCGACTATTTCCAGTACACAAGTGGCCGAAGTTAACCGTTCAAATTCACAGAAGCAAAAAAAAAAGTTGCCCAAACTAGATAAACCTCAATAAACGTAGCTACTGAAATGTTAAAGAAGAAAAAAAATAATTGTTGGGATGAAGAGCTTTAGCAGATGCTTATTTTCAAGGATTGTCATGCTTTGTTTGGGTTGCCACCAGGATTAGAGCAGGATGGATTTTACGGAGTCATGATTTCCTGTTGAGAGCAGATAGGGCTGGGATTGGACGGGAGTCTTGGGAGGGTGACAGAGGGTGAAGAAATCACCTACTGCACTATCTCCAACATCCTGTTTAGACTCTTTTCATTAAAATCTATTGTGATTTCATTGAGGGTGTGATACGCATCTCTATCTTGTTCGTAACATTGGTGCCATAGAAAAGTTTGTAGAGGTGTAAAAGGTGTTGTTGTTCTTATTTGTTAAGCCTGGTGTTTCCTGTTAGTGCACAAACTATATCACGATCTCTCCAGGTTAAAGTAGACTGGCCACACAGACTCGGTGAGCCAGCGCTGCGTGTTTGTTTACAGGAGAACACCTAAGCTTCTTACACACAGGAACTCCCATCAGCTAGTGCACAGACACACAAATAGACTCCGAGCAGCTTCCTATCACCTGATGTGTTTGGTTTCCCTCCTCTTCTATTTTAATATCCATGGAGAATTGCTCTGCGGAGATTCTTTGTTCGGGCTTTAAGCCTGGTCAGGACTGCGTCTCTGGTCTTTGCCTCGCATGACCTGACCACATAAGGGCAGTGAACGCAGCCAAAAAAAAAAAGGAAAAAGGTTATTTGTGTCTGTCTCGGTGCAGTTAACAAATGTTCGGACATGCCGCCATGAATTACGCGTTGGACACCGCACAAATGCTTTCGCGGGGTTCCTCGGTTTAGTAGACGTGTAGGAAATGGTTTTGAAATTTATGGTCTGACTCTTGTTTTACCGAGTCAGTTGTCCTTTCATTTTGATCCAAAACAGAACCCTCCCGTTGAAACGTTCCCCCAGTTAATGATATTTATTTTACTTGCAGGAATTTGTTCAGGAATAATTTATTGCCAGAGTGAAGGACAATAAAACAATTTAGTCCAAGTTAGTTACACTTTAAACTGGACATGACACTTGTGTGTTGACTTTATTGTGGTGTCATCTATCAAGTCAAACCTAAATTTAAAATAAGTGCACTGTGAAAGTTGTCCTTCTCCTGCTTTCTGTTTTCCTGCAGGTAATTGTGTTGCTATGAAACAGAGCTTAGTGCGTGATGCCCACTTGCACTTTTTTTCCAAAGTAAATGAGTTTGCATGTGTGAATGACAGCCGAGTATTAGTCTGTTGAGTGCCACTTACGTCAGCGTAAACAGGCCTGCTGAGCTGCAGAGAGGCGTGAAATTCTGCCCCATCCCTGATTTATGACCTTAGGGAGCATTCTTTCTCACAGAACGCAATTTGATATTCCCTCCGCACCTCTGGTACATTCATTTACGGGGACCTGCTCGCTGCCCCACGAAGAACGGGGCGTGCATGAGCAGGTCCACCTGCACTGACCTTCACCTATGCATGAGAGCCAGCAAAGCCTTGATGCGCTTCTAGCCCTTCTGAAGGACCGAACCCTGGAAAAGTTCAGCTGCCCATCAAGACTAGATTAAACCTTCACCTGCTGAGGTTCTCTTGTCACTGTTGGCGTTCATCTCGCTTCGTGTCGGTGCTGATTTAGCTCAGGTTGAGGCTAATTTGGGGAGCGTTTAGTGTTTGCGCTTGGGGCATCCCATGAGGGACAGGATGTGAACAAGGACGTGACAGATTGGCCTGCTGGGAGAACACAGCTTGGAACCTATGAAAGGGAATATTACGCCCGCTCTTGTGACATAATGTGTATTCATTTTACGCGTGCAATTTGGTAATAACATGAAACACGAGGCTGTTATCACCATGTGACTGACTAAATCAATCAGAATTAGGATTTTTACTGCATAAATGAAGCTTGTTTGTTTTGTGTCGTCAGATTGTGTTGACTAAGGTGGCAAAAAAGCTCTGTGTCATGCTAGATTATGAAATAGGCTCTTTTATTCATTTAAAACACCCTTTCAAATACAGTTGTAATGTCTATAAATCACGACACAATGTGTTTTGTAAAAAAATCTAAATTGAATCTTTATTTAATAAGACTGCTGAAAGTCTTATTAAAGTGTAATGATCTGAGAATAATGTGATATTAAAACTGCATTTTCCTGCATTTCAGAATCTGAGAGTGGAAAAAACCTCTGTGAAAGCAAATTCTAAAATATCTGTAATTCCCAGTTTTTGTAATTTCCTTAAAAACAGGTTATCTCATTCCCTGATGAAGATAATATTATCCTCTGGGGCTGTGTGTGACTGGTAAGACGCCTAGTAGGCTGCTTTGGTTGTCAGTGGAAAATGTATTATTTAGTAACATGACGCCAGCAGAACTGTGCCGTTCTCCAACATTCGGCCAGAACATGTCGCATCGTCTGTCTGATTTTCAACAAGCATCCAGTTTTGGCTCTTTGGGCTTCTGCAGGGTGCTTATTTCACTGGGAAAATAATATTTATTTGAAAAATCTGTTCGGCCTCCAGTGGTTGGTCGTCGAAACCCCTGACTGTGCTCTGCAGACATGCGCTCCTGAACAGTTATGGCAGCATCCAGTAGCCGGCGATAGCTGTGGGCTCTCTGAGGCAGAGAGCGACGGTATTTTAAGGTGTTTTAATGAGTCAGAGCTACTCTTGCCACTCGCTGGCGTCAGAATAGTGCATCAGCTTACGTTGCTCTGACAGGCAGGCTTATGTGTTCCATTTGGCAGAATGCACTTTGCTTGCTGGACTAAGCTAAGATCAGAAGCACGCTGATGCTATTCCTAATTTTAGATGCATAAATATTTATGCTCCAGTTATTAGGCTTTTAAAATATATTTGTCATTTCTGCTGAGTCACCACCCTGTAAGCTAATTATAAATGCTGTGTATTTTTAGATTTAGCTTTTGACTTCTTAGTTGCTGCAAGTGGGAATGCATGGAAGAGAGAGACTATATAGCCTTTAATCTCACTGGTAGCCAAAACACTCCAGCCCCAAAATTCTTATTTAATCCATCAGAATCTCACCGTGATATTTAATCTTACTGAAAGTCCACAGACCATTTTAAAACAACAGTTAATTAAGCCAGTGAGCTTTAATTTTGTCCTGTGAGTCTTGTTTCAGTAAATCAGAAAGGTCAAAAGGCCCCGAGCCTCTGCATCGCCTACTGGGCCACTTTGCACCTTATCAATAGCCGGAGAGTCGCTGTTATGATAGTCCAGCTGGCCAGAGCTGGTCTTGTTATCAGAGTTGAACCTGACAGTTCAAATGTTAGCCTAAACACAACGTTGAACACGTGCAACACATGTTTTCAATGCAGAATTATTGTCCAGGGTTGCAGGAGGCCCCTTTGTTTTCATACGTTTTCTCTCATCACCCTAAAACATCAGCATGGCTGCACTTTTTACGCGGAGCACTGATCTACCGCAGTGGACCGCGGCTTCACGGATGCTCATTTATCAACACTGCATAGATTTCAATGCCACACACACACATGGTCATTTGGCCTTTGGTGTCAAAGGCTAGGCTGCAGAAGTTTCCTTTATTAATTGTCTGTGTGCATGTGTGTGTGCTGAGTATGTCCAAGATAAAACCTGTCAAACAGAGGAGGTGACCCCAACAGGATATAGGGCACCCCGCACGTGGCGGGACCGGACCTCGAGGCAGCACAGCAACAGCATGATTTACTCTTCAAAGACAAGCTCCTGATAGTATTTCATCTGCATCTTAACCCTGTTTAACCCTTTAACAGGCTGTGTACATTAAGGTGCCACAGGGTTGAGTGTTACGCAGCAGCTCAAATAAACAGCTAGCATAGGCGCTGCTTTGTGAGCCTGCTGTCAACATAAATTCACATGTCTAAATAGTAGCAGTTCTACTTGTGATTTACCGCGTAGATCCTCTCAACACAGGCAGAGCGCCTCTTGATAGTTTTACATCCTATCTGTGGAACAATGGCGCGCTTCTTAGCTGAAAATAAAAAGCCAGCCTGTTTGGAAACACCTTTTACACTGAAAAGGCTTTGAAAGCCTCTGAGCTTGCTGCATTCAAAAAAGTCTCCCGGTGAAAAAAGGGACTACATTTCTATTTTCTAACCGTACGTTGGGCCGTTCTCTTATTTTCTTTCTCTTTAATAACAAACCAAGCCCAGCTGCAATTTGTCCACGGGGATTGCAATTTGAGATACGAGCTCGTCTCACGGCTGGCGTGTGCTCTCGTCTAATCAGAAGCTAGGCGTCTCTCTCTCTCTCTCTGGGAGTCGCTGTAGTTGTGATTTCAGCCTCTGCATAGGGCTTTGGGCCCTGGCTACCACACTTCTTAATCCAGCGTCCAGCCACGGCCCAGGAGGGGGCACAGATAGCCTGGTAAGACAAGGTGAGACGGTTAGGATTAAGGCATAAGAAATGGACAACAATCTATCCATCAGTGATAATCCAGTCTGACAGAGTTAAGAAAGTCAAGCTCCTCAAACTTCTTATTTCCATGTAAATGTAGTAACCTTATCACACTTAGTACACAGTTAAAGCAGAAAAGTCCCCAAAAGGTTAATAAAGAAGTTTGTCCCACCATGGAAGCAGGTTATGATATATGACATTTCTCCGTCAAGGCTGTAATTCTCCCCACCCTGCTTAGACTTCTGTAAAACTCGTTTCCTTGATTTGTTAAGACCTTGAGTGTGAAGGTACACGACTCAGGTTTGGACTCGGTGCCCTTGTATGCAGCCGGCCTGGGGTCATCCATCGCTCAACGTTTCAGGAAAACGTGGACGCCGTCTGGTAACGGTGCCTTCACAAGCCCCATTTCGTTTCTCCATGGCTGCTAATCACATGCTGAGATTTGTAAGAGAAACTCAGACATGTTTTTTTGCATGACGGTCGAAGCATAACACGGCGCCGCCGCGTGCACCTGAGCCAGTCCCTTCGCCTCCTCGTGGAGCTGTCAGACACTTTGAATCTTCCTCTCCACTTCCAGAAGCTCTTCCATGTCTTTGCGTGTCAGAAAAACATTTTTGTCACACATCAAAGTGGTAATATGATTGTCTTTTGCACATTCCATTATTAGTATTCTTCCACTTACACTCTTGGTGACGACGTCCGGGCACTCAGGCAGCTCTCCTGCTGCAGTCAAATGCGATTCTGGAGCCACCACTAGAAACTAGCAGGATTATAAACTTTCTGGTCAAAAATAGAAGCTCTCAACTTTCCTGTTGATACAAAAATCTCCCACGAACATGAACGGCTCATTTACGCAGCCAAACAAGCTCTGGCTTTAATCCAGTCTCAGTTGATATACATTGCCCTTAAATTCAGGTCACACTGACGTGCAAGGCTAATGGAGTGGGTCTAGAATTTGACCACTTAAAAATGCCAATAGAAAAATTTCGTAGCGGCCTACATTTATCATAATGAAGTCATTTACGAATCACACTATTAATGGGCCGTATCGCCACCTGATACCGAGCAGTAGGCGCTGTCTTTTCAGAAGTGGTCTTGGATCTTTATGTCTGGCTGTTCTGATAAGATGCTGACCAGGAAGTTATAGTCCATGATGAGTTCCTGTGGGCCGAAGGCTTCTGAAGGACAAAGGCTCAATAGGAAGTGGACAAAGGAAAGGGATGCAGGCCATAATACTGTGAAGAACATAAAAACAGCCAGTGAGGCGACTGGGCAGACTCCACCAATGGCGTAAACAGCCGCTGCTGATTGAGGTGGTTTCGTGTCTTTCAGTATCGCTTTTTTATATCATATATACATATACATTTGCCTTGCCACTCTTTGGCTTTGTTTTTTGTTTATTAACAAAGCCAGTTTCTGTTGTGTGGTAAATTGGATTCCCGGGGCCTTCCCAAAGTTGTGTTTCCTTTCTTCTGCCAATTTGAGGCAGAAGATTGGAACATAATGAGGTGGTGCCGGCAGGCCAGTGCCAGAAAGGACGGGCAATTGGGTGATTAGACACCCTCATTGAGTGTTGTTTGAAATAGCAAGCGTTGTTTTTTTAAGCGGGGGAGCAGCATCACTCAAGCCTCATTCAGACCGGGAACTACTGCTGCTGCAGGGGGGAGGAGCACTTTCACACACGCTGATACTTTGCTGATCGAGTAACAAAGTGAACCATCAAACACCAGGACGCCACATAAACTCGCCCACTGTGACTTTTTCCTCTCAGACTTTCCACCGCTAGTCTGCTTCAACACACGTCTCGGCACCTTTTCTTTTTTTTTTTTGGCCGGCGCTGCATGGCCCCTCCTTCATCCTCCTTGCTTTGTGAGCACTAATAAAACATTACCGTTCTTTAACGTTCTGCTAAATTTCACACCCAGGCCTTCAAGCAGGCGTGTGAAAATACTCTAGGTTTCCTCAACCTATTTTTCTTTTTCTCGTGTATCTTAAGCGTCTTCTTCTCTGCGTTCTTATAAGACCCGTCACCCTCGTAGCCGACAGCTCCTTTACCTTCATGGAAAACCTAGCTCGGTTAGTGGGAATTTTGATTGTTGTTTAACATTCTAGCCAGCTATGTTACGCTGGATCAGATATCCATGTCGGTTATTGTATACCTTGGATGGTTGTTTAAAGTTTGCCTTGGTGCATGTATTAATTAATTTACCATATCAATTTTCCAATGTTCTGCTATTCTAGTGGCAATAATTAATAAAATATTGATCTGATGGACACAAAAACACCCATATGCTGCAAGCAATTCTCTGAATGCTGGACTGGTATTTTTCCTTGGAAGCATCAGAGGCTAAGAGAAAGAAAACCCTTTTGAGAGGAATGAGCGCTAGGATTCAGTCAGTCCAATGCTGACCTTTACTATAAATTGTTGGGAGGCCAGTTCTGCCGCTGCCTCTCTGATATCTAGTGGTGGAGGTCCGACTGTCCTCTGCGGTCGTTTTTGGTTTTTTTCTTTTGCTTTCTACCTGTTACTTTGTTTGTCTTTCAATCCCATCTTTTGAGTCAAGTATTGATACTGTAGCGATCCACTCCCCTGACTGTGAAAACACTTAACAAATGGAATAATTTGAAATATTTGACTCCACGGTCAGTCCGAGAGGAGGGAGAGTGATGAGCACGGACCTTCGGCTTTGATAAAGGTCCACATCGTCACCTAGAGTGGATCCTTTCTGGGGCGGGGGGGGGGTAATGACTTCCCCAGCTGGCCCCCTGGGAACCGTGCTCGTGCTCCACACCTCTCCCGGTTGCTTTAAGCCACTACAGTGTTTATTTAGGGAAGATTAGCAACGTAAAACCCTTACAACGTCCCGAACACGCAGCCAAGGGAGACGCGATGGAGAGGACAGCGGGAAAGAGAAATAGAGATTGATGAGTAGAAGGCAGCAGGGGGAGTTCCTTGTTTTTAGTAAGATGAGAGGGAAGAAAGAAAAGTGAAAACACACTTAAGGCTAATGGATTGTAAAAAAAGCAATTTCAGGCTATACAAGGTCATTATTTCTTGTTCATCACCTCGGACAGTGCTTTCAACGAGCATTATTTAATTTTTACTGGTACTTCTGATATCATTACTGCATTTCCATTCGCTGACGTTTACTGGTCTGAGCTCTGCAATTTTACCATCTGTTTGTCTGAAAAAAATGGGATATTATGCATCATTAGCTCTGTTACCATGTCTCTTAATGAGATATATTTATTAACATAAATCCTGTGGTGCACCTGGTGCGTCACAGGTGTGTGTGTGTGTGTGTGTGCGCGCGTGTGTTTGGCAGGAAACGGATGTGCAGTGATGCCTCTGGTCTGGGGGATTATCAGCAGCGGGCCAGCCGGCCCTCTTTGTTTCCTGCAGACCTAAATCATAGAAGCCATTGATAAGGAGAGCAGAGCTTGTCTCAGCGCCTCCGCTCTCTTTGGCAATATTCTGTTGGTGTCTGATCATTAACAACAGCGGTTGTATCAGCCAGAAATGGGTTTAATTATTCATTGTGGGGTTTTTTTGGCACCTGTTGTACAATAAAAACCTGTTTTTCTCTCTCTTTCTACAGCCCCTGTCCAGAACAAGGAATGGGTGACGAGTTTAACCTGATGGATCATTCAGACCTGTATATCTTAGACTTCAGTAAGTGTCCTTTTTACGATCTGAATCCATGTCAGTCGTCCAAAGGTGTGTTTTGCATCAGTCGGATGCGTAAATCCACACATGCGTCCACAGGTTCATATTTAATATCCGGTTGTCTGCACAGAGCATGTAAAAAGCGGTACCCTCCCTGTACAACTGTCTCATTCCTCACCTAGCCGCTGATTCTGGCCTTGGCCCTGCTTTTGCGTGAGCAATTTAGTGCTTCCTCCTCAAGAATGACCAAATAAAGCTAGTTCCGGTCTGCGCCGGGGCAGCCTGCGACACGGTCACTACACCGGCCGGGTTTGCGTAGGCGGATGGTGACAGCGAAGGTGTGGGAGCGGCTGCGACCCGAGCCACCCTCTGTGGCACGTACCTGCCACGTGCCAGTTATGCGAGCGTGCACGCTGTCAGTAAGCAGCATATGGTAGAAAAGGACCCAGAGAACAGCTTGTGACTGGTATTTGAAGGCAGCCCAGGCTTTTGTCATCTCTCGTATTTGAGCGATGTTGCGACTGTGCGATGTCTGTTTTGTCTGTTTTTTTAATGTTGTGTTAAACTGGTCATCGTAATAATTTTGAAAGTATTAATTGGAGGTTTTCTACTTGTCTTTATACCTGAACTTCTTGCTTCTATTTTTAATGAAAGGATAATTTTGCCTTGAAATTAATTGGATTTAATGAGACTATGACTTGTTCTACTTCTCTTCTTCTTCTTTTTCTTTTAGGCCCTAATTTGAAAACATTATGCAAAATAGCTGTTATTCAGTACAGCCTGGAGCAGTCGGGACTTCCCCATGATATCAGGTCAGAAAATAGCCTCCTATTTAACCGTTTCGTCTTCTCCTGATACTCCTCCTAATCCTTCTGCTTAAAAACCACACATTCCTTCATTCTTTTTTTTTTGTTTAGATTTTTCTTTCAAGAAAAGACTAAAACCCTTCATAACAGCCTCGCTGTTTCTACTTTTATGGAGTTATTAAAATTGCTCACCAGGGTTAGCATACAGAATGAATCACTAGTTGGCGTCAGGCGTCCTTCACTTATCACAAATGAAGCGGCTAATTAGACAAGTGCATCTCAAAAGTAGACGTTTCTTATTATTTTGAAACGGCTTGTGCAACCCAACACTAATTACCCTCTCAGGGTCCCATTCCTCTCACCGCCACTGCCACCTTGCACGCTGCCTCCTTCAGTGTTTGCAGTTGCCTCTCTGACCTCTTTGAGGGTTTTGCAGTGGGGTCACCAAACTCTGGTTAACTCCCTTTGCTCTGCCTGGAATCTCCAGCTCCAGCGCCGCTCTCGTCTCTTAAACACACACACGTGCGCGGCGGTAAAAACGAGCAAAGCAATCGAGCTGGGATTGAGTGTGAAACCAGATCCAGTGATAACAATCTGGAGCTCAACCTCTGACCTGTCAGCAGGTCAGTGCTGGAGCCTGTTGCCGGCCCCTGCTCCTGGTTCTCGTGTTACCTACCCTCGTCCTCGTCCTCGTCCTCGTCCATGCCGCGGCCCTTCAGTCGCACAGAGGCCCTGCGGAGGAGCAGAGACCCTCAGGGTCACTGCTCCTACTGGAACCATGAATATTAATGCTCTGGATTGCTGTGGTACAGACCACCACATCAATTTTCAACAGGAATCAACAACTTTGAAGGAGCTGATGTGTGCTGAGTGTCTAGAATAGATACTCGGAAAGAAAATACAGCTTTGCTTTTTCTTTTTAGACCTAAACAGCTAAAAGGTCAATTTTTTTCTCCCTCAGTCCTGAAGCTGACGTTTCCTGAGGATATTTCCCTCTCTGTCTCTTCTATAAATATACATATATCGGTTCACTAATCTTAATAAATAAAAAAATCCAAAGAAGGAAAAATTCATTGTTTCGAACAGAGAGTTCTGTGTTTTTCTTCCTGTAGCTCAGACCGCTTGTCTTCATTTTTACCTGTAGATTTAATTTGCTATACGCACGAGGGTGTTAATGATCATTAATGATTAGCAGCTAATGAGTCAGGATGTATTTGTAAATATCAGTGAGACGTGTGAGTGTGACCGGCCGCTTGTTCTCTGTAGGTGGGAACTGGCAGCCATGACCACCAACAGCAACATCAGCAGGCCCATCTTCTCCTCCCATGGCTGATGCTGCCCTCCTCCTGCCAATCATCTGAGCTCCTGCAGATAGCTTACGTACATCCTGGATCTGTATCAGATTTCTTTTCAGCAGTCTTCAAGCGGATGCTCGTTACTGACCAAATGATCCTGCTCATGACTTCTATCTCGAGCCATTGCTTCCCTAAAGATACTTTAATCTTGAAATATTTTCTTCTTCTTCTTCTTCTTTCCAATCAGCCCTTTGATAATCACAAACCTCTAATCTTAAGCACAGAAGGAGAGGACAGGAGGAGCCAAAGGATTTAAGAGCTAACGTTGCCGATGTCACACTCAACAGATGAATGGAAACGCCTGTTTCAGGTCCAGACTCCGCATCATCGCACCGTCCTACTGGCAGATGCTTTTTAGCAAACTCTGATTGAAACATCTGCAAGACGCGCATCAAAAAACAAATAGTTGACATTAATTGTACGTGACGGACGGGGTGCACATCCATGTAAGCTTTGAGAGCGCCACTTGTGAAAGGTTATTTAGCTGCTTTCATCCAGAGGGACGCCTGTCCAAAACATCTACCTCCCTCACTGCTTCTCCTACCATTTCCTTTAGATTAGACGTTTCCCTCGAAGAGCCTCATACTAGCTAGCCACTAGCTTAGAGTAGTGTCGTGGCGACAGTCCCCACCTCCTCCTGCTTGACCACTGCCAAAGCAAGAAGGAACTAATGACCGCCCCTCATCCTGCTCCTCCACCACTTCCGTCGGGCCCGACGTAGCTGCTCCCTGTTATCGACAATCCTGCAGAGACGCTCCAGACCTACTGAACCTGCTCCGGCCGAGAGGAACCGGCAAGGAGGCGGCTTTGGCCTCCGCCTCTGCACCTGAGCAAAAGGCTTTTCTCAGACTGCCCCCTGACGCCAGCGTTAGCTAAACGGTGTCGCTTTGCACTGATTGCAAATTTCAGAACTCGTTGGAGTAGTGAGCTGTTCTGAAAGCTTTTAATCCTCATTTAGGCAAAAAGAAGAAGTCTGTGACGCTGTTGATGTTGTCGACAAATCTCACTAAGCAGTTCTCTTGGATGGGTGCGAATGACGCGATTATTAAATGCACAAAAATGATTTCCTATTAAACCTGTGACACCTGTGTAATATTAATCTTTATATACTAATGCAGCATCCTGATTTATGAATCTAAACTATTTGAGCTACTTGTGCTGAATTCTAATCTGGGTGTTTAAAATGATCCTCGGGCGCTAAAATGAAGTTTAAAACCAGTCTAAAATATGTTTAAAATGGGTTTGAAAATGATTAAAACACTTTTTTGACATTTTTTTGAAAAAGTGGCTGAATCATCAGCACGTTTATTACGAAACCATGTGAGGTGGTTCACAGCGAAGGAGTCATTTTTGTTTACTGCGTTCAGATTTCTTTATTTTTTAATGACGCATCTGGTTTGATGAGTTTTAGTTGATTTCATGTTTTTTATTGACAGTAATCGAAGAAGAAATGTTACACGCTTGACTTTGTGATTTATATGCTTGTTTGAGTGTAAAGAGGAACTGTTAGCAGACACTCGAGCTGCATCAGAGACCCTGGATTTTGCTTTTTTGGGGGTTTTTTTGAAGAATTCTGCAGGGCTCTGGTTCATCAGTCCGAAATGTTTACAGATCTGTGTTTTAGGGTGCAAAGCGACACAAAACAATCTTAACCAGCAGGTAGAAGCGTCAGCAGACTAAGGCGGCGGCCAGGCTGAGGCTTCTGCCTGCAACAGCCGAGCATGGATTTTATTTACAGACCAGCAGTGCCAACGTGCAGTCTCACACTTACGCACACACACGTGAAAGGACACGACTGCCGGCATTTTATTTTCTGAAATATTGTGTAAAATTACCTTTTTTTTTTTCTTTGCTGATGACAATGGTGGGTGATGGTGTTCTCAAAGATTAGGAGCTGATACAATGGAAATAAAAGAATAATCTCGGTCTGAACTCACAATGCTGCGTTGTAAAACAGTGGTGGTGGTGTAAAACGGCTCCACCTCTTGTTCTCTAAGACATGTTGGCAAACTGGTTCCCAGCACTGGCGCTTTACCGGAACACTTGCCAACCTAGCAAAAAAAAAAAGAGGGAGAAATCCGATTACAGTGCACATTAAGACAGGATCTTGATTGAAAGGTCGCCATGCCAAGTGCTGTCATGTCTTCACGGCTGACAGCAGACGCTTGTGCCATATAGAAGCCGGTGCTCGAAAAAGGAGGGAGGGAGGGAAGATGCTGCGTGCTCTCTCTTCTTGATTCCAAGGTTGGTCCAGACTTCCCGTCAGTAATAAACCTGAGGATGTTTGAGTTTCCCGTTTCCGTGTTCTTTTCGCGCGTCTTCTCTGACGTTCAGACACATGTTCAGGTTTGAGTTGGGCCTTGCAGGATGGAGCCTCGGATGGGAGGCCTGCGGTCACCGCTGTCGCTGAGAGGGCCACCCTAACATCTGGACCACATCTGCAGCCTCCTGCGTCTGCTCTGATCCTCTTTACAGCTACTGTACTTTGAACCCTCGGGCTCGTTAGTCTGTGCGTCCTGTTGAGGAGCAGAGCGCCGCCTTGGGGGCCCCCCCTTCCCGTCACTGTCTGGTAGCCTCATTGTCCACTTCAGTGGGTACATCTGGAGTCACGGTGCCACCCAGACCCACCTAACGACCCCCCCCTTCCACACACACACACACACACACAACCTGACAGGACGTGTTCGGCTGACTCTGAACTCCAGCGCAAGTCTTTGACCGCGACCCGGCAGTTTGTTCCCGTCTGTCAGCAGCGGCGTGCTATAAAGCCTCCGTTATCTGCAACGCTAAGTGCAGACCGCAGACACGCAGCAGAGACACCCTGTCCCGCCTGGCCCCCGCCGCACACAGGAAGCTGGGGCCGCTCAGGGTCCCCTCTGTCTGGCCCCGGAGCAAACGCCGGCGTTAGCGTCAGCAGGCCCTCAAGCCCAACGAGTCTGAGTTCCCTCCAGGAGCGAGACGGTCCCAGCGGCCCTTGAGAACCGGACTGAGGATTTGTCCTGAGTGATTTGTTTTGTCTTTTCCCTCACTCAAGTTCTAGGTCTCTGCTGTCGGGCCCACTAAATTGGGGATTTGTGAAAAGACAAGCAAAAGGCCCACAGAGGATAAAAACCTCATATTTGTTTTCATGCAGAAGACACACACACACACCTTTATACTTCTGTCTTTGTGAGGACCTTCATAGGCCTAATATATTACCCAGCACCTTCCACAACTAACTTCCTGGCCCTAATTCTAGCCTTAAACCAACGCTAACCTCAACCCTAAAAACCAAGTCCTAACCTTAAAGTGGACTTTTGTAGATGTGAGGACCAGCCAAAATGTCCTCACTTCACGTCGAGATCTAGACTGCCAAAGAAATACGACACTGCACCCGATGGCTATTTGGTTTTCCCTCAACATACTTGCTGCCTCCCCGTATATCTGTGTGTGTCTCTCTCTCTCTCGCTCGTCCTACTGTACATTACATACTACCTGACTGACAGCTTTGAGGAAGCTAAGGTTTGCAGAATTCAATGTTGGCTCATTGACAGCGTCGTCCTTCCCTCAGCAGCAGCCGCCATGTTTGCAGACCTGCAGCTTCGGGCTGTCTTTGGCGGTTCCTCACACACTCGTGCTGAGAAATGAAACACCGGTGTATCGAGCTGGCGCTCTGCTGCGGCATGAATGTATAATGACAGTTTACACACGGAGCGATGCTCAAACGCTGTGGTTTGGGGTCCTTGTGGGCCCCCGCTCAGGCCCCTGGTAGCTCCATCTGGTGGGCCCCAAATCTGATTCAGCTGATTAGAAAAATGTGAAAAGTAGGTCATTTTGAAGCCATACGGGATAAAATGATGCTTGATGCTTCAGTATGAAGCTACTATCTATCTATCTATATCTATCTATCCATCTGTCTATCTATCTATCTATCTATCTATCTATCTATCCATCTATCGATCTATCTATCCATCTGTCTATTCATCCATTTTCTACCAGCGTGCCTACCAAAATTAATAAATAAATAATCATTTTTAAAAACCATTTCTACACTAGCAGCTATCTTTACAATTTGGGTGGAGATTTGTGATTAATGTGCAATGTGTGATTGGGATGTGGGTTTCTAACATCACACGCAGGTCTGATTTGCAGACAAACCCAATATTTGCACAGATTTGCTTCGTTAGTCATTTTTCACATCTTTTAATGTCGCTGTTATTTTTAGGCCGCACTAATAAAACACGCCGCGATCGTTGTCACGTCACAACACGTCACGTTCTCCTCTCTCTCTCTCTCTCTCTCTCTCTCTCTCTCTCTCTCTCTCTCTCCCTAAAATCTCTCCTTCCCACAGTGGGATGAGAGGTGTCAGGTCGGGGCTATAAAAGGAGGGAGGAGCGCTCCGGAGTCAGACTCATCCTCCAGCCTGCAGAGGTAAGACATGAGCTCCTCCACGGCAGATCAGATCAGAGCTGCGGTGTGTGTGTGTGTGTGTGTGTGTGTGTGTGTGTGTGTGTGTGTGTGTGTGTAGAGAGAGAGAGGGGGTCACTCATCACTCTGAGTGAACCTTAAACCTGCCTGTCGTCGCCTTCAGGGCTCACGTCTGCGTTAAAAATGACCATCTGGTGCAACACCTGCCAGTGTTTGGTGCGCGCCCCGTGCACCTCGCACCGCCACCACGGGCCCGTGGATCAGCGCAGCTCTGTCTGCAGGAGCTTCAGGTCAGTCCTCCTCTGTCCTCCTCTTCCTCCTCTTCCTCCTCTTCTCTCTCCTCCACGGCCTCTAGCGGCTGAATGCGCACATGGCGGACGGATTCGGCCTCTGCACTTGTTCATGGAACACTTCCTCACTCATAGCTCTTATTATATTTATGGGTTTAAAAAAAAAAAAAGAATAACAAGAACAAGCAAAAAAAGCCATCCAGGCAGACTCTGAGTGGACGGTTTTGTGCGGTGGTGGGTGGGCAGACTGATGTCATCCTCCTTTCGTGGCTCCTGACGCGGGGCCCCGCTCTGAGCACCCCCTCTGTATGAGGCAGCGAGTGGATGTGGAGGAGGCCGGCCTCCCTGCGTGCGTGACGCCCACGCCGGAGTCTGGCAGCTATAAAAGCTCCAGACGGAGCAGATGGGGCTCAGATCACAGTCCTCGCCAAGGATGCTCTCCGGAGCTCTTTAGGACACCTTCCTTCGTTTCGTTCGCTTTGCTCTCCTCGTCTGAGTGATCATGGTCTCTCCCAGATCCACCAAAGGTGCGTCCAAAGCCCGGCGGGACCACATCAACTATGAGATCAGGAACCTGCGTTCGCTGTTGCCCATCAGCCAGGAGGAGCAGGAGCGCCTGTCCTACCTGCACTCCATGGCCGCCGTCTGCACCTACATCCGGAAGACCGTCCTCTTCCAGGGTGAGCCCTCGTGTTCCGGTTCTTCGGAGACCTCCGTGCCTTCCTGCTGAGCTGCTCCTCGGCTAACCAGAGCCAAACTTTCCTCTTTAAGGCCTTGTGTCCGGTGGGCGGTCCCGCTCCTCTCTGCCGTACCAGGACTTTCTTCAGGCCCTGCATGGCTTCATCCTGGTCACCACTGCCCCGGGGAAGCTGGTCTACGTGTCTGAAAACGTGTCCGAATACCTCGGCCTTTCCATGGTGAGTCGGCAGATCGGACCCCTGTGGTGGCACCGAACTTAAAAGTAAAACTTGTCCCTTTCTTTCCAGATAGATGTGCTTCAAGGGGACTCTTTCTACGACATGGTGGAGAGCTCAGACGCCGAGGTGGTCAAGGCCAACATGGACCTCCGAAGCTCAGGCCCAGGTGAGGGACGGCGTGCTCGGACACTCAGAGGTGCGCCCGCGTGGCGAGTTGGAAGTGAAACTGACCCGCGTCGTCCCTCAGCAGGGAGGAGCTTTGTGTGTCGACTGCAGACCTCCAAGGCCTTCAAGCAGCAGCAGCAGCAGCACCACGGCGGCTGCTGCTCCATGCTGGTCCAGGGCAGCTTCCGGACGTTCGCCGACCAGCCTCTGTTCCTGGCTCTCTGCACCCCCACGGCGGACCGGCTGCAGGGCGGCCGCCTCCACTCGTGCCGCGGCTTCTCCAGCGTCCACAGGCTGGACATGAGCTTCACTCAGGTGTCCGACAGGTGAGGCCACAGGCCAGATATTTCGAAGGGAACTCCTGCACTCGGAGCCTGACCAACGCCTCCCTGCTCCTCTTCCAGCGTTTTGCATCTTTTGGGATATTCAAATGTGGAGATGGAAGGCCGATCCTGGTACAGCCTGGTGCACCCTGAGGATCTTTCCTCGTCAGCCGGATCTCACCGGAGTTTAGGTAAACATGCGCATATGTTATCATAAATCACCCGCTTAACGGGAAGGTTTTTGGAGCTCCATAATAATCGGATCAGATGTTCTGCTTCCAGTGCAGGCAGAGGAAGGCTCCCAGGTAGAAATGGTCGTGAGATTCCAGTGCAAAGACCTGGCTTGGACCTGGATCTACATTCGAGCTATAAAGCACCCTGACAGCCAGGGCTTCACCTGCCAAAACATCAACATCGGGTTGGTATAAAGAACCAAACTGGTCCGTCTAACAGAAAGCCTTATGATTATTATTATGATTATTATTATGATTATTATTATGATTATTATTATGATTATTATTATTATTATGATTATTATTATTATTATTATTATGATTATTATTATTATTATGATTATTGATGTGTTTGTTTTAACTCCTACAGTGAAACAGAGGCCAGATATCTGCAGTCAAAGATCAGCGCCGATGCCTTCAGACCATCCAATCAGGTGGACTCCTGCAGCTCTGCAGCTCAGCAGTCGCCCCACCGCAGCAGCAGCAGCAGCAGCAGCAGCAGCAGGAGCTTCAAGAGGCGGAGGTCCTCCAACAGTCCCAGTGAGGAGCTGCCAGCCGCCAAAGCTAAGAAACCAGATCAGGACCCCAACCGTGCGGCGTGCATGTCTTTCCAAAGCGACGGCTCGCCTGTTCCTTTGCTGCACGGTGTCCCTCTCGTCACGCCTCCCTGCAGCCCGGTCTCCTCCTCCGCCTGCTCCTCCTCCTCCACCTTCTCCTGCTCCCCCATTCAACAGGAAGAGCTCGGCCATGACCTCCTGATAGACGCGCATGGCTGCACAGATCAGCTGCTGTCGTCTCCCGAGGGCTCCCCCTCGTATTTCCCCTACCCGGAGGCCGTTCCCGCCTGTCATCTTGCAGCTCCAACCTCTGCAGGCGCGGATCAGACTTTCGAGCAGGCAGCTTTCGGCGTGCTCGGCGATCTCGCTTCCCCCTCGGCGTCGTCTCCCACCTGTTATTTCCAGGCTCGCACACCCGACGCTCCATTAGTTCCAGACTGCCTGTCCGTGTCGGACATGTGCGACATCACGCTGGACTGTGCTCTCCATCAAGATGACTTCGGCCCTCTGGAGCAGCCACAAGGGGGCGGCGAAGTCCAGGCGCACCACGTCCCTCAGCGCGTCTTTCCGGCGCTCTCGGGTCTGCTCACCCCCAGCCAGTCTCCCTCGTCCGCAGAGTCCGACCGCTACGACGAGAGGGAGCAGGTGGAGATCAGCATCCTGGCCCAGCAGATCTCCTCCCTGGCCAGCAGCTTCACCAAACATCACCCTCTCCAGCACGCAGCTCCCCGGCCTTCCTGGCCGAACCGCGGCCCTCTCGGTCACTCCGACTCGGATCTAATCCTGGATGAAGGCGTGTTCGACCTCATCCTGGACGACCTAGACTTGGTCACGGGGAAAAGCAGCTACGCCTACCAGCAAAGCGTCCCCGACGAACATCTGGCCGCCCTGGACGCCTTCGGCCTGCAGATTGGACACCAGGATCGAGGTTTCGGGTTCCACCCACCCGGCCTGTACACCCAGAGCGGCCTTCAGCCAGGTAAATATCCTGACCGATTCCCACCCTTCAGTCCGTGCCAGAATCCGACGTCTCACCTCTTTCCTTTGTGTGTGTGTGTGTGTGTGTGTGTGTGTGTTCTTTGTCTCCTTACAGAAGGATTCGCTGAAGAAAGCCTCTACTGAGCCGAGTCGCCAGGTTCATCTCTAACCACTCGTATGACACGCTGTCAGAGAAATCCTCGGCTGGATACACAAAGGAATGCGAGCGGGAACCTGCGCGCGACACAAAAAAACACTCTCCCGCTCTGAATGTAGAAGGATGTGAAGCCTTTCAGGACCTAGAAGATTTGTCTTTTGTTTTTTGCGGCTTCAGTCTTCAGATTTCCTGAAAAATGGTACTTTTGTAAAGAAACCGACTTTTTTTTCTCATACTGAGCGACCACAGTTTACTATTGAGCACTTTATCAACGTCATTTCCACGGGAAATTTACAAATGAGGTGCGCTGACTCTGACCGAGAAACCTGAATGTTACTGCTGAAACGTTCCTTTTTAGGTGCCTTGAAGGATGAGGAAGACTTATCAGTGTGCAGAAATCAACATGCTCTTGTTGCTCCTGCTTTCTGCTCAATGTGCCGTCGAGACGTTTCTACTCGCCGGGATTTCGCCTTAAAATCCTACCTCAGTGCTTCATGCCGAAACATTCCATCGTAATATTTATTTCTAACACCCTTTTTACTCTGTATAGTTCTCCTTTCCTGCAATGTGAACCTTTTTTTATTATTATTGCCACATTTATTTTTTCACGGTACAAAAACGCTGCACACGTTTGAAGAGTTCAATGGTTTTTTTAACCGAATAAGTAAAAGGTTAATAAAAAAACAATGAAAGAATGTTGCATCTCGTGAGTGTGATGGTGTTGATGCATTTGTGTGTGTGTGTGTGTGTGTGTGTGGGTTGGGGAGGGGTGAATTGGACTGCACCTGCCCGCAGGCCTGCACCTCTCCTCATCGTTATAGCTGCTCCACATCAGAACGAAGCTCCCGCAGCCTTTCAAGCCCACTCAGAGCTCATAAACGGCGCGTAGCCATCAGTGCTTGTTCTCGTTTCACCTGTTTTCTCATCCAAATTCGTTGCTGTCGTGACAACGTCTGTTTGCCTTATTGAGGCGGTGGTGGATGTGGGTCGATGGCGCCGACGGCGGCGAGAGCGGCTGCAGTAAACTACAACCGCACCTAATGACTTCAGACATTTTCAAAATCCACATATTGATTATTAGGCCTAAGGTACACCTCCGAGCAGCACGTATGACAAATACTAATGTGTTGTGAAGTTTTTATGTGTGTATGTGTGATGAGGTGGAAGATAAACAGCCTCGGCCAAACTTCTGCCCCTCGGCGCCGTATTGATTTCCAGGCGTTGTGGCTGCTGGAACCAACGGGGGCATATAAACCGTACGCAGAGGAATCGATGGCACCTTCAGAAAGACGCGCCGACAGTGTGGCGTTAAATACTTACACAAAGCGCTGATTGACCGGAAGCCGAGGCCACTGATTAACAACGATTGGTAAACATACACACACACACACACACACACACACACACACGTGTTTTTGTCTTTGTGGGGACATCAACACACATACTACAGTGTGCTCCAGTATAACCTCAACCTAAAACCTAACCCTTACAGAAATGCTAGTAGAATGAGCAATTGGGTACCCAGAATGTAGCTAATACAGACACACACACACACACACACACATGCACAGAGCATGTGAGTTACAGCAGCCACTAGATGGAGTGAGCGCTCCAACGGCCTCCCACTGACGCAGTCGTGCAGGTGTCCATACCAGACATGTCTGTGGCGAGGATGTACACGTGTGTCTGTCTGTCTACACGCGTCTCTTGAGACAGACGTGTAAGAGGACGCCGCTCGGTCCAGTCAGGAGCAGACAGCCCACAGCCCACAGTCCACTTCCACAGAGACCTAATTAGAAGAGACGTGTTAAACTATGATAAGTCCAGTCTGGAGCTAATCCTGGCATGTGCCGTCTCCCAGCACCACCTGGTGCTACCTGGTTACCTGGACCAGTAATGACCTAGCTCCTCCTCTACCTCCGTGGCGACACCACACACACCATGGAGACGGCACAAGCATGCTGGCCAGCTTCACCCAGAGAACCCCAGGCCCTCACCGACGCTGACACAAGAGCTGTTTTAACACAGCTGGTAAATAAACAAACAAACACGAGTTTTTAACATAATTACGGCATTAAATATTCAGGGTTTGTTAAAGTGAAATATTCATACGCAGCAAACACAAACTGTAAGACTGCCAGGCCATTAAAATATGATTAACTTGGCTGATATGAGCTAAATCTGTGGGGGTTTTTCAGATGCATCTCTGCAGGGTGACTGTGGCCACGCCAAAGATGAGTTTAGAACAATACTGTGTCATATAGTGACTTCTCTGGACCAACTTGTTGAAAGTTGTTTTGGCGAACGGCGTTAAAGCGCTTAGCTGCGACGCCGAGAGCAGGAGTCAGGAGTCCAAACGTTCCCACCACTGCAGAATGTTGACTTTTTATTGTTTTAATTATGCCACAGTTTTCTGGCATTGCGTGTGTTTTGTTTCTTTTTTAAAATGCAAATGACTGGAGATCATCACCATATCATCAGCTGGGAAGAGCGCAGCAGCATATGTGGGATCAGGAGATCTTCTCAGGAGAAAACTTTTTCTCTTCAATTCAGCGCTGCAATGCAATTTGACAAAAAATTGTGTTTTCTTGCTGTTGGTGTTTTGCTACAGGCTATATTTACACTACAGAAGTTGCTGACAGAGGGAAAAAAAAGGATCCGAGCTCTAATTCAATTTCATTATTTACCAAAATAACATCCCAAATCTGATTTTGAGAAGAAAAAAATCATCAAAAAAGCCATTTCTTGGTGCTTCAAAAGAGTATTTCTGTAATTACTGCATTTCTCTGGACGTCAGTATGTTTGCGTTCCATTTGGATGGGAACCACGAGGACATTTAGCCCAGTCATGTGTGGGAATCCATAAAAACTGTTGGGATTCTATGAGAAAGTACAGCGTGCAGCCCGCTGCGACAGCCATCATAGCAGCTTTGAACGCTGATCTCTCTGTAATTCCCACCCATTCACCGCAGCTCCACCGATCTCTGGAGAACGAGCTCTCCCTACTGCGTTCTTCCCTGGAGCTGTCGTGCAGACGTGGGAAGGCGCATCCGGAATGGTGGGCATGGACATCGCGGTGCAGCCTGAAGGCCGTCCCGCTACACTGGGTCACCTGACAAAAGCCAAGGGTGAGAGCCATGGTGCTCCTTTTTCCTGCCGCCGTCTAGGTTTTTCTTCTTCCCTCTTCCCTAATGTGATCTAATGGGACCTGCTGTCAGGAGGAAGTCTTTTTTGCAATTAGGTCTCCGGTCAGAAGATTTAGGTTCCTCGTGGAGTCAGCACGTCCTAGGCTGCAGCTTGATTTCTGGGATATGTTTTCTTCACTATTAACCTAGATATCCAAAATGGCCGCCCCAGGGCACGTTTGATTGCGTTCCCGCAATCCTTTGAACTCTGTTTTTCTCCTCCTGTGAACTCTAAAGTGCATCTGTCCATCACAGTGATCCCTGTGGCCACCGACGACACCCATGTATCTGCAGCTGTCGCCAATGCAGCCCTGCATGTACGCTGCTTTAAATATGACCTCCCTGATCTATTTTTAGCACAGCGGAACACAAATGAGCTTGATCAAATAAAAAACTCCACAGGTAGGTTCATAATTATCATCAAAAACGAGCCACAGCTCATCATTGCTCAGTCAGGAGCTATAAAATGATTTAAGTTTATAAATTAGTTATTTGCTTCTGTGCTGCTAATGTTTCGTGGCCAAAATATTGATTTTAATTATAATAACATTAATATTTTGAGCTTTCAAGACTGAGATGGCTGGATGTTAAGCATTGATTTATTTTTTTGTTATTTAAGCGTTTTTTTTTCCACAGCATGTTTAGATGTTAAGTGTCTCCGCAGGGACACATACGGATGGAGTTCCAGTCCAGTCAAACCAAGTTAAAACAATTAAAACAAATCCATGTAGATGCCAGGTTGAGGTTTTTCGTAACAGAATATCTAATAATCCTTATTCGGTTATATGATATATTCAGTTGCCCTTTCACCAGCATTTAAGAGCTTTACAGGTTGGGCTCATTTTCTCAGAGATATTATTTGTGATTTAAAGACCCAGTGAAGAAAGAAACTCTCCTTGGACTATGATTTAATGGTGAAAAACAGCTTTGTTTTATGAAATAATTGTAATAATTCAGGTGTGATAAGAGAGTCGTAACAGGAAACCTTTAGACATCAAGTTCTGTCATTTATTTGGTCGTTATTCGCATTCGCTTGCAGGTGGGAAAGGTTAAGATCAGTGCGTCATATTAGTTAAAAAAAAAAAAAGCTTAAGGCACCTGTTTAGTGCTGTAACAGAATCAAGCATCATTCACAAGAAGAGAAGTACATTTGTTTTTTCTTTCAGAGAAGTTTGACAGTCTTAGCAGCCTCCCGGGGTCCAGAAGGGTGACGCACGACCAGAGGAGCTAAACTCGTTTGTCCTGATGTCGGAATGGCTGCTCTGACCTCAGGCAGTCCAATTTATTCAGCCATGTCTTTATCGAAGCGCCGTTAAAGGACGGATGGGCATTTTAAGGAAACAAGGCATTAGTGGGGTGAAGTCCGAACAGGATATTGCTGTTTTTTCCCTCCAACACTGCCGTCACTGGCGCGTTTATCCAACCCTGCCAGCGTAGAGGGCCGCCTCGGGAGCCAATGCAGAGCCTGCTGCCAGCCAGCGCGGCCATCGCACTTGCTCGTCCTTGCTTTGAGTCGCCCTTCAGGATGCGGCGAGCTGTGACAGGAAGCATGCGGCGCAGCCTGATCGCCGGCGGGGCCGAGCTTTGACCCCGTCGCTCGTCACAGATATGGCTGCCTGTAGCCCCGTCGCGACAGCGCGGCAACCTGACATATCAGATTTGAGGGAGATGGAGGGAAGAATCGGTTCGCAAATGCCGCCTGAAGGGAGCAACACGAAAAAAAACCATCTCTGACTTTATCTTGTCATCGTGGGTTATGAGTCAAGAGCTTTTGTCCTGACCCCTGTCAATGCCAGAATCTGTCCTGCTTGATAAAACCGCTGCGAGTCAACATGATGGCAGCTCATTTATTACCCTATAATACATAGTTTATCTGCACCACTGGTGCCATGTCAACAAGAGAATGAAACTTTTTTTTACATAAAGACTGTTAACACTTAAAATATTGATGGTTATTTTTTTGCTGTTTTCCTTGTTTTAATACAACCGCTAATGCATTTGAATTTTTTTTTAAATTCATGGTAAAAAAGGTGATTGCACTAATACTGACTTTTTTTCAGGTGAATAACGGTCATTTAGGAGTCCAGTTGCTGGTCATTTAGGAGTCCAGCAACTGGGAAGAGGGTCGTCTCAGTTGGTAAACTGGAAGTCTGAGTGTGTTTGTGTGAAAGACCAGTGCAAGAAAATGTTGTAGACGGATGAGGAAAAAGTCACCAAACCTCCTACCTTCACTCGGATCCGCTGGGAAGAAACTGAGATAAATCTGTGTGGAACAGGTCATCCATATACACACACACACTTTTGACCTGTGGGGGAGGCCAGATGACCTCCATTACTACTGTAAAAGTGTGTCTGAGATCAGAGGTTAATCTACACTAACTGATAAACTCACATTTGTTATTTGACCCTGGTTTAACACAAAATTGTTGCCTTTGTGCAGTTTTCAGCGTTCATCTAACTTAGCTCAAATCATCTGAATGGAAAATGCCAAACCCATCTTTTCAAACGGTTTTTCAAAGACCTGAACGTAAAAGAATGTGTGACAACACATCTGAAAAGGCGGCTTGCGTAGGTTCTCAGTGGGATATTTGACCCAGATATGAGGAGAGAGTGCAGGCTATATAAAGCCTTCATTTATTAAAAGAAAAAAACAGCCCTGCTCTGATAGGTACACAGCTGAACTGAAGCTAACTCTTCACCCCTCAGATGTTGCCTCCTCCTCCTCCTCCTCCTCCTCGGGTGGCACCCTGCTCTCATCGAAGGATCAATCACATGTTCTGCTTTATTCGATGCTAACCTGGTTAGCCTGACGAACAATGACGGCACGGAGAAAGCAAGAAAGTGCTTGGATGCTCACATCCCCGAGCGCTTCAACAGTCTTTGACAGTTTCTGCAGCTTTTGCTGATGACGGCGCATCAATACTTTTTTGCACATCTTTATAATAATAATAATAATTTCCCTTTCTTGCAGTTTGAGATGATGAGGACGAGAGAGCAGAGTTATTTGGTTGTCTGGTTATGGCGTCTCTGCTAAATCCGTGTTGTTTCCAGCAGCTGTGCAGAGAAAGAAACCCTGATTTCCACAGGATTGTTTGGGCGGCCGCACAGATCAGCGCTGGCACGGCTCCGACGGTCGAGGCCAAACGAGCCGAGAAGAGATAAGATCGGACAGGAGGGCAGGGGAAAATGCATATCTATATCGGCATCTCCAAACGCAGAATGGGTGTGTGTGTGTGTGCGGGTGTGTGTGTGGTGGTGGTGGTGGTGGTGGTGGTGGTGGCAGCTGGTCAGACCTCATCTTTCTAGCCTCATCAAGTGAAGAAGCAGAAATGTTATCTCCTGATCGGGAGGAGCTCCGGGGAGCAGATGCTATCGTTTGACCAGTCAGGCTTTTGCACCAACACAGTTTGGTTCTTAACCGTTCTTCATCTCTGGTTTTTGTTGAGGGGCAGCTACTCAGCTATTGACTGAACAGATTTTTTTTCACTCTACACAATTTGTGGATTTATCATAGTTTTAAGAGAATGTAGAAACATTCTTTCATATGGTCAAATACAGTTCCTTAAACTATCTTTTAATAAAGAACATTAAAGCACACAGACACATCAAGGACATGAGAGGTTAATCACTATGTTGTCAGGCTTTTTACTTTTAATTCTTTCTTTCTATTTAATTACACACTTAATCAATACTGTTGCCATTAAAGCTGCCAGGTTAATTACAGAGCTACGTTTTTGTTGTCGCAACGTTCTCCTTCTGACATTCACAGAGGAGACGCCGGGCCCACGAGCAAGGATTAAAGTGTATTCATGGGTCTATGTGAGCCGTCACAAATGTGATAATCAGCCCACAGCCAATCACAGGGCAGCAAACTTTCAAGGAAAAGTCAGTGCTGGACATTAAGTCCCGGTTATCCTCAAGATTTTGTCGCTTTAAAACAGAGCATTTGACCTAAATAAAGAAGAAGAAGCCCGGGAGGATTATTTAAATGATTTATACAAGTGGAGAAAAAAATAAAAACAGTTGTAAAAGTGACCTAATTAGGCAACAGGGACAAATCTGTGCTGGGCAGGACGGGCAGGAATTCTGTGGACTTGCTGGTGGATTTTCATGTAATGCAGCACTTCCCAAACTCATAAATCACATCCAGATCTATTTTTGACCAGTTAAGGGGAGGAGAGAGCAGAAACCATACAATAATGACATGACTTTGGGTCAATAAATGTCAATAAGTTCACTAATTGAACCCAAATTTATATACAAATCTCACCTCACAAAAGCCGTTTCAGCATCACGGGACACAGGGACGTCTTTTCCAGTCGCCCTCAACATAAAGGCTTTCCGTTTGCAGACGGGCGGCGCCTCGGTCCGTCTGAAACGACCACTTAGAGTTAGCTAACCGACGTATCAACAGGCTCAGCAAAACCTTGTTGGCCAGAGGCTACGCTGCAGTCAGCATGCTCAGTCTGAGAAGGATTTTGTCCTCTGCATGGCCTCTGCATCCAACATACCAGGAAATCACAGAACTCCTCTTCCTCTGTCTTATCTCGAGTTGTGTCGAGCAGTAGAGTAAACTTTGCTGCTTTGTTGATGTCTGCAGAGATGCTCTCTTCGATTATATGTTTGATAGCATCAGTTACTGAGTTTACAGCAGTTCTGGACAGGAGGCCCATCAGAAAGCCTCTGCTACGCGTGTCCAAAGCCTGAGGCTGCTTGTTTACACTGCTGCTTTTTTATTTTTAGCACACATCGTATTTCCCCTACAAAATAATTAGTTCCCAAAAAGCCCAATACTGTTGGTCAATGCTATTGAGGTCCAAACTCCACGTGCGGAATCCTGATGCCTCTCTCTAACCCTCCTAACCCTAACCCTAGCAGCTCTCTGCTCTTCATTTGTGAAATGTCCCTGCTAGCATAGCATATCTGGTGCCGCTGACCAGGTTAGCTGTTTTGAAAGACTTTATTGGACAAGCCCAATGTCCTTCAAGGACATGAACCGATGGGCTGGAATCCTTGTCTCCAAATGCAAATAAAATTGACAGCCCCGACCCAAAAGTGCACATGCCATCCGGTGCGCCAGATGGCCCGCCCATGCATATGTTAGCTCTGTGTTGCCGTGGTGCAGGGAAAAAATAAAAACAATAAATAAAAATCAGAGGATGACGGGAATCTGCTCAAAAGAACCAACTGGTGACTCACAGACGAGAGGTTAACAGTCTCCCCTCTTTCAACTAATGGAACGATCATCGATTCTCCTTAGCGTCACCGATTTACTTCATATTTCTAATATTTGCAGTGATTCGTTTAATTTTTCATAACCAATTTTTGCCTCCATCGAAACCGATCAGCGGCAAATGCGGCGTTACCATGGAAGCGGAGAGCGAAGAAGCGTTGCCGCCAGGTAATTTCCTTGATGTCAGGATCCAGGTCCTGTTATGTTTGTTTCCATTTAATATTCTGGCATCGTTTCCTGGTGGCGCTGCTCCTGAACCCTTACCAACCTCGCTGAGCATTCCTAGGATTTCCTTACCCGTTTGTGTCGCCTCTGAGCGTCACCTCAGGGCGATACCAAAACCGACTTTATTGCAAACGTTACGACCCCAAAAATCACCCAGAGGACGCGAGCGGTAACCTGAGAAGCGACTCCCAGAACCTCCCCACTTTTTGCGGCAGCTTTTAAATGCAGCGCCACCTCGGCGGGCCTGTTTTGGCTTTTCGGTTTGTTGTTTGTTTCTGTAATCTTGTGTCTCGGAGAGGATTATTTATTCTACATCCCTGCAGTGCATGCTATCTGCCCCGTGGCATTTCATAGTTCCAGCCTGTAAATACTGGAATTTGCATCCAATTGTATCCTGCTATTACAGTTATTTAAAGGCCACGGCGAGAGCGCGCAGTGAAAAAGCCTCCGTGAAAGAACGCGTAAACACGTCGAAGAACTTCATAGCTTTCGGACAGGAGCCAAACAGCTTTTTCCATTATAAAGGTCTCCGTAATCAGCTCCATGGAAAGGCGTTTGACATCAAAGAGCTTCAAGTATTTCAGGCTGATTTACAAACAACACAAAATATCGGAATATTCTGACTTAACAGCCAGCCTGCTTATCTTGAGGTTCTTCAGGTTCCCTTCGTCTTCAAATAGGAAGCAGCTGCTATCAGCTACGAGGCCTGTAACAGCCGTCACAGTCTGAGGCTGCATCTGTCCTTTTGACAGCCAAAAGGACAAAAAGACGGTTGCACCTTCTTCTTTTTTTTTCACACGCTGCGCCACCGCTCCGAACTACTGCAAGCAAAGAACAAGAGGAAACCAGAGCTTCTCCCTGGCTAGGACGAGCATTCATGATCCCAAATAGCTGGATGCAAAGGAGATGAAAGGCGCGTCCTGTGAGATCTGCCAGGGGAAAAACTGCAGATAGACAACAGACGCTCTTTGTCTTGCAGCAGATTCAGGTGTCTCTGCGGGAGGGTTGACCGATACAGCAGCATGGGCTGGAAGGAGGGAAAGCAAAGATTGGTGTTCTGCGGGGAGCTGCTTCCAATTGTCAAAGAAATCACATGGAATAATAGTCGGTGAACGTATTGATGCTGCGGTGGAGGTTTGCCGGTGTTGAGGATGAGGGTAAGGTGGCTCGTTGAGTGACACACTCTCTTATCCACAGAGAACATGTAACAAGGGGGAAATGAGCATAAAACACAAACACAATCGCCAATAGGGAGGAGGAGGAAATGACTCTGTGATGTGTGTGTGTGTGTGTAAGAGAGACAGAGAGCAGGTTTGAGAAGCACTCTGGTTACACCGCACAGTAGAAGAAAGAAGAGCTTCACCCTTGTTACAAAACCTGAGCCATTCTTTCACAATTGCACAGTTTATTTCTGTGCACTTTGCACATGTGAAATGCTCCTCACGCCCTACCTGGACATGTTGCAAGTTAATTACATCTATAGAACCCCGAAAGCAACATTATAAGACCTTTTAGACATAAAAAGGAGCCATCTGTGCCATTTTGCAAACTTGTTCTGGATATTCGTTCTTCACAGAAGCAACTTAAGGGAACAATGCGCGCATCATGAGCCTAAAATGCAACATATACGTTTTTCATTTTAGCTCTTGATAAAATTACAGCATTTAGAAACACATTTACACTTAACCAGACAGTGAGATTTTCCATTACTAAAGTGGTTTTAGGGAGTGAAAAGGTTTCAATGGCAATTTTGTCTCAATTGCAGCCATGAAATTAGATCGCACGGGGGCCACAGCGTGCGCAGACTCACCTGAAAACGCTTTCCAATTATTTCCTAACTCTTTTTTATTAAATGTTGTAATAATATAAAAATAAAAAAGTCCCATGAGATTTGGAAGAACAGTGTCTTTGCTTCACGGACAACGACACCATCAAACTGGTTTCCGGAGCCAACAGGCAACAACTTCAAAGAGCTGATTTCACACCCACGTTCCTGGAATCGACGGAGATGCGGAGTATAATTGCTGTGCATGAATTATGCATCGGCGGAGTTTGTTTAAAGACAAAATTCTTAGCGGGGCTTCGCCTCAAGGTCCTGCAGGATGCCTCCCTGAGGTCTGAGTCCTCCTCCCGCCTCTTTGGATGGGAACCGGGAGAAGAAAGACGTCTGAGCTCAGGCTGACTGACATCAAGCCGCCTGACAACAAAGGCGGCTTATTCTGCCACGGTGTGTTTCTCCAGATTAAGTTGCCCTTTTTAAATCATAAAACGAGGGGACATTTGCTTTCCCCCAAAGCGCCGCCCTGGTTTTTTTTATAAACCAAAATAACAGTGATGAGCGAGCACGAAGCAACTGTTTACAGGCTGGTGTCGATGGTTTGAACAATGTTCCTAATTCCAAGGAGCGGTGGCCTACAGAGTCGAAAGGCCTCAGCAAACACCCTTTCCTTTCTCTTGGCGGGGCTTGCTGTCGCTCCGAGCGGTCGCTCCATGGCTTCAGAAGACAGTTTCTGCTCAATTTCCTTCCTCTCCTGCTGCCTCTGCACCCAAAAGAGCCACCTCTGGATATTCTCCCTGCACATCAAAGAGCTGGAGGCATATCCCATTAAGGAGGAATGGAATAAAGTGCTTTAACGTGCATATGTCAAGAAGCGATAGAGTTAAGAGATAACATTCTGTACCTTTTCTTAGACGGCGACTGCAGCCTTGTCAGAGTTTCTACTCCTCCTGCGATGATCCCTCGAGGCCTTCCACACTCAGGGGCGTTTACAGACCAAGCTGAGGCGAAACTCGTACATTTTTACTTCTGGCCGAGGCTGTAGAAATGCGAGTTAACACTTAAATGCATTTGAGTTGCTCTGTCGCGATACTCTGTCGTGATATACAGGTGTGACTTCAGCAGGTAAATGTCCTAGCCAGCTGTCGGGTGGCCATTAGTCTTTTTTTTTTTTTTTTTTTTAACATTCTCAAGTGGCAAAAGAATGAGGAATTCTGTATTTATTTGCCCTCGCTCATCCCAAACCTGTTATGGTCCCGGATATTTGCCAGTGTCCTGGTCCTCTAAACATGCGCCTCACCTGCTTCTCGCTCCTTCTTTGGCTGTCATTTCTCACGTATCCACGCCAGCTGGTCTAATTCAGAGGAAGAGGAGGAAGTTGGACGCAACAGAATATCAACCTCTGTTCACCTAAGTTCAGAATCTTTTAATCGGTTCTGTCGATTCACAGTACGAGTTTTCGGCGAGGAAGATGGAATTTTTCCTGATCCTGGAGGAAGCCTGACAGTAATCCTTCTGAGGGATTACTCGGCCTCAGCATACGTGTGTGCTTTGAGCCACAACAGGGTATTTATGAAAAGATTAGCTGTAATAAGTTGAAATAAAAAGCCTGTAACCGTGTCATGTGTTGCTGAGATACTGACACTTTGTACAGGCCATGCAACTCAAATGCGTTTAAGTGTTAACTCCCCTCCGCGCCTTCCCAAAACAGCACATTTAGGCTCATGAAGGATCCAGCTGTCTGTCTTGAAGCATGTAAAAAAGGATTCTCACACTGGGAGAGATAAAAGAGATAAGGGCCGGTCGTGTTCATCACAGCAGGAAGTTCACACACTTTGGAGAGGGCATCAATTTTGCAGTGGGAGGCTCCAGCATGTCAGACTGTTTCCTTCAGCCCCAGATGGGTTCACAGATGGATTAGGGCGGCCGTCAGAGTCGGTAAATCAGGATAAAACCATTTCCTAACAGTGGACATGGAGGCAACTGGGGGCCGCTTGACCCTCGACTGTACGGGAGACGCTTGGAGCTCCCCCTGTCCCCCTCATGGCTCATACACTGGGTGGACTGGTTGGGGGTTAGCTGTGTGTGTGAAGCTCATTAAAGCTCTCTCTCTCTCTCTCTCTCTCTCTCACTCACACACACACACACAGACCTGGTAGCATCATGAAGCCCACCTTCAGCCACCCACATGAACTTCTTTAATCTGGAACATCAAGCAGTCCTCCAACTTTACGGTTTTGCCCTAAAGCATGAATGAATTGAACTCTCCTCTAACCTTTATGCAATAAATTCTTCAAACATTTTCTTTGCTTTTTTTCAAAGTTTCTTGTTTAAATTTTTACTTTGCTCTCCTACAAACCCAGACTTTATCTTCCAGTTTGTTCTCCAGGATGATTATTATATAAAGACACGGGACTCAAGGTGCAGCACAAAGAGCGGTCTGAGTCCACCAGGCTGCAGGGCAGTCGGTAAATACCAGACAGAGAATCTGTATATAATAAAAAAAACTGAAGAAAACAAAACTAAAAAAAAACCCCAAGAATATCCCAGCAGAGATTTCAGACCATTTCTGCTGCTTGAACTTTGAACGCTGAGGGAATAATCGACCAAAGTCGACCAAAAGCTCTTCCTCCAAAGACATTTAATGAAGAAATATAAAAAAAATCTAAACACACTAATGCCTACTGATGGTGCAATAAAAGGCTCAATTCAATAAAGAGACAGTTTCTGGAGGGGATCCAGCACAGCAGACAGCAGGAGAGGCAACACCGAGGTCAGTTTGTTGGAACCGATCACATGCTCATGGACGCAAACCACGTGGTTCCACAGTCCCCGGCATCATTTTCAAGACGCAATTAATACATCGGGATTAGCGGCTGCAGTGGCTCGTGCTCAAGAACCCATTTAAACACCCACAGTGGCACGATGGCTGTTCCAGAGGAGATGGAGGAAACTTCAAAGAGATTCCACACAAGAACCAGTCCGTGGCAGAGTGACAACAATTAGCCTTTAATGTGGCAAACACCCGAGATCGTCCCCGTCACATGGGGCTGCAATGGATGGGTGGGCTTGGCTGGATGTTAATGGAAGCACTGGGTGAGATAAATAATGCAGGGACTGAGTCCATAATTCATGAACTTCCTCTAAATTGTGTGCGGTTTGAAGGAGGATTAAAGACGTGGTGGCCCGACAAGACTGACGAGGCGGCAACTGACGAGCGCTGGAACGGGCTCGTGTCAGAGGTCGCGGGTCAGGAGTGCGATGATCTCCGAGGTGTGTGTTTGATAGTGATGGCTCCATGGTCCCATCACTCTTAACGTTACAATTTCTGCCTCAGCGACTGATTTAAAGTTGTTGTTTGGTTTTTTTTCCATTCAGGATTCTCACCTCAATTACCACCAACTTTGCAGGTCCTCAGACTGACTCTAACAACAACAATAAAAGCATCCTGCTAAAATATTAAAGCAGGTACAGCAGAAATATTGCAAATCAGTCCTTTAGAGTTGGAAATGTAGTATTTATATTTACAGACTCCGAAAGACTTAAGTGGAATATTTAAATTTGCATATTTGCATTTTTTGAAAGAAATACCCAAGCATGTTTTTGCAGAGTCTAAACCAAAAACTTTTCTCTAGAAGTGACTGTGCTGGAAAAGCATCTAATTGTGATCGATAATAGATCACTATACATCTTAATAAGTGTTTTTTTAATCCGTTTTTAAAAATTTCATCTGTTGGTTTTGTATGATTATCATGCTCCATAAGCCGCCTTAATTACAGAATTACTCAGAAGTCAGTCTCGTGCTGAGCTCTTTAAATGGAAATTCAGCAGATGGAAATTCAGCAGTGAGAAGCCCAGACAAACTATTCTAGTGAAACGTTAATTATTGCAGTTTGACAGCCAATCACAGGTATTACAGAAATGCTTCTAGGGTACTGATGACACCAATCCTTTAAACTGTAATTTTCTCTAAAGGGAAGTGTCACAAAGTGAAAATGAGGACAAATATGAACAGGGCAGATTAAAAAAAAGGGTGGGAATGTGGGGGGACTTATTCACAGTACAAGTGAAACATAGGGGATTTCACAGATGTTCTAGAAAAGGTAAGATAGGTCAGGAGCCGCAGCAGTGAAGGCAGTGAACCAACACAACATATGGGCTTAAATGCCTAAAGACCTTGTGTGCACAGGTGACACCGTTTGTTAGCATTTCTGCAGGCTGATTGTCCCTCTAATAGCATCTCTGCTAGTATCTTTGCGATCTCTGTTAGCTTATATGTGCCCGCCGGTGGGAGGTACTGTATGACAGCGAAGGCAGCTGAAGCTGCAGCTTAACACACTTGGTTTTTTTGGTCTTTGCTCAACTGAATCAAAACCCATCTTTTTTTACATTTGTGGCCCAGAACATCAAACGTTTAATTAGTACATGTGCTTTCCTTTGTGATAAAAAGCTGAACTGGAGACAGTTTAAAAAATATATAAAAATAATCAAAGTCCTTTTTGATGCAGAAACAGCTTAAAGCACAAATTTAGGCCCCAAATAAAGCACAAGACAGGGGATCAGATCAGTGCACTGGTCCAAAGACAGAGTCACAGAGACAGAGAAGGTCAAACATGCAGGATTAGAAATGAGAATAAAGTACTTTCACCAAGCGATGAAGATGAGCTAACTACAGATAAACATGAGGGTTAATGACCTGGGCTAAGTGAGAGTGATAAGACCGGGGATGCACACGTGACTGAGGGAGGAGAGCCCCAACCAAGAGAGGAGAGAAGGGACAAATATGGTAAAACAGCTAAACCACGCAACACTGTAAGAAAAAAAGAAAGCCTTTTTAATGGGCAGATGTAGCCAGAGATGTTGTATAAAAATTGAAATGTATAAATTTGAAAACGTCAGATATTAACTGACTTGTAATTTAGTTTGGTTTACAATGAGTCTATTCATACAATAATGTCCTTTTTCCAGACTGAGCCAAGGGAAATAAAGGCACTACTAATGAAATTATTAACATATCCTGTTTTTTTTTCACCCCTAGAACAATATTTCTTTGATATGCAGCAGCACATTATACTGAATTATAAAAAGACTTTCCTCAGTGGTCCTGCTGGAATGAAGCTTTAAAAAAATGGTGCAAACCAAAATCAAAGCTGGATAGTTCAGCACAGAACTGAACAAAAACCTCTCAAATCAGTTTCACGCCCTATGAAGAGGGCAGCCACGTCATCAGCATGCCGGTCTGGCAGCATTTCCGAAACGACCGCTATAATCAAGAAAACCTCAGCAAATTGGTCTGGAGAGCACTTTTTGACGACGTTGGCCTTGCGACAAAATTTATATTCTGTCTCGTAAGAGCAGATTTTAAATCAAGCCAAGTGTTTTGGGTTTTTTTTATACATCCTTTGCTGTCGTAGGATATCGTTTCGAGCCTTCAAATTACTGCAAGGAATCACCATGGTTGGAAAGCAGGCTGTAGGCTGTGAATGCTGAGCAGCACCATTGTCGTCTGTCTCTTCTGCTTCCATGGGACACCCGGGCCTCTGTTGTGATACAATGCCTCTTCCCCGCATCCCCATGTAGGATTTAACCACAAAAGACGTGATTGTCAATCTAATTCCCAGCTTGAGTGAAGCTGATTGTTGTCGAAGACCGTGTAAATATGTAAAGCCACCAAAAACTGTGATTGGGAAGAGCAAAAAACCCCAAATTCTTCCTCTGACTTAGTGTTGGGCTGTCGGCACTCAGGCGAAAAAGCCTGGATGTCATTTAAATCCCCCAAATTGGTAATAAGAATCCAGCATCCTTTAGTTTAAAAAAACACACACACCTGTTGGAGCATTTAAGTGAATATCAGATAAACAATTTAGAAACAGACACTGGATCACTGAAACCATCCTCGGCTATGAATAGCTTAAGGGGCAGCAAATGATCAGAGGAAGTAATGAACGGTTACTTCATCACTTTGGTAACAATGTCTCTAAAAAAAGTAAGCAATTATTAAGCCATCATTTTTCATTTTTACGCAGAAAATGGCCTGATTTTAAATAAAAAAACAGTGTTTAGTTTTATTTTAACGCTTTTTAGATTTTGTTCTTCCGCTTTGGGGCTTGTCTGTTTTTCAGATCACCGGAGATCCGACTGCACCTTGATTGGAGTCCAGCTGTGATAAATCCTATTCATTAAACATGATTTGGCTGGAAGACCACAGAATGAGGTCAAAAGCCCCACCTCCCAAGGTCGGGGCCTGAGTAAGGCACAAATCTGGGGAAAGACTCCACAAACATCCAGGGTTCAAGCTTGCAAGTGGCCTTCGTCGCTCTGAGGTGGAAGACGTTTGCAGCAGAGACGACCGTCGGTCAGAAAAGTAAACTAATATGATTCACACGTCCCAAAAACCCCTCAGAATCTACAGATGTCCGCGCCTCAATCAGCAGTGAGACATTCAGCCAAATAAGGCTTTTCAGGGTTAATTTGAAGTATCTTCTCAGTCATTGTGGGATTTTTGCGATAGTTTTAAGGAAAGTCAGTCACAGTGACACAACAACCTAGCAGAGATTTTGAGTACAAATATTAAACTCTTAAACTCAAGGATTCAGCCCAAACTGCTACTTCAGGCGGTGATTTTTCTCTTATTTTAAGTAGGAACTAGCTGGAGGCTGCGGAAATTCTAACCCTGCTGTGTTCTGGTCTAAAGACTGAATCCAACAAAAGGACAAAATGGGAGTTGGCGTTAAGTCTTCGTTGAAAAGTGCGAGAAAGTTTGACTCTTCTGTAGGACTGAAAATAGAGTGATGGAAACAAAAGAGAGGCAGGAGTGGGCTGACGGTCGCTGCAGGCTGTGAGAACAAACAGAACCAGGAACTCATTCACACACACACACACACACACACTCACACACAACACGCCAACCAGTTGATGGTGCTGCTTTGTTAAGGGAGCGAAATGGTAATGAGACATAGAGAACAAAAATCAGGAAGCACGCAACAGAAACCTACCCCCAGAACCACCATCGGCCTCTGAAAAAGATGTCAAAACAAAACAGAATCTGTGACAGATGTTTAACTCTAATTTATGTTAGATTAATATAAAAAAACAGTTTTTAACTTGTTGGAAACATTGGTTCCTGCCGACGGGCAGACCGTCTGAACTCAGACCAGAAAGACTGGATTTCAAAAGCACGTTTCATGTCGCATTCATTTGATGCATTTAGTTTTTTCAAACCTTCTATTAAATGCAAGTTCATGTGCTATTTGTGGAAAGAACGCTACAAGCACCGCCGCTAAGCGGGGTCATGCATTTTTTAATATTACTGCAGGGATGGTAAAGTGGTGTCACAATATATTTGAGTGGATTCTGCCGCACAGTCCCTGAAGTTATCTGCTCTGAGAAGTAAATGTAAAAGATTAGTCAAAGACAGAAATAATCATTTGAAAGCAGGTCCTTCAATTTAGTTAGATTCTCCTTATCCAGCTTCTGACAGTAGTCTGAATGGAACCGGTATTTTTCCTTTCAAACAGAGACAATCAAGACTTTTGATCATGTCTGGTGATTTTTAGAATAAGAATATTTGGAACAAAATATAAATCCGGTGCTTGTCTGGTTTTAGTTGAGATATTCAGAGGTTTTAGAGACATTCGTGCGGTTCTGAGCCTGCAGGCGATACCAATCACACACTGTTCTCAAGCCGAGGGGGGAGCGTAACAAAGGGCCTTGACCTCCTGATCAGACCTGAGAGGATGCGTCAAGCCGAGCGTTTCCAGCTCCGTCGTGAAAAATTGAAAACAAAGCAGCGGTGCATCAACAAAATGCTGGGAAATCATAGAGGTTTGCCGAAGTTTCTTTTACAATTCTGCCTGTACTTTCAACATGTCCGTGACCACGCGGCTCTAAACGGTCGAGGCCCACGTCGACAGATGCATTTGCTAGAACAGCTGGGAAGGCAAACGGTCCAAGGGGTAAACATTCAAGGTAATTATGAAGTAATTATCCTGTAATGTGGCCATATGGTAAACAGTGGAGAGCCATACATCCTATATCCATCCTGACACGGATCGCTTATTCATAAGTCAGCCGATAGCATTATCCACAGGCGGTTTGAAGCTAAAAGGAAAAAACAACCCTTACTAAAAATTATTTTAGTGATGAATCACTTAGAAGATCTGTAAAGAGTGAAAAAAAAAAAATGGATGGGCACGTTCCCTGGACTGCGTACGCAGATAGATGAGTCAGTTATGCTAAATAGCCAAAGCCCAGATGGACAAATTACTCATCTGTGCTTTAAGATTTAGGTGCAGTGGGAAGATACAGAACGTTCAGTCACGCTGACAGCAGGTGTGCGGCTTCATCAGCATGGCAGCAGCGGGGGGAGAAACGAACAACTTGCGCTCTTATAACAGAAAAGGAGTTCGAACTTGTTTTAAGCACAGTTGTAACCAATTTTCTGCAGTTTGTCTTGCATTTTTCTGATTTCCTTTAGACTCCAGTCTAGTGTTTACCAGTGCCCCCGCTACAACCTTCATCTCCTCCTCCAATCACAAGTGGACCCTGCCTTTGTGGCACGATCTATTTTCACACTTCTAGCAACAATAGCTCCAGCCAGAAAATCTGCAGATACAAGCTGTAACAGCGGTCATTGAAATGCGTGGCTGCTGCTCCCGGCCCCTTATTTTTGATGTCTCTGCTGCTGAAACCCCCCAATCCGTCTGCGTGCCCAAGGAATCACCCGCTTCACTGAAGTCAATACATAATCGCTTATCTTCACTTGTCATGCTAGTCCTGCTACCTTTGCAGCTGTTGTTTTTTTTTTCCTTTTTTATCTGCCTTTCCAGGATTTTTTTCCCCACACCCCCCTTTTCAGCGTCCTTGTGTTCTCTAAATTATAATAATAAGCATAATGATAATAAAACCCCCACGCAACACAGGTGTTGTCCGATTGAGTCCATTGACTGAAATCTTAATAAATGGCTTTAGGGTTTAAAGATTGTAAAAATGCCTACAGAAAGCCGCATCTGATTCTGCAGCACAAGTTGTCAGCGCATTAAATCACACCTATATAATGTAAACATGGCAAATATATGGGATCCAAACCGTCATTCATCTCACCCACTCAGTGAGCCCCTGATTTTCCTTTACCATTTCATCAAACCCAGAACGTTTGAAGCATAAAGCAGCCTTGGTACTGACATTCATGTTACCTGACGCTATGCCAACACCTCCTTCCCGACCTCGAGGAGTGACACCTCTGCTTCTAATACGATCTGTTTTTCATCTTCCACTTTTCATAGTTCCTTTCTGGCTGTGCTGTGTGTTGCTATGGAGATAAATCATGCTGCCTTTGAAAATTGTAATGTGTTGGACATCAATAATTGAAGATCCTGCACTTGACGTCTGATGCTGGGTTTTTAGCAGCATCACTGGGGTCTGATCATTGCAGTTTCAAATATACCACCGCTCTTCTGATAATTGCTCCATATTTCAATTGTAATTCTTGAATTGCATAAGTCGTGCTCACAGATAAGACCCATGGGTCGCTCGCATGAATGACAATGATTGTAGTACTGAGATGGCTTTTTTTTTTTAATAAACTAATTTAACTTTAACTTCACAGTCGTAGCTGGTCAAAGGGTCTTCCTTGAGTTGGTAGCAGTGACCTTTCAGCAAAACAAGATCATCTCTGAATGCTATTAACACTGGCGGTTCTCATATCTGAGGACGCTCTGAGCTGGACGCCTGAAAATGGTTCACCTTCCTGCTTAACTGCTGGCTATAGAAGCAGTTAGTACTGAAAAAAGACGTGACAAACTTTGGAGTGCACAAAAACTGCCTTTAGTTTACTTAAGAAAAAAAAAAAGGTAAAAAAAACAACAAAAACAAAAAAAAATTACAAAATTGCATCTCAAGCAATAAAAAGAGGAAGCATATAGAATGACAAGCAACTGTGCTAACCTTTCCTGTCTTTTACCCTGCAGAGCTGTGCCATACCGAGTGAGCTCAAGACTTACGAAGAAAAATAATTTTTGTGTCTTCTCCAGCTTCGTTTGTGAGCATTCATCGCCGCCGCGGTGCCCGCGTAGATTGATAACTGCTCATAACGAGCGGAGCTCAAAACAAGCGTGTAACTGGATCAGAGGGGGAGCTTTTCTCATCCGATCTGATGAGAGTGAAGGAAGGGAGGAAGGAAGAGGGAGCAGATAGCTGGAGATAATGCAGGGTTATTGATGGGCAAAGACCTGTCAGCACAACTCAAGAGCCTATTGGTGCTATCAGTCAGTTACTTTTACAGCAAACAAACTGTCAGGTCCTACCATGAACTCAAGAATTCCATTAAAAACAAACAAACAAAAAATCTAGCGTAAAAACAAAGCTGTAATCTTACTGCAGACAAATTCTGGATGGTCTTCATAATAAATAGTTACAAGTGAAAATTATTGTCCACTCTGGGCTCCTCAAACGCACAGTAATAATAGATGCTGCATTAAAGACGCGGCAGGATAACAATCAGAGTTAGAGCCTTCCAGCGGGGTTCCTGTCCAATTACAGGCTGAAAAAAATTAGAATTATAGTCATGTAATCTGTCTTGACATGCTGTTTGCGTCAAATGGAGCTCAGGCTGCACTCAAAGAGCCTCCAAAGACCGACGTCTCACGTTGACTTTCTCTCGATTAAAATGGTGTTTCTTTCTTCTCAGTGCATGTTTGCCAGATATCATCTGCATGCTCCGCTTCTGTTTCTCCATGTTTTACTCTCTTTCACTCTCAACCTTTTACCCATTTTATATCACGCGTTTGCAGGTATTGATGCCAGCAAACCTCACACACAGCCCAAGGGGCTCTGCCCAGATGGCATTAACAAAAGTGAATGTCAGATTGTTGGTATTGGAGACTTTTTCAGGTTTATCGAATAAACGCTTGCTTGTATGGCTGTTTTTGGACCCAGTATCGACGTGGGGTGGCTTTGCTTCTGTACCTTTATTATTTGAGGAACAACCCGCAGATGCAACAAATCAATGCGACAGAGCCCAGCTGAGTTGTACCACAGACAAAAAGTCCCAATGACACGCTGTGGAAGGACGTTCGCCCTCCCCCCCGCCTGCGACTTCCTGATTCTGAAGTCCAGTCAAGAGCAACAAACGCATCGATCCTGTGAGCAAAGAGGCAGATAACAACTGCTTAATGTCATTCTGACAGCTGCATCGTTGTAGGTTCTGCTGTGCATCTCTTAGATTATCTTATTTTTTGTGATCTAAGAATCCTTTAAAGTGCAGGCGTTTCAAGCCATCTGTTAATGTCAGGAGCGTGATTGTTATATAATTCCAAAAGAAGCAAAAATGACTCACATTAATGTGACACATGCAGTCCAACTCCTGTAGGCTGTTTGTCTAGGGCAGAAGAGGGGTTGGAGTCACTTTAGCTCCGAAGCACATTTGTCTAAAGTGTGTTAGGGTAACAGGCTGTCCAGCCAGAGGCTGCAAACAAAATGCAGGAGGCTGAAGAATGTTTAGGTCAGTAAAAAAGAGTTTTATTAAAACCCCCGTCAGAACGTTGGGTTTCTAGGCAAACAATCACAAAGCAGCTGCAAGGGCAGCTAGCTTTACCTCACAGGGAAGAACTGAATAAAGAGAGAAGCCAGGAGATGTGCACTACAAGGTCCGTGCTGGCACAGACCATAACTTGCAGAACTATCTGGTGCTGGCAGGAAGTCTAGGCCAGACTTTTAAAGTGAGCTGAGTGGTAATTGGCTGCTGGTTCAGGTGCTGGCCAGTTTTCTGTCCAGATGAGCCTAATGAGAGTGACAAGGGACGTCGGGGGGAAAAAAAAAAAAAAAAAAAAAAAAAAAAAAAAAAAAATATATATATATATATATATATACACACAGAGA
>CAAE01014762.1:328501-369187 GCA_000180735.1 Tetraodon nigroviridis | reverse complement strand
TCTGATTACATTTTTTCACTCATCGATGACAATTTCTTCTGTCACACTTCAAGGGGGACCCAAGAGTGGACTCAAACTCGTGTTTTAATTCCAAATTAAGGTACACAGGATCAGGAAGTCTCAAGGTCAGGCACAAGAGGGAGGCAGGTTTTCAGAGATTTAACAATCGGTTCAGGTCAGGCACAGGCAGACAAACTGTCAGGCAGTAACAAAACACTGGAACGCTTGGCAACGTACATACAAGACAATCTGACAATGAGTCTCTCAAGGTCTGTGGCTCAATGAACCTCGCCGATCACAGACAAGATGCAGGTGTAGCTGATCAGGACAGGTGCAACAGAGAGGAAAAGGCAAAAGCTGGAGCAGACTGGCAGCTGGGATAGGGGGATAGAAGTAACCACTCAAAAAAAGAAAAAAAAATGGTTTACTGGTTTACTAACCAAGGTGAAACCATCAGAGTGAATGTCGTCAGCTACTTAGGCCGCTTTCATCAAAGAACTGGTGTAATGTCAGGTGGGCATGTGTGAGTTGACCGTTCTCTGGATTAAATGCAGCACCGTGCATACTTTATTTACATAGACCAGGAGGAAAGCAGCATGACGGCTTTTGGCTGCAGGGCTAAAAAACGATACGATAACGATATCTGTCAAACTGGGGTGTTGTACATTATAACCTGTCCGTTACATCTGAGGAGCTTTTCATAGTGTTTATGTGAGCTTATTAATTATACACCCTGTGTGAGTCAGAGCGTTGCTGGAATCCTGATGCCCGTATTCAGGGGGTGTTCTCTCTACGTTGACATTTGCTGAATGATGGCGAACAGCTTTAAATTAAGCTGTTCATGTGATGTGTACCAAAAAAAGAGCTGTTTTACTCTTCTCCAGCTAAAGTCAGCCATGACACCTGCACTTCTTGGTAAAATACCACATAGACATGCGCCTCAGTTATACTCTACTGTATAAGTAACCCAAAACTTATCACCTCAATCAGCAAACTTTTGACTTTTCCCCCCAGAATGTTTTATTCAAACTGTGTGTGAGCTGCCAAAACTACCATCCCTCTTTCTAAGAAGAAAAAAAATGGATTTTTGGGCTGTGTATAAAAACAGAGACATTGACGTCCCTTTGAAGAACAAGCTGAGGGAGCGTTTGTGACAAAAAAGGTAGATCATTTTGACTTGGACATCCTACAATTAGCTTTTCCGCTGAACAAAACACTAAAGAGGCTGACTGGTGTGCTTTCATGGTGTAATTGTTCCCTTTTCCCTAATTGAACAGCCGCGATAGGCAGCCGCTAGCAGGTGTCCTGACCTCCTGTGGTGCTGCATCTAAGCAGTAAAGTGCATCTATGTTACAAAGCACAGTGATACGCACAGGCAGAGGGTGTCTGCCAGATCCTTTTGGTGCCACTTGACCTCTATGGTACCAGCGCCTCAGCCTTTTGGAGATTTTTTATTAAAATGACACACCAATCCAAATATTTTCCCCACAGTCGAATTATAGGATATATAGGATGATATCAAATTGTGATTTTCAGGATGAAGAAATAAATCAATGCTCATTTCGCTTTCGCGGTGCTTGCAGAGCGTCCACCTGGAAGGGTATCAGCTCCCAATAACGCAGGAAACAGCCATACGCAGGCACTGCAGACAGAGCGTGACAGTCCCCATTATTAGCTCCGCTAGCGCCGCCTGGAAAGCCGACCCAGGTTATTATGAGGCAAAGTAGCCGGTTTTGGGCTGTGAGGCAAAAGACAAAAGAGCAGAAGGAGAATACGCAGTTTTGCACTTTTATTATCACTGTGGCGTATTGCCGAAACCACCAAGCATGCAGGATGCATCTGCTTATGCGTGCTTACCGAATCAGTTTACCTGGAAATGTCAATAAAACAGATTTGCAATTTGAAGTTTTTGAGAGGCTCCCACGGATACTCACAATACTGTAAAATGTGATCAGTAACAATGTTGTTTTCACACTAATATTAAAGTTTATTCAGAGGCTCGTTTAAGGAAAAGTAACAGGTGACTGAGTCATTCAGGTTTTTCTTCTTATCTTTGTGTGACTTTCCATTTCCTGTCTCAATTGGACGTGTTCAATGACTTTTTCCATTATTCCATTCCCGAGTAAAAATTGAGCATTAAGACCCGACATCGTCTCCAATTCATTAGAGGGATCTTTCCTTTGATTCGATGTCGTTATGTTTGACATTGGACTCCATACTTAATGCTGTTGTCACTGCAGCGGACACGCCGTGCTGAGATAATCTCATGGTGAAGACCAAACAGTCTTCCCTCAAGCACGTTTGGTAGACACTAAGAACACAGAGATCGATGATCTCAGAGAGAAACTGATCGAGCCGGCTACATTAGTGAATTATTTTTATTTTAGTAATGATGAGAAATTGCCAGATCCACTCGCTGTTTGAGACTTAGATTGATTTCATATCAGCGTAGTTGGTAATCATGCGCCGCCACACAAATACGTCGATGCATATTTATGTTCTCTGTGGTCAATCTAGCCATTCATCTTTCCACCTGGATCAGCCCTCCCCCTAACCCACCTCATTAAAACTGTTGGTTCTCTTGCAGCTTATCCTTCCCCTTGTCCTTCTCCTCCTTACCTGATCTCTGCTTCTTTTTCCTCCTTAAGCCCCCTGCTTCTTCCTGTCTTCCAATCATACTCTGTTCTTGCGGCCTGGACTGACCCCTCCACAGTCACACCATTACTCCATCTCAGATCATTATCACACCTCTTTTGCAAACCTGATCTTCCACGACTCCTAAATGAGATCAGCTGGCACTTGTAAACCAGAATTAATGGCCAATAATGGCAAGGGCCTGCCGTTGGGCTGGGCTTGTTGTCCTTGCCCCTCTCCTCTAATGCTGACTGTGAATCCTGAGCTTGTTGTTTTGAGTGGGGGAGGTGGTAGCTCACCCTCTAGGGGACTGGGCTGAAAGGCGGAGGGTTCTCGGCTCAGGCCCTGGTTGCAGACCAAAAATCAGAAAGTTGTGACGGTAGCAGGAGAGGTGCACTGCTGAGGTACCCTTAAGCAATCGCTACCAAAGCTCCATTTGCTCCGGGCACCTGTGTGGGGTAGCCTGCTAACTCTCTGTCACCTCTCGCTTAATGCACGTGTGTGTGTGTGTGTGTAAAAAAATTAATTTCATTAAAACAGTATATCAATGTAAACCTGTATTTGTGAGTGTGTGTGTGTGTGTGTGTGTGTGTGTGTGTGTTGAGCCAAGAGAAGTTGCATCTTATTTCTTTTTTTTCTATTTGACGATGTTGCTACAGTGTTTTCTTGACTGTGAAGTCTTTGATACAGACTCCAAACAACATGTCACTTTCATTCATCATCAGTCATTTAATTAACCTGAAAACATTAAAGCCTTGAAGCAAGCAGTAAACAACAGAAGGTAAACCACAAGCCCACCATTGTGCCGCGCATGATGGCTCCCCCAACCCTGCTCGTTTCTTATTAAACTCATCTATGAAACACAAACCTGGATCAAAGATTAAAAAAACCCTTTTTTTAGCTGCTTTCATCTCTACAAAGTGCTCCCGACAGGAACTCTGGCGGCTATCCAGTAGCGCTGCTGTTGATTCTTACTGTTTGTTTTAAAGTGTGTCTGTCTTTTCTGCGTTTTAGCGCCATTTACTTTAATAATCCGGGGAATTAACAGCGCAGTGATCGCGACCCGCATTAAAACTAGCCTTAATCTTAGCATGTATGCTGGTGTTATCTAGTTGCTGCAGTCCCTGTCCTCGCAGACTCATGGTGCTTTAAAAAAGACGTATTGGGCTAATCTGGCTGGATTTGTGCACCCGTGATATGTTTAAAAGAATAGAAACATGTGCCAGTATTGCACCTTTCAAAAGTTAAGCCATAGGAGTTGTGGTATCAGAGACTGGATTACAAGGGATTATATGATGCTGTAATTCGTGGCTGGTCGGTGTTTGTGCCACAAGTATCTGCATTTTATTTCATTTCCTATCGTTGCTGATGGGATTAATTAAAATCCAAAACACTGTGCCAGGAAATGGTTTGGAAGGAGGGTCTTTACATTCCAGGTGCCCCAATTGCTTTTGTCTCTGGCTATTTGCTTATAATGAGCCTAAATGAATTGAAAAATGTAGATGCGTCTGAATTTGCCAGCGGAGAAATTGATTCCTGCTGCGGTTGACAGGTCCGAGCCCAAGAGACCGAGAAGCTGTGAGTGCCCCCACCCACTCCCACATCCATGACCCCGACTGGAGGGTCGGGTAGAATGAGTGAGCGCCGTTCCATTGATTCCCTCCTTCCTGCTTTATGCCAGTACTCCAAGGTGAAATTGGTCTTCATTATTTAGCGCTGCAGTACAGCTCCGTTGTCTTTGTTTCAATACGCCGTTTCTGAATGATTGATGGGGATGTGGGTCATGCTAATATAAGTGAGCGTTTGATTCATTAGACTTTACGGAAGCCTTTTGCTGATGTTTGCTGATGCAGGTGCAAAGTGTTTTTTTCCCCTCTGAGTTTACTGCAGAGTCAATGAAAAACACTGAGCAGTAATCTCCATTTTCAGTTGCCTGCGTGCAAAAGTGGGCTGTGACAAACGTACACGGCTTACACACACACACACACACACACACACACACACACACACACACACACACTGGATGCGCTCTCGTGAACTACTTAGACCACTTTACATTCATTGTGCGAGAACAGGCTCGATCTTCAGCCCGTCTGAGGAGGTTCTTCCAGCCCTAATCTGGCTTTGTGCTTCCAATCTTGTCGGAGAGAGAGGATTAATTTTGTCAGACCACTCACAGAAATGCCTCATAATGACAGTGTCTGTCAAACTCTTTGGTCGAGTGTCGCCTCAGGAAGGATCTGCTGACTAAAGCACCCTGTCTGAACTCCTTGAGGACTGTTTTAATGAAAGAAGACTAATAATCAACTGCAACATGCATATTTGTGATCATACTGTCAAAATGTGTGCAGATGTATACTCATTGCTTTTCCTTTTGATTAGATTACTAAAAACACCTATTGATGCAGATCTTGGATGCATCGTCAGTGATAGTACCTGAGGTCATCGGGGGTTTCGGGTCTTTCAACACCAAACCCCCTCACCCAGGCGACCCGACTGGGAGTGATCAGTGTCCAAGAAGTGTCCAAGTGTCCAAGAAGCGCTCGTCCACGGCTTGTCCCGCTGGATCCGCAGCCATAATGCATAAGTTCCATAAAAAAATAAAAATAAAAAAAAACCTTCTGGATGCACCGGGGAGCAGAGTGTATTCCTGCCCAGGAGACAACCCCCCGGAAGAGTGTTCATAATATTACACGTTAAGCTTAGGGCTCAGTCTGGAGCTGAAGTCAGAGAAACATCAGCATCAAATAGAGTTTTAGTGGACGCCTGAATCGCTCCCTGGATCTGTTTGATAAACACGATCCAATAGAAAGACATCAGTCAGCAGCCCCACCAGGGAAAGATTCCAACACAAATTTATTCAGTCCAGCCCAGCAGTGCAGCAATCAATCCAGCACAAATCCACACTGCTAAAGGAGGTGCTTCGGTTCCAGGTTGGGTGGAACACCAGGGACCCACACAAGACAATAGAGGAACACAGACCAGATGAGCACGCTGAGCAGGACACACACAGCAGGAGGACAACAGCAGGGAGGTATCATCAAGGAGCGATGAGGCAAAATCAAGTATCAGAAAAAAAAACACTAATGAACTAAATTTGAACTGACGGGCACCCACAGAGGGGTGACACTTACTATTTTTGTTCCCCAGAGAAACCAGACTGTGATAGACGGTAAAGGTTGCTGTAGCAGTGGAATAAAAAGTCAGAAAGCTAAACCTCAAAAAGGTTACACCCTGTCTCTGGAGCCACATAACACTAACCTGAAAGTACACCGGGTGTATAAATAAAGAAGTAAGAATGTCTTCAAAAAAGAAGCCAGTCCATGAAGATGCATTTTTATACCTTTAATGAAGACTGAGTAATAACAAAAAGAAGGAGGGACTTTGATTTTAATCCAGGTGCTCCCCTCAGCCACCACTTAGAGAATTAGCGGATGATGAGACTGTGCTAAAAGCCTCTGTGAAGTTGTGTAATTTAGATAACACTTAAAGCACATTAACGCTTGGCAGGAGGAGTTCCTCGAGCAGAGGTGGCCCCATTATGGATCATGCATAACAAGACAACCGCTCTCATGATGGCGACTCTCTTCTTTCAGTCATTTTATCGCTCCCGTCCGACTCGAGGGGATGGCGGGAACACTGTCTTCATCCCGCACAAGTTTAAAAAAAAGCCATCTCCATCATTTATAAAACAAGACTTGGAATAGACTTTAAAATGCTCATATTTTATAGAACTCCGAGCCTAGGAAGAAAGGAGCTAAATGAGGCCTGTTGCTTTGGCGACAGTTTTCAGTTTTGCATCTCAGAAAAGGCTGGACAGTGTTGCACTTAATTTCTCTGCATTTCTCAAGATAATTGCTAATGTGAAGACTAATAGAGGTGAAATAAACGAGCACAGCTGCGTCCAAACTCGCTAGGCTGGATGTGTCTTCACAGCAGAGTGGCTCGATCGGTGGCGGTGATAACACTGGCTCCTTCAAGTGTCCCACAGTGACAGTGAAGCAACCAGCAGCAGCCGAGCAGCCCTTATGGCACCTGTGAGCTTCCTGACACCCCACCCCCCAGAAGAATAATTAAATAATTAAATAAATAAATATCTGCTGAGCAAACGGTCCATTCAAGAACGCTTTGTGACATTTGCTTGACTGCAAATCAGATCGAGGATGCTGTCGCTCACCAATAAAACGTCGCTTTGCAAAGTAAGCGCCTGAAGGAAAGCAATAGGGCTGGTCTGCATGTTGTTTTTTTCCCTTTTCCACCCTATTTTACTCATTTTATAAACAACAAAATGAATTCAAGTCTGTTTTGACAGAACAGTTCTGCTGAATAAAAACAAAAATAAACTAATAGGATGATCACAGCATGGACAGCAGCGGGCTGTTTCTTACATGGGTTCCTACAACGGGCTTAATTTGTTATTTCAAAGGTCCAGTGTGTGCAGTCTTTACTAAGGGATTACCAGAAATCGAACACAAACTGTGCAGCTATGCTTCTTATTATGCACAATAACCAGCTGCTGTGTTTTCATTGGCTTATCAATCAGCCATTCTTGCAAATATCAGTGTCCGCTCCAGGGGGCTAAAATGTTGCTCCATCGTCATGTTTTCAGCCTGCAGCAAGCAAAGATCTGGCTCCACAAAAACGGAGTCAATTATTAGTGGTTGCAACAGCCTAAAGCTTGGTTTTAAAGGCAGAAACAAATACCTCAAGGCTCCGACTTCAAACGATTGAGCCAACTTTTGCTGGTGTGCAGGAATCTGGTATTTGACATTCTCCTCCTCCTATGGAGAAACACCATATCAGAATAACGTTTTTGGTGCTCTTACTCTCCGTTTCTCTCCCTTTTTTTCTGTAAACACATACCTCTCTGTGTTGTCAGAGGCAGAATGATGGCAGAGGAGAAACTTTTTTTTTATACATGTGAAAGCCATGAAGTCTAGCTGGACTAGCGCATCCATGTGTGAGGTAGGAGGATCCTTCATGTCAAGCCAGTAGATGTGATGCTTAGAGGTGCCAGAGGTGCCCTGCGCTGTTGTTTGTAAAGAAAAAAAAAGCTGGAATAATATTTTGGAATAGATGAAAATAAAAGGAATCTTTCCATATCAACTGAATATTTTCCCCTTTAGCATTCTTTTGAGGGTTGGGAAGGTCTGAGAATGTAGGGCAGGCCTCGTTTGCAATTCCACCCGCCCTCCTCTCTGTTTCTTCCGAGGAGCTGCTCCTGTGGATCTCCTCTGGCCCCACAAAGTTCTGACGCAACCAAACAGCAGATTTCAGAAGAGCCTTGACTTTTTCCGCACAGCGCCATCCAGTCGAATTAGCTTTCTGCTAACATCCCGTGTCTTTTAGCCGTGCTGCTGGTCATCACCCCTTTTGTTAAAAGCATATCTATCTCATTGTTGTGTATCTTACCAGCATTCCTGCCTGCCTCTGCCAGACTGCTCTGAATCCTGGTCTGAATCTAGCTCGTGGATTTTTCTTGCACTAGCGGGGCCTGGGTGGCTTCAATATGCTGTATCTCCTAACCCATCCTGGGACTGGGCTAACTACATTTCAGGCATGCCCTTCTTTGCTTAACAGACACACAAACAATGGTCATGTGATTTGGCGCTTACTGGCGGTCTTGGCTCTGTGTTGGACTTGGGTCAGCCGGGCAGGAGGCAGTAATCGCCCATCGATCTGGCATCATGGTTTTGGTTTGGCAGAGACAGAGTGATTGAAGCTCCGCTCCATTACCGAAATAGATTAAGGATTTCGGCGCCACTCGCACACCGAGCAAATTCAGGAGCAGGTGACCAGAGTGGGGCAATAGCTGAGAGATGTGCACCAGCTGGGGTGTCCACGCTTCCGCATCCAATCTACCAACCTAAAACTTACTCTTCTGAGTCGGATCAGTAACAGGCAGGCCCATTTCCAAGACATCAGAGTTTGTTATTCATGATAACAATGCTACTTGCTCAAATAATAACTTCTGCTGTCTTTCCAAGTTTACTTCTCTGGTTGTTGCCACCTGCTATTCCTCACTGCAGTTCTTGTCACGCTCAGCACAAATTAGAATGCCTTCTGATCATTACCAAGTTTAGATTAGCCGTCTTCACTCGCGTAAGGATTTAATTTTTTGTATTTTAATTCAATAAATTTGAGCTCTGGAGTCCCTGGTTTAAAAATATACCTCTCTGTGTCTCAAAGTACCTAAGTCCAATTTAGACAGCTAGGCAAAACTGTTGATTTATCATGTGAATATGGGTACACGGGAACAAACACCCAGGAGGAAACACACTGTGGAAAACTGGAATGGATTTTGGAAATCACAATTAAAATGCTACACAATCATTTTTTGAAGGCAGCAGTCTCCTTTTCCTGTTTCGCTGGAGCACCCAGACAAGAGCCACCAGTGGAGACGGTACTTCCAGCCTCTGGGCTCTGGGTTGCGAGGTTCGGCAGTCCTGGCGTCAGCAGTAAAACAATGACCTGCGAAGACGCGAGAACGCTGATGGTTTGCGCTTTGCTCCAATCTCACTGTCTGTGTACAAAGGTAAGCACAGCAATTGTAAAACAAAGCCACTCTCCACACACTGAGTGATTAATGGTCACTGTCATTCATGGCACAACATTAGCGCGGACCATTTACCGGGAGGGGGGTCGTGTTAAGGGCATCAATACAGTGACAGGATTCTCAGGGCACTGCTGTAATGTTCTCTTCGCTAATGCTGTGAGGTCCGGAGTGGTGTGTGCAAAAACCCGTGTGTCCGAGATTGTATTCTGCTCAGCCAGGAGCGTAAAAATACACAGTAAACACACACACACACACACACACACACACACACACACACATCAGACAGACCTTTGGAACAGATGCCATATTGGAATTGATATCACCTGCGCAGCATTACCAGAATGCAAATGCCAACGTTGAGTCCAGTTGTTGTTTTTGTTTTTGGGTTGTTGGGTTTTTTTGTTTTTTTTTTTTTCCAAAGTTGAACCTCTCTGCCCATGGGAAACAAACGAAAAACTTATGTACACCACTCTGTCTCATAAGGCTCGTCCTCAGAAATAAAGATGGATTAGCTGCAGAGTTCCTGGACGAAGTTAGCAGCTTGATTGTAAGCAGCCTCATGCATTTTGGGTAAATGCCAAAGGCTATGTCAAGGGTCCTGGCTGTAGAGTTCCTCTGTTCCACTCATTTTTTCATGCAAAACAAAAGCACTTTTTGTGGGAAAATAGTGGGTTGTTTTATTTTTTCTATTCAAAATAAAAGTAAAACTGTAGAAAGATGCATGGCTACCACACAGATTTTTGACAATGTGTTTTTTGTCTTAATATGTATAAACATATCTGGGAAACAATTCAGCAACAAAATTGATGACAACCCAAAAAAATCAGGGGGTCACAGACATTGATGGTGGCTGTGGGCCTCCTGACGGTTTACGTTCCCTTTCTCCGCTCTAGTTTGAATAGTCGCATTTGGCGACATTGTCTGTGTTCGCTGAACCGTTATTCGCCCAATGGGTGGAGGATAGACAGGATATTAAAAAGCCTTTCAAGTGAAACTGCTGTTCAACCGGTTGGGTGACAGCAACGCAGCTGCAAATATTAGCTCCGTATCTCCTCTGACCTCAAAGGACAAGAGTGACTTCATCTCTGTTAGCTATACTTTACATTAGCATGCTAATCAGAGATGACAGGATAGAAAAAAGACACAGGCTGTTTTAGGCTGTTTAACTCAAAGTTACAAGTTGCCCAAGAAATTGACCGGAGAGTTAGGGCGATAGTGCACCGCCCTCCCTATCCCACTTAAAAAAGGGAGAGAAAAAAAAATTATTTTGCCCTTCTTAGGCTAAATGTTATTAGGGATGCCAATTCGGCAGTCTGAATGTCACTTTCGGAACAGAAGCCCTCCCTTAGGGCGCTTTCAGCCAGATTTAAAATCATCCCAGGGGCTCTCATAGACTTAGACGATCTTTTGGTCTTTTTTTCATGATTTTGACCCTACTCTTCATGTCTATGGCCTCCGAGAAATCTTGCCCCAACACAATTTTGTCATATGTAAGACGTGATCTGTGTGCGAATAGACTGCAGTGCCTTCATGGCTTCCAAGCAACACCATCGTTTCTCTAAAAGAATTACTGTTTAGTGGTAGAAATATAGCAGATAAGATGGCTATAAAGAACTTTAATCATTTAATGATTACCTATTATTTTATTCATAATAATTATTAATATCACTATTATCATTATAACCATTGAATGGCTCATTTTGCCCATCTTTGCAACCGTTGCCTCAAGCCGAAACATTTGTCATAAACCGCCACTGCAGAAAGTTGACTTTTCTCATAATTTTGTGTATTTCCACCTGTCCTTCCCAACCAAGCTCTGATTGTAAAGAATTCTTTTCGGTGCCAGATGTAATGGGGGTGGCCACTGAGATGACTGCTGATATTTGCTGGTCTGTCTCCCAGCTCTGCCTACGTCGCATCACGCCTAAACATCGCTCAGAGTCGGATCCAGACGAGAAGAAGCCCAACAAAGAGCTGCGTGGGACAGGAACGTTAACTTCTGTTATTTGAACAAACTCAAACACTTCCAGTGGTTCAGCTGCTCCAGCTTGTAGCAGAGAGGATAGTGCATGTTTGCCTGAGAAGGGACCCTGGAACGAGGCGGGCTCTGGGGGCTTACGACCTGATGAACTTGACAAAAATACTCACTTAACCAACCGATGGAGTCATGATTTGCTGGGCTGCCTCACGTTACATGCTGGTTCTAACACAAATTTTCATATTAATAGCCACATTTAAGTCAAAATGCTTCCAACATGCTGTATGCTAAAATCTCTGAAATGCCATTTTAAATTCTTTCAACCCACACAAAGAGAAACTTGTTTTAAATTAGCACAATCTCAACTTTTCATAACGACCACGCTGTTATTTTCCTGATAGCATGTGACTGATTTATGCATCACCTGCAGGGCATCGGGAGTTTTGTCTTCAGTAACGAGCTGTCAGCAGATTTGATTTCAGAGAATATTTAAGGACAGTCTAAGAAAGAGTAACCTTATTCAAATTTATCCAAACATGCAGCTTGCAGACTGAGACGGACATCGGTGTGTGTGTGTGTGTGTGTGTGTGTGTGTGTGTGTGTGTGTGTATGTGAGGGTCTATGAGTAGAGAGGGTGGGGTTTTTTTGTATTTTTTTTGCATTTCCAAACCTTTGCATCAAACTGAAAGGTTTAATGGCTCCAAAATGTTGATGCGGAGCAGTTGAGTGCCACCCACCCGCCTGTTCTCGCGGAGGGAGGTTGGTATAAAAACAAGTCAGTGCTCAGCAGCTCTGTTTGAAGCTGGAAGCTTTTTAGAAAGTAAACTTCAGGTGCATTGACGTTAATTTTCTCTTTTAATTGCGATAAAACCACATTTATTCTAGGGAACCTAAAGCTACACAGTGGATCTCATTAGTGGCTTGAAATGTCTGCGTCCTTTTCCTTCTTTCACCGTTGTCCTCTTGTCTACAGTGAAGAGGCTTCACGCCACCTTTCACAGAGCTAATAGCCCCACAGGGAGCAGCTTACCACTTACCGTTTGGTGGTTAGAAGCCTGATGGGGGTATTTAAGGAAAGGACCCCCGCCTGCCGCCATTTGTTCCCCTGCAGTTAATCGATGACAGACTCAGGGGTTATAGCAAAAGTGATTTATGCCTCAATTTTTCCACTGTCATGCCTTATGTACAATCCATCTCTGGTCTTGTAAATTCAAAGCTTTTCACCTCAAGTTCTAGAGATCCTTTCTTTCCAGAGATGCAGGGAAATCTCATCTCCATTCAAACAGGTCTCGTAATTTATCGAATAGGCAGACTTTCCTGTTTGGCTTTTGCGTGTGACCGTGCTTGGCTCTATAAAGTAAATCATCGGGAGTCTAAACACAAAGGAAATCAAAAGAGCCAGCTAACTCAGTGATGCATGTCCTTGTAATCATGTCAGTACCTGCAGCACCGAGCTGTACACTCATATCTGCTCCCAGCATTTCTCGAGGGGAACGGCGACACAGAGAACATCAAATACATCCACCTCACCAGCTTCATTTGTAACAGAGAAACGTCGCTTTAAAATCTTGTAGGCGTTTGGTATGGTGCAAAAAACATATTTATGCACAAACCTAAAGTAAGTAGAAGGTGGAGTTTAAGGTGTTGAGATCTCTGCATGATATTTACTTTTGTAAATATATATAAAGGAGAAGAGTATGTCCCTCAAGCTTCTTTAGCTGTGTGTGTGTGTGTGTGTGTGTGTGTGTGTGTTTGTGTGTTTGTGTATGTTAGGAACACAGGCTTAAATATTTGCATAGCATTTAAAGGTGTCAAGATTGAGGTCAAGCATCTCATTCTGCCCGTGTCCCACCCCCAAGAACCCGAGGAAGATGAAGCCAGAGCGGATGCTCTTTGAGTCCTTTCAGTCTGGTTTTTCTGATATTTTCTCTGTCGACATCCCGCGTTATAGGGAATGCAGCCGGCATTTTCTATCATCTGCTATCTCCTGCCTGAAGCTGAACAGTGATGAAGCAGTGTCCCTGTCCAGGAGCCAAGGACGGCCCTCTGTACAAGGCATCTAATGGATGAAAAAGACAGGGCACGAGAGGACAGACGAGACCCCTCACAACTCCCATAAATCACCAAACGCTGCCTGGTGTTGGTAAACCTAAAAACCATGTTAATCTAGAGTGAAGATACAAATTAGCTGGAAAAGCAAACTCCTAAACTTGTGTATAAATCAGCCTTATCTGGACAAGACGATACCATTAAGAGACAGTGACATGATTTGCTCTGTGCGCATAGATTCTGCAGGGGAAACGCACGGGAAATGCTGACAGTGTTGGCAAATGTGGTTCAAAGTCCAGGTGCAGGTTAAGTGTCTTTTTCTTAATAGAGACATTAATGTAGTGCAGGACGCCACTGTGTTTCACAAAAGGGATGTAAATGAATATATAAATTATAGATTACTGGATGTGATGTTGGAGGAATAATGAGGGCTGCAACAATCTGCTCATTTTAGGGGGAAGGGGGGGAGGTTGGAGGCACCGCCATTTCATGTCTGCTCCCACGTGAAACAAAGAAGCCACTCGCTAGGTTCCAGCAACGATGGAGGTGTTTTTTTGCTGACGCTGTTACAAGGCCAACTGCAGGAGCAGACCTGTGGTCCTGCCAAACCGACTGGTGAGCACGTTGCTCTAGTAACTGGTCTTGTTAACTGAATTATTCCTATTTAAAACCACATTTCTCCTTTAACGTGATACCAAAGTAAATGCTTGCAGTAACGGTAATAGTAATCAAACCAACTTGAGTCTGGAGAGTATAATTTGGTGCTCTGCAGCTTGGTGTGAGAAAGCGCAATCAAGGTCGGTGAAACACAGAGGAAAATGGAAAAGCTTAAGACATCACTAATAAGAGACATGGCAGAGGCTCTAAATCAGAAGTGGGCAAACTAAGGCCCCGAGGGCCACATGTGAACTATTGAATCCGGCCCGCAGAGCCTTCACAATAATTTGTCCAAAAGCTAAATTTACAGGGTTTCCAGCCTAAATGGTTAGAAAAAGGTTCACACCCCCCTTCTGGTCTCCCTTCACCTAGCATGCTATATTTCCTCTCAAGAAGGAGTGGCCAAACATCATTCGGAGCTTCATTATTCATCTCTGGTTGGACCAGTTTACAGGCTCTTCTAAATATATTCTCTGCCAACTGTCCATCCAGCAGGATTTTTAGCTTACCTTCCATCCTTATTTGGGGGGGGTTAGCTTCGTGCACCACCTGACCGGTCCGTTCGTCAGGATCTAGAACCTAATGTTGCCCTTAAGGCTAATTGAATTGCCCACCCACTGCTCTAAATGGTCATGGCGTCAGCTGATGTCGTATTTTGACTCATCGATAACAGCGATCCATGACGCCAGCAGTAAAAGCCCCATACTGCTATAATGAAAACAGTTGGGCTCTCTGAATAAAGATCAGTCCCAATTAGACTAGCTGGATTAAAAAGAGCTGGCAGCGCCAGCGTACTGGCCATTTTTAGGGCAGGTTAAGAGATAAAGTAACGGCAATGTCTACTGGCTATTCAAAGCATGAGGGTTAGTTTATTACTCGTTGTTGTTGTGTTCCTATTCAAAACACTTAATTATTTATTCACAAGCAGAGTCCATTTCAGAAAAGTGGGATTCTTTTAAAAAAAAAAACATGGTATTAATTCCTAGACAAGGAAGCCTCAGATCTCAAGCAATAAAAAAAATTCCCGTTGACATAAAAACACACCCGGAACAGCTATGCTCCCCATCGTGATGTTCTGCCACCTCGTCTGTTTTCTTTTCTACGCCGTTGTTCACTGTCACTTGCACACCACCTAATCTGTCCTTCTCCTTCATCTCTTCAGATCTCCGGCCCCATGTGAAATTCCTGATTCACTGTTCTGTCAGTGGATCAATAGGAAGCCTCTCTGTCAGAGGAAGAAGCTGTGTTTCCTGCCTCCCGCCCTTCCCACCCCACTCTTGGTCTTCAAAGAAGGTGGGTTCTTCTACCTCCGGTGGTGGAGAGCACGTCCTCCTCTCCCGCTAAACTTTTTTTTCTCCCCTCCAGATCACTTTTCATCTCTGCACCTGAAACTCGGCGAAGAAAGACGAAAAGCTTTGTAATGGGCGCGTGCCGCTTTTCTAAGGAGCCCAAAAAAGAAACAGCCGGAGAAAATAGGATATCAGCACAAGACATGAGGAGAGGAAGAGAGGGATGCTAAGGAGGAAGATGAGAAGAAGTTGTGCATTCAGCTTGGGCTGGTCACCTCCTTCCCCCCTCTCTTCACCCCTAGAAAACTCTCTCTTTCTCTCTCTCTCTCTCTCTTTCTCTCTCTCCCCCGCCTCTTTCCTCTGGCTGCCTCTGCAGCTGTGGTCTGTTGAGCATCACCTCCACACAGCAAGTGCCTTTACTTGAGCAGAAGAGGGAGAAGGAAGAGGAGGTTAGCTGCCAGAGTGAGCGAAGGAGGGAGAGAGAGAGAGAGAGAGAGAGAGAGAGAGAGAGAGAGAGAGTAGCAGAGCAGCTTCGCAGCAGCTTCAGACAGAGGGCTGGGGGAGGACCGAGGGGACGGCATTGACGTGTCACAGCCGTGGCAGAGCTGCGGGACCACGCCGAGCAGAGCACCGGTGCTGCTGATCTCCGTGTCTCTGCTAAAAGCTGCTCCGGAGGAGAGAAGACAACACAGCAGCCAGGATCCCACCGTCTCTGGTGGGAGCAGGGGGGGAAGTGGAAAGAGGAGTGGAAACGACTGGAAGAGAAACAACCCGGCAATGAAAAAGAATTCACCCTGCTGAGAAACTTTCACCGGAAAACAGATTTGTTTTTTTTGTCTCCCTTCTTCTGGTGGATAACTTCTAAGATTCAAGGCAGATATATATATACATATATATATATATATATATATATATATATTTTTTTTTTTTTTTCCTTCCTACTAAGAATAACTTTCTATCTTCTGGGGAAGAGTGGGGGGGGGGAGTTGATGCTTTAAACGGTCCTCTAAGCACAATGCAAAATAACCCCGCTCTTCAGCAGAAATTGAGAGCAGTCCTTGTGACCGTTGCGACGTCTCGGTGTGAGCAGTAAGTGGATTATGTCCCTACCATTCTGGGTTTTATCTACTGCTTGAGAAAGAAAAAAAAAAAAAAAGAAGAAGAAGAAGTGAAGAGAGAGTAAAGATATCCTTGACTGGTGGAATTACGTTTGTCAGTGGAGGAGAGGATCCTGTTTTTTCTGCCCTCCTCTGTGGATTACAGATGGGCTTTGTGATCAGCCAGCGCAGTCTCATGGATGATCTCCTGCTGCCACTCATTAGGATAAAGAATAAGGGACACGAGTAAGTATCTTCAGGATTTTGGTTTTTTTTTTTAATCTCTGATGGTTTCTCCTGATAAAAAAGAGCCGGGAAGTCAATCTGTAAAGAGAAGACAGTGTGAAAGCTTTTTTTTTTTCAGTAACAGAACATAACTCCCTGATTTTACTGCTGCCTTTAGTTGTAAATTATTAGTGCGTTAATTCTGAACACACGCTTGGATCCATTCCATTTCCCCTAAAGTGCACTTGTGTGTTTTTACGGAACATTTGTCAGTAAACATCATTTTCCAAATGAGGGGGTACTGTCAATCCGGCAGGTGGTTCGGCACGCGTGGAGATTGATTGAAGTGATCTGAGTGAATCCTATTAATGCATCCTGGACTCTGGCCAACGCCAAAAAGCAATGGAGGGGAACGCCGCCGTCTAGCATCGCTGTCGGATCTGTCTGCCCCCTGGACATACTAAGCGCCCTCCGCTCTCCCGTCTCAACAACACTGCTCCTTGCACTTTTTCTCATCCAGGCAAGGATGGTACCACCGCCCCCCACCAACAAGCCCCACGTGTGCCTTTCCACCTTCCTGATCATGAGCAGCATGGCGCTGATCGATGCCTACCTGGTGGAGCAGAACCACGGGCCACGCAAGATTGGCATCTGCATCATGGTGATGGTGGGCGACATCTGCTTCCTGATCGTGCTGCGATACGTGGCGGTGTGGGTGGGCGCTGAAGTACGCACGGCTAAAAGGGGTTACGCCATGATCCTTTGGTTTCTGTATATATTTGTGTTGGAGATCAAGGTCTACTTTGTGTATCAGAACTACAAGGCTGACAGGAAAAGTCTGGATGCTCTTGCAAGGAAGGCCTTGACGCTGCTTCTTTCCATTTGCATCCCCGTGCTCTTCGTTGTGCTGGTTGCTATCGACCATATGGAGTATGTTCGTGCTTTTAAGAAGCGTGAGGAGATCCGCAATCGCCTCTTCTGGGTGGTAGTGGATCTGCTGGACATACTGGACATCCAAGCTAACCTATGGGAGCCTCAGAAAAAAGGGCTCCCTCTGTGGGCAGAGGGCCTGATGTTCTTCTACTGCTACATCCTACTGCTCGTGTTGCCCTGCGTCTCCTTGAGCGAGATCAGCATGCAGGGCATCAACATTGTGCCCCATAAGATGCTCCTGTACCCCATCCTCAGCTTGGTCACTATCAACATCATCACCATTTTCATCCGCGGGGGCAACATGCTGCTGTACAGGGATGCCAGGGTGTCGGGGATCCTCATCGGGAAGAACGTCCTGGCTATCATTCTCAAAACCTGCAGTTTTGTGCAGTACAGGAGACAGTTGCAGAATGCTTCCACCACCTTCGGGGTGGAGCTGCAGAAAAACTCGGTGGCCCAGGCGCGTCCGGCCCCGGCTCCTTCTCAAGTGGTCATGCAGGACCAAACACCCCTTCCAGAAGTGACGACTTGTGAACACACATGATGGAAAAAATTTCTGGTGGGGGTGTGGGGGGGGGGGGGGGGGGGAATTCTGAAAGTTTCAGCATTAAGCTACTGTTTATGTCCCTCAGGATGCCAGCAGTGCACAACCTTTCACAGCTTTTAGGACACGTGGACACTCAGTGGAAGCTAAATGGCACAACACAACGCACACGCTTAGAGAAGATATTGCTGTGATGTCATGATGCAAAATATAGTACCAATTGTGACTCTGATACACAATTTCCCTGGTGAATTCTGTTTATGTGTTTTGTTTTTTTCTTATTGTACAAAAGAGAAAAAAAAAAAAACTCAAAACATGATAATTTAAGATATATTTTTGAAGACGAGTGTTTCGGTTCATCGTAAATGTGAAGGTCCGTGTGCTGTGGCGTGTAATTCTGTTGCAAAAATAGGAAAGAGTTTGTTTTCTTCTAAAAGAAGAGCGCTTTTTTTATACAGTCAGTCATTCTTTGATAATCTATTGTGTACAACATGAAAAGCATTTCTGCTCTTTTAATGTAACTGGGCTGTAAATTGTAATAAATTGTTGACTGGCCAAATTCAACGAGGTAAAAAAAAGAAAAGAAAAAAATGAACATCACCTGTTTTTAGTTGGAAGGTCAATTATACAAGTAACTACCGAGGAGGTGTGTTTGTGATGCCATTCGTGTTGAACGTCATCTTCATCTTTGGGCCCGGTTGCAGTGAGTGATGAGGACAACATCTGAAGCTTCCTGTGCCATCACAAAGAGGCTGATGACGACGTCGCTAAGGGGCAGAGCACACATCCAACAGGCATCGGTGCAGATGGAGAAATAAATTCCAGAGCGGGAAACCCGATGAATATTCACCTGTTTAACATTCACTGCAGAGCAAATCTGTGTTAGCGTGACTGTGACTTCAAGAACAGATGGAAAAAATGGTCTGAGGTTAATGTGTATGTGTGGGAATGTTGGTTGTTTAGAGGGGGTCTCTTTCTTGTCTTTCTTGTTGTTTTTTTTTTTTTTTAACCTCATTAGTGTTGTACATCTTTTTACACCTTTCACTATCCTCTGAGAAACTGGAGTTAGCATTAGCTGTTGGAATAAACTGGGACTTTTTTTGCTGGATGGGCCAAAGAAGATTAATTTGACAGCGTGATGACACTTGGTACCTAAAAAAAAAAAGGTCGCAGGTTACGTGCAAAAATAAAATACATTTTTATATGTTTGGTCTCTTGCACTTCTGTTTTGTTTGGTTTTTTTTATTATTGTCCTGGAAAAGTTCATTTCTTAAAGATACAAGGTTTTTTTTGTAATTAATAAATAAATAAAAAAACATTATAGAAAGTGGCACAAGCAGGCTTGCACATCAAGACTGGTGTTAATGTGAGAACGGCAGTCAGGGGAGGCTTCACTGTGGAAGATAAATGAATGAAAAGCAAACAATATTAGGCAATTAGCCATGCTCCACTATGCAATCCCTTATTATCCCTTATTATACCCTCTGACTTTCTGAAGTCTGGCTAAGATTTTTATTGCATATGTGTAACATATTTCGTCTTGGGGATTAGACACACAATCATATTAAAAAAGCACAAGGTGAGAAAGACATTACTCTGCCTCACAGTACGGGGGCGTGCGAGATTAAACAACCTTGGCCTTGACCTTGAATAACTCTGACTTTTTATAACTGTTTAAAGCATCAGCGTGTGTGTGTGTTTGTGTTTAGAGAATGCTGATATGAATTTTGACACACAACCAGTTGTTAATGTGGATGCTATATGGCAAATAAGCAACTCTGCTGGATTCATACATTTGTAAATGTGACTCACTGCACATCATTGCAGTGAGCATAGATCCCGCAACTATGAAGTATCATGGAGGAGAATCGTGCAGAGAGAAAAGGAAATGATCCATGAAAAGTGCCAGTGCAATCCCCAAAAGTTGTTGCACCCTCAGATGTAGATGTTTTTGTTAGAAACAATATTTTTAAAAATGGGGGTGGGAGGTGGGAGGAGGCTGGTGTTCAGCTGTTGACTGCTGAGCCAAGATGAGAGCGCCTTATTTGAGAAACACGATCTTAAGAAATTGTTTTGAGGCTGTTTTAAGGTTTCGAGCAGGCAACAGCTTGTATTAGTAGGAAACGCTAATTTTTTGATGTTTCTATAGGTGGAGGCCCATTTGATCCTGGCTCAGTGTTCTTCATATAGAAAGACAAGGATAAACCACAGAACGCTGAAATGATAGTAATTGTGGGAAAACATTACCGGCCTTGGATTAATATGGCCCCGAGTAAAGAACACCAATCTCTATTGTTCTGTTTGCTTCTAAATTTCCTCTGTGACATTTGGGAGCCAACGAGCAGCTATTAAACTATTTTTTTAATCTACGTTTGTGAGGAAAAACGTAGTTCGGTGTAGGGTGTCTGCGAGAGGCTGTGACAGGTTTATCAACGTTCGCGAGCAAATGTTTGAGCGACAGTGCTGAAGAAGATGGGGAAATGGACGGAGGGGGAAGCCAGGAGCCGACGCAGCATCTGTCTAATGATGTTTTAGGGTTCAAGGTTGGATAAAGTCCCCAGGAAATCTCCAGACTGGGTCAATGAAGTTTCTCCATTTATGAGAAAGTGTGATTCAAATATTGAGGATGATGTGATTTTGGACATCACTCCACCTGTCCATTTTTCTCAGCCTGAGGGCAGCGGAAAAAACAAGGAAAAAAAAAAGGCAAACTCTTGATTTATTTAACAAAACCAAACTGACTTTAATTCATAAAAAAACTCAAACACAAAACACAAAAAAAAAGGTTTTTCTGAATTCAGAAGAGAACATACAAAAACATCAGAGAGGAACCACAAGAAGGCCAGCATGCTGAGGTGAAAAAATGTTTTTACCAAAATGTTAAAAATGAGACAAAGGTGATGACTGAAGCACTTTGCTGCTCATGATGAAGCTTTCTCTAAAAGCTGTACACAGCTACACAAAGGGGCCACTTTCATCCAGGAGTGTTTATCTGTTTAACTTTGAACCTTTGAAAACGGTGTCACGATTTAATTTTGATGCCTTTGGCTAGTTCCAAAAGCAAACTACCAGTGGATTTGTGTTGTTGTTGTTGTTTTGTTGGGGGTTTTTTTTTTTGTTAATAGACTGGGACGCCTCTCCGATGCCTCTCCGCCACGCTCGCCGCATTAACACTGACAAGGCGGATTGTGCCAAGCAAGCAAGGCAAACGGCCGCAGTAAATTCACAGATTGACCTCCAGGAGTCTTCGGCCAGGAAACAAATGCACGTTTGATGAAAGGCCCGCGATCAGAGCGGGGAAAAAAACCGAATGTGCATCAAGTATTGATCGTCTCGAAGGTAAATTGCGTCACGTGTGAAAGTAGCACTTTCTCACAACAAATAACTTGCGCTTTCATCAAGCGCTGCGTACGCTGCTGCGGCCTAATAAATGCCTGTGCACAGCAGCGGCAGCTCCATGTGTCTTTAAAAGAGAGGAGCGGTCAGTTCGGATGCTAATGAAGGCTTTAATCTGAAATTAACATGCTGTGCACGAGAGTAATTCACATTAGGGTCACAAAGTTATTCTGCTGCGTTTAGTTCCCTCTAAACAGACAGTGCAAGCGCACCCATTTTCTAAAGCCCAGCAACATTTCACACCCTTGAGCGGTTTTTGCTGAGCACTCACAATTACCACTTATGGAACTTCTCCTTTTTTTATATTTTTATTTTAGCACACTCATTACATTACGATCAGGGTAATTACTAAAGTTCCCTCACGCAGAACAATTCCAGACAGATGCACTGATGTTCAACAGAGGAGCTGCAGTCTTTTTGCCAACAGCGAAAGGTTGACCTACCGTTAGATTGGGATCAGCAACATATGACATGAACTTGTGGACTTGATGGGAGGGTATGGAGGGATGGGGGGGCAAGAGGGTGACTTAGCCATACAGCTTAATCTGATCCTCCGCTCAATCATGGAGCTCTGCCGGCCCACAAGTGACCTAATAGACGTCAGAGATGAGAGATGGCTTCCCCCAACACCATGAAGTGTTGAATGAAAAATGGGAGGGATTGTTCTAAATCTGAATGACGTTGGTACTGTCACCAGATTCCATTTAAAGCCATGCAGCTTCCCTGTGACTCTTTGAGGATATTCCCACCCCCCAACTAAAGGTTTCAGGGCATTTTATATATATATATACTGTATATATATATATAGGCATTATTAATAAATTTTAAAGTTCTGCCCATTTGGAATCTGCCGCAGCTCACCCCAAAGATAAAGATATAAGATTACAACACAGCTATACATGTCCTCAATCTCGTACCACAAAGGCTATTTCAATCATGAATTACAGCATCTAGCCTGGTTAGGGTTAGCAGACAAATCTTACCACATTTTGAGCACAAGCACAAATATACTGTATATATCAGGCCTATAATTTTGAGTCCCTTGATTTAATTTAATTCCCTTGATTTAATTTAATTTATAAATGCTTCTATTAGGGCATCAGCAGTGCTTCAAAAAAAATGTAGTGCTAACGTTGATGTAAAAATATATTAAAGTTATTTGATAATGGACATCCTAAATCTTCATCTTTCATCACTGTGCTTCACAAACTATGAAAAGGCCCCCTTAGAGTCTCTCGCTAAAGCCTGATAAGACACATAGAATTAAAAAGGATAAGGATGAGGGAGGACTCCTTAGGAGCTGTGCTCGTGGTGCCTCCTTACTGGTCTGGTTCAAAATTTAGAACAAATTGCACGATTCTTAAAGCACGTGTGCTTTAAAATGCAATAAACAAAAGAAAAAAAGATGTAAAAACACAACATGTGATATATGTCTCCCCTGGTCATCAGGAACATCACTTCTGGTTTGGGAAGAAATTGAAAGCTTCTGCCCTTTTTTTTCTCTTTAATTTCAGCGTTATTAAATGTTCGGCTGCTAATCCATAAAGCAGCGCCGCTAATATGAAGAAAGAGGTCAAAGGTGGATGAAAGCTGCTCGTCAAATGTTGAGACTGCCGTGTTGTGTGGATGAAGAGCAGCGAAAGTGGCGATGGAGCTCACTGAGGGATGTGCAGAGAGGGGGAGAGAACGGGGATTATTGGTGTTTACAGAACCCAGGCCGGAGAATAGATGAAAGCAATGATCAGACTCTGCTGTGAGCACCAGGAGCTCTCTCTCTCTCTCGGTCCATTGGAAATTGCAAGACATTGAGGAGGTAGGAGCCATTTGCCCGGTGTCACTGTAACCTCCACCAGCAAGTTCCCTCACCTGGAGATTATTTATCAACTTAAATAACCATGAATTCTGACAAAGCGCCGATAGGAAACGTGGAAACAGACGACTCCGACCTCTCAGACCTTCACATCTGCACTTACAGCACCTTCACGGGCTTCATCATTCACCGCAGGATGTTCCTCCCGTGACCCTACGGCTGAGTAACCTCATTAACGACAGGAACATGCAGATGAAGACGAAGCAGGACGGTCAAGAACAGATTCGATTAAACATCAGGGCTCACGTGGGAATCATTTTTTTCCAGGCGGCAGTGTAATGATTAACCGTCAAACGTGCAGATTCTTAGAAAAATCAATCACTTCTGCTCTATCTTTTCTCTAAAAATGTTTTGCAAAAGCCAGCGAAGGTATAGCCAGCGAAGGTATGACAGGTATTCCAGACCACTCGCCATGGCTCGTCTCTCCTGGCTAGAACATTTGGCAAACCTGGTCTGCCGGGACAGCGTTTTTCAGGCCTCAAAAACACCTGGTGCGGCTCAGGATCAGTGTCGGCAGCAAACACAGCCGAGCGTTTCCAGCCCAGGACCTTTAGTCGCCAGCACGCCCAGCATTGGGAACACGTTTGGCGTGAATGTGCGGCACGGCGACGGTAGCGCTGGGTACGATTCTGTCCCCAGTTCCTTATCAGAAATCCAAGAGCTGTCAGAATCAAACAGGAAGGGGTCAACATCACTGGACTTCTAATCACGTCTGTTCCCCGAGCTGAGGATGTGGGAGAGCAAAATCAAACAATGGATTTGAATAGTCCACAGACAGAAATGTAGCTTGATTAGATCTCTCAGCAACAGAGATTTCCGTGTTGGTCACGTTGCCGTGCCCGAAGGTGACCGCCCGCTTTGCATTTACATCCCATTAAAAAATGTAGGGGGGGGGGGTTTAACTAGCATTCTTCACTGGGTCTTGCTTGAAAAAAATATTTGCCTGGTGCGACTTGAGAATGAATTCAGGTTTCATTCACTGATGTCCCACTTATTAATTGGGAAGCACTGCTGACCCCTGGCCCGGACAATAAATCAGTCTTTATTTACGGCGTTCCCAGGCACTCTGGTGGAAGGGGGGTGGTCTCCCTCTGTGCTATGAGCACAAATCTATCATTTCCAGCATCAGGAAGCTGTTTATTTTTAATTTGTAGATGTTATCTTTTCACTGACAGGACACAATTAAATTCTCTTGTCACTTCCTCCCATGCGGTCACATTTCTATTCACTTTCTCCATTTCTTGATTGAACCAAATAAACAAGTGCTTTATTTTCCGTTGCAGTTCATTTGTTGGGATTTTTTTTTTTTTAACTAAAATAATTAGTTTTGGGCATTTAGTATAAATGTGGAATTTATTACTGTTTGGGGTGAATTTATTGGTGCACCTTTGATGAATACTATCTGTTTGTTTGGACACAATTAAGATGAAATGTGTTGTTTGTTTTAAACTCTTGTTACTAAACAGGGGCTCAGGGATTAAACACGAATTTCCACTTCAACATCAGGCAAGTGCTGCTCACAACAACTGTGTTTTTTTATTTATTTGGTAAAAAGTTTTGACCTACCAGACCTACAAAAAGATTAAAATTTTATTACAGATTCCAGATTGCTCAGAACTCAAACCTGGACTTTAGTTCTTCTGGGATTTACTTATTTATTTACTCCCTATATTCCAGGGACTGGCTAAACTTCCCTGCTCTGCTTACAGTTGATAATGTCTTACTATTGTGCTTCTATTGTGTTTCTGCAGTACTACCCCAAAAGTGCTGTGTGATATTTAATTATGAGTATAAATTGCTGTTTTGTTGCTGTGTGTCAGCAGAACTGTGTGATATTAGGGAGGGTCGGCGCTGCAATAAATAGATGCTGATGCAGGAACATTGCTTCCTTCACATTTCATATTCATTTCGTTTAGTTGATGGAATAAAAAGATGTTGCTTCAGTCTTGGGGAAGGTTGACTCAATCACAGTTAAACTAACAGAAAGTGCAAATCTCAGGGTCAAGTCAGGCTTCAGCATCAAACCTGCACCTAACCTGACCACCGCCACTGAAAACACTCCTCCATACAGAGTTTATTTAGTCTCTAATTACTCACAGATGGGTTTAGTAACTAGCTAATCAACGTAAAACCAGCCAGACTGCGACAGGTGTGATGGCGGACCTTCTGCCCATCCGTCTAACCAAACCTGACAGCATGTGAACGAGTGCGCTCATTTGTCCGCTTCATCCGAAGAGTTGCACAGACATGTCTTCATGTCTGTGCAACTCTTCGCCTGATGATGCCTTAGCTGTTTCAGAAAGTATGGGATAGCGCTGTAATGAACTGCCCCATCTTGTTTGGTACAGCCTGTCAGATTATATCAGATTATAGAGACTTTATCAAAGCGGAAAGTCTAAATCTGACTTCTCATTCTACAGTAATGTGTTGCGTATGATTAACTTCTGACGTTTGTCATAAACATGCAATAATAGAAAAAAACACCTTCAAAGATGCTTTAAAAATATTTTTTTTTAAATCCTCCACTGAAATAACCTTTGCCAAGTGTACAGCGTGTGACAGTTGCTGCTTTTTTCACCTTGGAACTGTAAGCCAAATCTATTAGGCTTTACACTGTCAGTCAAATGTTACATAGAATATTTTTTGCTTAGGGGAAGGGGGGGGGGAAAGTATATTAGCTTTAAGATAAGGGTTCCTTGCCTCTAATATAACTAAGCAGGAAAGAGTTTTTGGTGGCAGCAGCCTCAGTTTAGCTGCCAGCAGGTTCTTTCTGCCAACTGTGCAAGCACGTCATGTTCTAAGCCACTGTGGTTTCATGTTTTTACGGTGGCTGGTGGAGCCTCAGATGGGGGAGACAAGGCCCACCATAACACATCTGTACAGGGTCAAGTGATCAGCAGTAATCAACGACAAACAGCAATCTTTTTCATGACTGTTTCTCTTCTTACTTCCACCTATAATGAATATTAAGGATCTACTGTAGTCCAGCTGTGTCCCTCTGGCTGATCGAACCAGCAGATGGAAAACACACGAATGTTTCTGCCTCGAATCCCCCCATATCCTCAAATGCTTTATTAAACATTCCTTAGATCAACTAAGCAATGAAAATTAATTTGTTTTTTTAAGAACAGGTTTGCGTCAATCTGGTCTTATTAAATCTTTGCCGGCCCTTTTGGCCCTTTAAAAACGGCGCTTTTAAAAACTCTGAATCATAACAGTGAATCCTAAAATAAAACCTCATTATATGTTTCTAAATATATTTAACCTTCAAACATAAACCTAATTTTCCAGGATAACAGTTTCCGGTGATGGCTCCGGCTTTGAACCTGGTTTATTTATCTCACCTCTCAGGTGTTCCTGATAAAACCTTCCCCGTCAGCTTCACACTCTGTCATATTTAAGATAAACATGGAAGTTTTCTTTTGTCTTGAAATTGAACAAAACAAACCCAACTCAATCAGTTATTCAGTGTCTGTCATTCAGAATGTTCATTTATTCCTGCTTTTATTAGCTATAGTTGCCATGACTGCATGACCTTTTGTTGACCTTTTACACTTGTCCTTCGCAATCTGCTACATTCTGAATATTTGAGACTATATTTAACAAAGATGGTAGAAATGTGAATGTGTTTTCTTTTTTGTTCATCACATTGAAAAGTCTGACATATAAAATATTTATGTACGTTGTGTAATACCATAACTGGAAGGAGTCAAACATTGTTAAATATGTAATTATTATTACATTTATGCGCTCTGTCGCATTAGGGCAGAATAATTAGAGGACCAAACATTTTAAAGGCTTCATTGTACAGCAGTCAGCCTAAATACAGCTACTAATATATCCTAAAAATTTCAGAGGCAAGACTCAATGCTCGGTACCATTTTATGTGAATGTGACAAGGAATCTACAGCGGTGCCACAGCGACGATGTGCTTTTGAAAATGAAAAGGCTCAGAAATGTAAAGGCTAGAAAAATCACAACGGAAAAGAGCTGTACCTGAGATAAAGAGTTTCTGCGAATACTCTGTGCAACGTGCCTTAAATTAACGACGACGTGCTTTTTAACTCCTGCAGCAGGATGTCAGGAGCATCTTCGTCACCTAGCTAAAAACCGCAGTTTTTCCACATTTACATTTAAATTGACTGGATTTCTCTGCGAATGTTTTTATATAAATAATTCCCATTTTTCATGTTTTTCCATAGGGATTAGCCTGCATCCAAACAAAAACACACACATGCACACACACACACACACAAAGCAGCTCAGACAAATAACTGCTTTCCCAAGCGCTCATATTCCTTAGGGACATGAGCGAGTCTGTGTTTCCAGTCATAGATATTTATCCTTCCCAACACAAACCGGAGCCATTCATCCAGCCTCTCTGTCACCAGCTCTCCATCTCTGTCTGAGCTCTGGCCCCTTCGTACCCGCACGCGGGGGCCGCAAATCATTTACTGGCCCTAGTTTTCGCGCCACCATCCACGGCGGGCTTTGACTAGGACTGGCCCCTCCGCGGCTGTGCGTTATAGTCACCATTAAGGTCCTGGAAGCGGGAGTAGCCCCTGTCTGGAGATGGATCTGAGCTGGAAGCCAGCTGGTGGGCAGTGCCCAGCCTGTCTGTGTGATTTAACAACGCGCGTAAATCACTGGCGAGCCTCTGCTCGGCCGGCCAGCCTCATTTCAATCTCTCCACAAATCACAGGGCGCAGGCGGGGTGAAGGAGAGGAGCCATAAAGGCGCCCCAAAAATAATCATCCCCTGCAACTATCTTTCTTTTGCTTTCATTTATTAACACACAGGCATAAATCTGACATCCATCATAAAGAACAACAAAAAATATGACACCTTGAGCTTTGGCTTGGTGTGTCATCAATAAGTGTCACATCCAACAGTGAAGGTGGAGCCCATTTGAGGCAGTGTTGTTAGGATTTGGAAGAAACAAAAAAACTTGACAGAAACTTTTTTATGTTTTGAGGTTGGACATTAAAATGAGCCAATTCCAAAGCAATATGGCGATTCACTAAGAGTTTAATCCAACACTCCAGCGTGCGAGCGACATGAGTGGACATGCCGGGGTGTAAAAGAATCTATGAAGTAATTCTGTCCTCAGTTTCCACAGACCTACTGTCCGAACAATGTCAGATCATTATTTTAACGTTCTGTCTTACTCTGGTGAGCAACATTCAAGCGGATCCGTTGAATTTGCTCAAGTAAACAAGAGGCATATTCGCATCACAAAGAGAATGAAAGGCATTCATTTTGGATAAACACATTTCCAAAGGACTCCTGGTGATATATTCTCTAAACAACAGCCTAAACTGTAACAGCGTTTTCGTGTCCAGCACCCAAAAGCAAACACAAAGTCAGGCTTCATCAGTATTCTACAGGAGCAGCCGCATTATTAATGAATTCAGGCAGGCGTCCACTTTGTCAAATGGCTTTAAATGAGGGCTTTCCATTTCCATGAACGCTCTCTTATAGATTTATATACATTCGGAGATGGAACAACTTTGGCACTGCAAATGAACCTTGTGTGCATTGGGACGCTAACATTGCTCGCGCTCTCATTTAGGATCCATCAAAGGGACGTATGGGACATATGTGTGTCAGCCATCACAGACACAGGCTCCTTCTTGTACAGTGCTAGTGTACAACCTCTTTTAGACCCTCTCGCAAAATAGTGCCGAAGCTTTGACGGAAGACTTGGGTAACGCAGCTGCTAGCGCATTATTACCACCCGTTTACACTTGTTGGCCAAGATTTACCAAGAAATCGGCGCTGAATCCTTTCAGACGCTGAGGTAATTCAACCCCGCAGCCGACTGGACGCCACCCAAGGTTGTGTTTCATTCTGCACCGGCCGTGCACGGCCCACCCCCGAGTGCAATATACATTAGCAAAGTCTGTGACAGTGACATGACCTCTGGGGAAATGCTGATTACACATGTCGATCCTGCGTCAGTGACAGCAGCACAGGCAGGAGGAGTACATTACTGCCTTCTTAGCCAGCCAGCCAACCATGTTCAGGGTGAGCATTGCGGTTACATCTTTAGTCGTTACTCTTGTCTACTGCCATGATACATTCATGTGCTAACGCCTGGGAGCCAAGACCGAGCTTTAATGTGTTGCATTTACGGTAATATGTTCTTGTATTCAGTGTTGTGGTATGGTATTTGATGGTGGCACTTTGTTCCACTGTGTTTTGTGTGATGTTCTTTTTTGTGGAAGCTACAGTGGCACTGAAGTTTCCCTTTTGGGAATCAACAAAGTCTCCTAACTACCTAGCTTCTGCTCTTTGTTGGGTTTTTGGGGGGGTTTTTTTGAGTCCAGCATTCCATAAAGTTTAAAGATAACAATTATTTCCCACCCTTCAGCTGAAACAAACAAAAAAAAATGCCAAAGAAAAAGAAATAGAGTTGTATTAAGGGACAGTTTGTTTCCCCCACACTACTTCACTTGTGGCTTTATGGAAACAGGCACTACCTTATCTTAGTGGTTCCATTGAAAACACAAAGCTCAGTTTCCCAGGAGTACTGCTCTCATTTAATTTTTTTGATTTACTTTACACACCCAACAGTGTTAATTGGGTCTGGACTGTTTGAAAACAAAGATTTAAGCATCACATTAGCAAAATGCTAGAATCATAATGTTTTAATAATTTGTCTAAATGCTAAGTGGGCAGAAAAGGAAAATGAGGCGAACAAATGTCAGCCCATGGGACATAATAACTGTAGCCACTTAAAATCTGTTTGTCTCACCCTCTTTAGTGAAGTGAAGGCTCCACAGATGCACACATGCGATTTTCAACCAGAGGTCCTTGCACTTTTTCAGCGCACACTTCAGAAAAATTAAACGCACATGATAACCAGCCAAGTCTGCAGCGGAAATAAGCAGAAACGCTGCATTTAAAAAGAACACGAATAAAGATATGACACTTGAACTCGCTGACCGGCTCCGTTTTCTCCATTTTACTCTGAGTATGTCTGACAAATGCTTAAGACTAGTTTCGCATGATTGGTGGAGACAAGAGGTGACAACTAAAGGCAGAATGACCTTCAGGCTGCAGTTAAATATTCAAATCTGAGTGCCAGATTTATGAGGGCAATAGAGCAGACATGCCCCTCACTACAGTTTTTCCTCCTGGGAGAAGAGATGAAAACGTTGCTGCCCTTTATATAATACAATTTTCCAAGTTAAACATACAGCTCATTACAACAATGGCCCTTTTAAAATTTTTGAATTTTCTCACGATTCCTTTGAATTCAATAGCCATATCCTCACAAAATCATCGATATTATGAAAACAATTGGCAAACCAATGTAATAACACCTGTGCATATGTAAAGAAGTTTAGGTTGTGAAAATTTTGTGGATCCAACAATGACTTTTACACAAAACCAAATCACTATTTTATTCTCTCTTACCAGGAAATTGCTCTTCTTTCAATGACATTCTAACACTTACCTTTTTCTTTTCTTTCTTTGGTGCTGTCAACTGCCTGAAAAGATGATGGACGGCATTGTTTGTTTTAATTTTAGCGCTTCTCTTCTTCAGTGTTTTCAAATGTGAGGGAAGACAGTTAGCGGCAACACCCTCAAGCAGAAGAAAATAAAAATCAAAAAAGAATGTCGCATATTATTGAAGAAAAACATTTATGAGCAAATGTTTCTCGTCTTAATAAAATTTGTATTTTTTAAAGGGACAATATGCCATCTTAAGATGAGCAACCTAATAATCTTTCATTAAAAAAATGGTTCCCAGTTGGTAATAAACAAAGGACCAAAATAGTTGTAAACTTGTGTTTAAAGGTGTAGCCCCATGCCAACACACCAATGTGACTCATAGAGACTCTACCGGTGCCACTATCCGTCCTGAGGTGTCTTCAATTGCCTTTTCGGTTCTCATTAGTAGAATAAAGTTGTTAACTACAACTGTTTTGTGTCCAGCTTCCACTTGTGAGTCCAGACTCTGTTTATCTTCCAACACCTTGAATTGATGTGGGACTGTTTGAGTCTGCAGCCATCCGTTACACAGAAGGTCCCAGCAGTCAGAAAAGACAGGAACATCACACACAAGGCCTCTGACTCTACCTGTGATTTAGCATCGGTGGTCCAGCAGCGGGCGTCCGAAACATCTTAATGTTTTCCTTTTCAGAGTAAGAAATGTGACACGTCTAACAATGATTCAGATGCTTGGGATGATGTGATTGTTATAACTTATGCTGCCTCAACGATTGTGTGACTGAATGAAAGCTGCAAGCAGAAAAAAAACAAGGAAGTACAATAATGGGTTTTCTTGCTGCGGCAGGGCTAGACATTCTCCACATGTAGGAGCTGCTCTGTCGATGCAAATGGTAAATATTTTCCTAGATTTTTGACAATGAGCGTCGTCGGTGAGTCTGAGAAGACAAACATTGATGTTTTCTGGGAAAATAGCTTCATCTGCGTGAGTGTGCAACATGAATGAGTTCTGGCTCTGACGACTGGATTCTTCTGAAATACTAACAACAAGCAACCTGTGCGGCAACCTGGAGAAAAATAAAAATAAAACATGACAGGCTAAAACACAAACATGTTTATTTATCACACGCTAATCCACTGTGCCAACAGTACGAATCCGCTTATTGTTGAGATGGTGGCAGCAGGCTGGAGGTAAAGGAGCTGGTTTTTACCCTGCTGACACGGCTGAATTCTCTTTGGAGAGCTCGGCCTTCTGCACAACTTCCCTCTCGACTAAAAGCCTGTCAGAGACAAACGACGCAACATTAAGTTCCCTGCACTGCTTCCCATCTAAACCGAAAACTACATGGCTGCGCGTTTTTGGGCGATTTCAAATTACATTACTATTACATACATCTAACATCATTTGACACGCCTGTGCATGATGAGAAGAAAGTGATAATCAGGTGAACTCACGCAGCTGGAATGACACTGAAATATGAGCGTAAAGTAATGAATGAATCAACAAAACGCTCCCAGCACCCACTGGGAAATTAATGAACACTATAGCAAGAAATTTAGAATGTAACACAGCATAACTAGGAGGGTTGGGTTGGGGGGAGGATTTTTTGGGGACTTTATTTATTTTGTTTTTATTTAATGTCGGTTTTGGTGAGTCCTTTTTGCCACTTCAGTGAAAAATCCAGCAGGACTTTCTTTCATCTGAAAAGTCCGTTTTTTAAATCTCATAATCAGCTGTTGAGAGTGGAGCTAATCCTGCTGGGTGTGTGTGTGCGTGTCTGTGTGTGTGTGTGTGTGTGTGTGTGTGTGTGTGGATACTTTGAAATTTTCATATGTAATGGAATTTCGCTGGAATCCATCAGTGGCCTATTTGTTAGTGCGGTTGTCGTCTGACCCACCGATCGACAGGATGCAGCCTTAAGAACCTTGAGAATACAAACAGTCAGAATTTCCACGTCAAACCCTATTTAGCCACGGTGACAGATCTTGAGGAGCCAAGTCCGGGCTTATCGCGATCATCCTGCCCTGGTTTATCTGCTACGGCTCGAGGACCATCTCCCTCTCCCTGCTGTTGGGTTTTGTTACTGTTTGATGGTGTTTTAAAACTGTAAAGCCAGAGTTTGCATGGTGCAAGAGAATCAGTCCATCAAGAGAGTTTAAAGCCTAATCCTTTCTGAACAGAAGCTATACTGTAGGAAGGAGGAAAGTAAGCATGAAAGGCCCAAAAAGACTTCAGTAGTTTTTTTTAGTTTAGTTTTTTTTCTTCTTTTCTTGCGATGAAGTTTCTGGGGGTTAATGGTCTGCCCTTTTTTTAAGTCATTTTTTCTTTCATGTCAGTGACTAATAAATAATTGAAAATGCTCTTTTGCATGGAACCCTCAGGTTATTTATTCCTACATACCCTGGAATATGCCCTGGAAAATGCTCTCCCAGCCCAGTCAGTAAGGTTACCATGGTGATAATGAGTGTGTAGCTACGCTCATATGTGCAACAGATTTTTGGACCCCGAGTGTTGAGTGTCGCAGGTTCTGGTTCCCCAACATCTATCAGATGTATCGATCAGCCACAGGCGTTATTAATAGCAGGAATGAAAGGATGGATTGGAAAGCTTGAGTAACACCATCAGTCTTCAGTATTCTGGAGCTTTCCCCACCGAGCTGACTGGAAATTTATCTTTAACCCATTTTTGGCTCATTGTTCATTTCTTTTTCTCCAGGCATACAGCAACAAGTGAAAGAGTCACCTGTTTGAAAAGATGATTAATTTTTTTTTTTCATACAGTCACATCTAATTTGCAGCCAACAGGAAACGTCTTGGCCTCTGTCTCTATAGCGGCGAAAAACACTTCTGACCTGTTTGGTGCAGAAGTCTTGATCTGGGCTCCTTTTGCACCATGCATGACCGGAGAGTGAAGCCCTGCATACCGATTAGGGTGGAGTGTTAGCTTGACTCACCCCGGCAGGGTTCTCCAAGCTAACTGCAAAGCATTCCGGCTGCCTTTGACATAAAAGAACGTGTCCTCTGGGGTCGCTTTTTGCCCCTCTGTTCTGTGTTAGTTGGGCTTGGGTGCACACTTCAAATAAAACGAACCCTCCCCATGGCCCCAGAGAGAGTCTGATTACTAATCCCCCAGCGTTCTGGAGGATTCCGATCTCTCTCCGCGGACTTTTCATGTTCTCCGAGTACCTGCGTGGGTTCGGAGCCAGGAACCCAGGTTTCCTCCCACAGTCCAGACACACATTTGGCTGATTGGAGTCTTTAGCTCTGTGTGTGTGTAAGTGTGTGTAAAAAGGGGAGGGAGGGGTGTGTTCCTGCCTCCCACCCAGGGTACTGCCGGGATTGAGTCCAAAACAGATGGATGATCCACCTGGAACAAACAACGGTTACACTTTCTTCGGCTCTTTAATGTGAGCATTCAAGGTAAAATAATGAATGAATTCGACTACATAAGTCTCCAATGTTAAAAAATAAAAATAAAAAAAAACAAGGACAGTAAATGTAAATACACACTACTTTTTCATAAAAGCAGCTGACTTTAGGAGACAGGCCCAAACTGAATAACTGAGACTGATTCTCTGGAGTGGAAGAAAGTTCCAAGTTCCGAGCTCCCGGGACTCATTGACAAGTTTGCAAAAAGATTTTCTACCAGTCAGCGTTTTTAAAAAAAACACAAAAACACCCAAAAAAAGAAAACAGTGGAATAAACATCCTTTAGCAGCCATCTTGCTTCAGCTCAGGTCTCCGACGGGTTTGTTAGCATCGTTGCTCAGGATTTACGTGACAGTGGTGAAACGAAAAAATAAAAAAAAACAGCTCCTATATTGAAATGCGTCAAGCTAAATAAATCAGCAATTACAATGAACGAACACCAGTTGTGCAAAATTTATGATAATGAATAACAGACCAGGGGCAGCTCGTCACATGATTGCATATTATTGCACTGCACAGGCGAACCTTAGCAACTGCTGCATCCTTTAATTATAACATCAATCTACACACCTAGACTGAAAATCAAAATGTAATTTACTGCAGCGAATTTGATAAATAATTACTTTCTTTGAATGAAAATAATATAACTTATTACCAGCATTTAGTGTCAGATGGTGACTTCATTACTACAAATGGTGCTTTTAATTCAAGCGCCATCAGTATGTTTAGTAATAACACTTTTATGTCACACATAGTGACAAACAGACACACAGTGAGAGAGGCATAGATCAGGCCTGGGTACTGGGTCCCTGTTGCAAATGTGAAAAATCAAGAGCTGTTACTCGCTCAGGGTCTGGGAAATGAAGTATGTGGGCGTACGGTGTGAGACAGATTACTCTTAGCAGCCGAAGTTAGCGGCCACCGCTCCTCGAGGTTGTTTATCCTTCTGGCTCGCTGGCGAAACTGCGCCAGAGAGCTGTGATAGATAGCTTTGCAGTGCGGGCTGAAGGGGTTAATATGGCGGGGCAGCAAGAGGAGCTCACAGCCGAGAAAAACAGTCCGAAGCCTCTCACACACACACACACACACACACACACACACACACACACACACACACAGGGGCACTGTGTAAAATTTTCTTTTTACCTTATCTGTTTTCTTATCTGGGTAGCTTCTCCCCTTTGTGGCCCCTGACCTGATCAGGGCAGAGATGCTTTTGTGGATAATCTACATGTTTGGCCCTGTTTCCTCAGCATTGTCACACCCTAACCCTTTTTTTGAACTGATTTACACTTGAATGACAAGGAGGAAGACAGCATCGCTGCCAGAGCAGCATCAAAGCTGCAGTGGAGCCACGAGGCCCACGCTTGGTTACTGTTGGCTGTTAAAAATTAATCGAGTGCCCTTAGGTGATTGATTGTATGCTTCCTCCCCCCTTTTTTTGGTAAGAACAAGAGTTGCCTTGTTGGAGGTGGTGCTTGTTTAAAAGCCTACAGCACAATTAAATGAACGCTGTAAAATATATTGATGTTTTTTTTTCTTTTTTACTGGTACATATCCAATTTCGTGTGATCAGCTAATTCCATCAAGGCCTCTAAAACCTGTTCTTGAGATGAGGTAAGAAGTCAACAAATATGCTAACTGCTCAGCATGCGGCCTCGAGTCCTTTCCAGTAGTGCTAATCCAGGCAGGGTCCAGGTTAAATTGTGTTTTATTTGCACTTGTGTTGGGCTGGATTTATTTGTTTGTAGTTCAGGTGCTTGTGGGATTAAGGCGCTACGTGCCCGCTTTTCTGTCGGCGTATCCTCTTTGTGTCTCTGATGTCGCCTGCGTCTTGTACTTCTTCACCTGCGTCTCCGCTCTCCTCGTCTACGTGCGCCGTGTTTAATTTTTCGTCTGTTTGTGGCTTGTGCTTCTGGCAATATTATTGTTCAGTTTTTGGAGATTTTCTGGTTTCGACTCCCAGACTCTGAAAGAGGCGGCATCACAAAACCAGGACCTGTAATGCCGGGAATGAAAGCTCCGCCCAAAGTGGAGAGATGGAAGAGATGGAAGAGATGGAAGAGAAAAAACAGGATGGTCAACAAGGGAAATACGTCAGAAACTGATACAAATCACTACCGTGAAGATTGTTCCTGATTTTATTTAAAGATTCATTCCCTTTCACCATAAACCATGCGGATCATTTCAGGATTTATATCCCTAACTCAAAAAAGAAATCTCAGGACCTTTTTTTTCAATATGGAAAAAAGCATTGCCAAAGAAAAACAGAGTCAGTGAAAAGCAATTTCTACTTTTTTTTCCAGTGACAATGTCAGCAGGCTGCTGAGTTGAGTTTCGGTCTACTCCTCCTCAAACTGCATTTTAATGGGCAATAGCCAACCTTTCTTGTTAAGACCTGGTGCCACGTATGGAATGCTTTTTTTCTTATCAAACCACGCTGCTGATTTCTGCCTGCTGGGTTTTTCTTTTACAGTCACCCTGATCTTAAGGAAACGGTGCAAATTTTGTTGTAACAGTATTCAACTTTGATTGAAAATGCAAAAATAGAAAAAACGTACAGAATGTACTGATCATTATATCATTGCTGTAATGAAGAAGATCCCTCAGTGATCAAGTGGCTCATTGGTTTCAGAAGAAAAAGAATTAGACAATACCTTTTGCTCTAGCGGTGAAATTGCTTTTTTCAAGTGACCTTTCCGAGCAGAGTGGATTAGTTTTTTCAGGGGGAAAATAGAACATCTTAAAATGTTATTTGATGTTGCAACGAAAGCATTGATCCCCTTCATTGGAGGAGCAGATGCCCGAGTATTATTAAACCTGCGTAACCATGGTAATGCTTGTTACTTACTAAGGTTGGTTGCGTTTTGACGAGGCGTCGCATTGTGCAGTGGAGAGGCTCCAGCTCTCTGCAGTAACAGGTTTGGGACTTAGCTAAACTGCTCCCAAGCACTCTTGTAAACCCAAATTTGTCCATCTAGAATGTAGCTGAATGTTCGCCCTCTTGGAAGCAAACAGTTGGTTTTCAGCCTCTTTCGGTGTCTGATTGTGAGATTGCTCCCACAGGAAGCTGTCGCCCCGCTGTTCAATCCGCGTCGCTCCTGAATAACAATGTCACAAGGCCTGATGGATTTAACCGCTGAGACAGAGCATGATTGATTGTTGTTTCGCGCAATTAAATGTGTTCTAAACTTTGGTCAACAGGTTTTTAAGAGGCACATCAGGCTAAAATGTCCAGCGATTAATAAGGACGAATGTATTTTAATGCATCTATTTATTATGAATCCAACATTCTTTATTTACATTTTTATTACTTATATCTTTCCATCTGCCCTCTATTACTAGCATTTTCAGTGCTCTCCTCCACAGACACGTTGAATAATGGAGGGCATAACCAATCAATAGCCATCTAGGTAACCATGTCTTTCAGCGCAGTGTTGATAGTGTTCCTTCCTTTCCGTTGCAATCTTGCAAACCCAACAAGGCCGTGGGACAGACGGCGTGCAGCGTGACTTATGGCTGGACAATAAACCCGCCTTTAAAAACAGGAATTTTAAGCAGACAGGTGCGACAAGTGTGATAGATTAGCGGTGTCAGGTTTTATATCAGCCATTTAAGTTGTCACCCTCCACCGCAAAACAGGCCCAGATGCAGAAGAGCCCGGGCAGATTTCTGCGCCATGAACACATTTCATATGTAATAAAGCTGCTGAGTGTGATTGAGAGATTATAGACGGCAGACAAATGTAAGCGGACGCAGTGTAGACGTCACATCATCCGTTTCGGCAGACATCAGGTCCATTTCGAGGCACCGATGCGCGTCTGTCCCTCTCTGCTCCATATCCATCAATATCAGCCGCTGCTAATGAACCCATCCCGCTCTTCTTATTGTCTCTCAACGGAGACACCCCTGCTGCAGCCCCCCCACCGCCGGAATGGTATTTTCTCATATCGAGCAGCTTATCGAATGCAAATCTTAACACAGCGATGGATAAATGCAAGGGCACTGATGCGCTGGAGTGCCCCCTTGCTGCCATCAATCAGCATGTCCCAGATGATTGTGTCCTGCTGAGGTGTGTGTGACATTATGAGATCTGTTTGGTTCTGCAGCTGTCCAACAAATCCAATCACTCAAAGCCAGTTTCAGATTTGGCTGCCTGCTTTGTGTGTGTGTGTATATGGTTTGTGTCTTTCCTGGAAGAGTTTATTCTTCCGTATAACTCTTGCATGTATTGTGTTCTCTCTGAAGAGTCAAGCCATTTGGGAATCGAGAGAGGAATTCGCTGTTAACGGCTTAAAAGGGCTCTCCGGCACACACGGGTTCGTTTTTTTTAAAGTGGCTGTTGAAAAAAGGGCGTCTGGATAGAAATTTGCATCGCATTTCTGCCTGAATGGAGGACACACATCCGAGGAGGCGTGACTGCTTCTTTTTATGAACAGCCATGGAATATTAGTTAAAACTAACACAAATTCGGAAAGTCAATCCATTCCCAGGACTTGAATGTGAAATGCACCACTCTAAAATTGTGCTTTTCACTCTTGTTGTTTGCTTTTTGTGCCAAAAGCACTCTCTTTCTCTCTCTCCCTCTCTCTCTCGCTCTCTCACACACACACACAAACACACATTCTCCTTCCGTCAAAATGTTCTCTGTTCTTTCTGACTTTTCTCTTTCTTCAAACTGTTCCAGTCCTCCACTGTTGTCCTCTGCAGTCATCTTCAGGTCAGTTGGGGGATGTTGATGAAACTTCATCTTGGACTTGTTTCTGTTATTTTGTTTTAGCTCTTTTGTCTCTCTTGTTGCTATTCCCTGTTGAACCTTTGTGCGGTGTGAATTCTAAATGAGGGCTGATCTGTAAAGCTACCAAGCACGCACCGAGGGCCTCCGCCAGTCGGTCACAATCCAGGCTCAAACGTGCAGGCATCAAACTCCCGGGTGACCGTATTTCCCCTCGTCTGAGAGGAATTCATTCCAGAGTGATTTTATTTGTGCGTGTTACATGCATATTTATGAAGGTTTGTTTTCATCTGACTGACACAATAAATCGATTTTCCCACTACAGTCTGCAAATGTACCGGCTGATTCAGCAGAAGGCAAAAAGCGGCTTGTGAAAAAAGAAAGAGCCGACTCTGATTCTGAGTGATCTGCTCGCTCGGCTTAGAATTCAATCAGCTGATGCCGGCTGCCTGAGATCGGCGGAATCAGCTCAGTGTGGGCACTAAGTTTTAAATTCGGAGGCCCAACAAAACCTCTGAAAGACTTGACTGGCTCCCACTAAGAAAGGTCCATTAAATTAGACGATGCCAGCTTGTTACGGAAATGACCCGGCCCCAAACCACCACCCCCCCCCACAGCACCCCCCGTCTCCAAGTGGATTTAACTCCCCAATATAGAAACCGAATCATTTGCGCAAGATTTAACATCTAACTTCGTCAATTGGCTATTAACTTCACGAGCTCTGTGCACTTTACGTACAGCCCGCGGTCCAAACCGTAAAATTAAATCAGGTGTTATTCTGTTTCTAAACTGCATTTCTGCATTCAGATCGAATGAAATGTAAAATGACTCAGACGCTGAGGCGCAGCCATTTAAAGGTCATAGCTGAAATGACTTTGTCACCCGCGCTTAATATGGACACGATAGGGACACATGAGAAATGGGTTATTTATGACCCCCCCACCCCCGACCACCTCGCTGACATATGCTCTTTGGCGATGAACATCTCAGGGCAGACACCCCTGCAGCATTCCACGCAGTAAGAATGTAATCCTTTTCTCCTTTTGATTGAATTAAGAACTCGTGCAAGACTTGAAGCTCAGATCAAACAAACAAACAAAAAAAAAGGTTTGGAGAGAAATCGATTCTTTTTGGCCTCCAAGATCAAGAAAATGAAGTTGGGTTTTTTTGTTGTTGTTGTTTGTCTCACTGTGAGACTGACATTGGAGAGAATTCAGAGGAGTGCGGATGTGTATTGATGAAAACAAGGAGTGTGGAGCAGAGAGGAAAAAAGAGGATGAATGTTTTATTTAACCTAATAGAAACTGAGTTTGCGAGCTGTGCTGAGTCCAGCTTTAATTTTATTTGTGTTTAATAATAGTCCGCGTTAATGTAACACTACAGGAACCACTAAATTTGCTGCTCACGCAGAGAGCTAAGACAAAGGCATATGGATGACGCAGCTACTGAGACGCTGTCAGGGGGGATCTCTGGAGCAGAATCGGTGGGTTTTTTTTTTTATCCATAATTACTTTTTTTCCTGCGCACAGACTGCTACCACTGAGGCTGGCTGGTATCCAGTGCAGTGGTGTTTTTAGGTAGACATTTATTTGAAATTCTTCAAACCAAAATATGCAGCAGCACCGCGGGCAGTTGTTTCTGTTCCGACACAACAGAGAGACCATCAGAAACTGGTCCGGTACTGAACAGCAGGTAACAACTGAGTCCAAATGTTGTCAGAGCTCATTTCGGACCTGTACAGGTTGCAAATCAACAGATTGATTTCTGTCAAATTTTTCCTTTTCCTCCAATATTACGACACAGGATCCTTTCTCATTGCTGGATGCCATTATCCAG
>CAAE01014762.1:229081-299906 GCA_000180735.1 Tetraodon nigroviridis | reverse complement strand
TATTAGTTTTCCATCTCCTAACTGTTAAATGAGGGGCAGGGGATACATGGATACTGTTGATGATGCAAGGATAGATGATTCTCTGCACCGATCAGCGTCTGCGATGTGTTTACATCAGCTTTTGGTACCAGGAAGAACCCGTCTGCTGCTGTTGGAGTTGTACCAGGGAGCTGGTCCTTTTTCTCAGCGAAAATGCAGGAAAAAAATGGGAGTAGAGCCAACACCATGATAGAAAATCCTCTCTCAGGTGTAAGACCGTTCAGGCAGGGACTCTGTTTAACTTGATGTGTAATGCACCAGTGGAACTGAAGAGTCTAATAAAACATGCCGATCAGTCCTTAGAGTGAAGATGGAGAGGAATTACGGCACACTCTAGCTGCGAGCTAAAACGCCTGGAGAGGTCTTAGAGTCCCCATCACCGAGCCATGTTCAGAAAAGCAGGTTGAAAGACAAGTGTACGCTCAAGATTTGAGTTTTTTAGCTCAGACAGCCTGGTTACCATAGTAACACTACTCTATGCACATGACCTCTTTTTTTTTTCTTTCTCCTCACCTTTATAGTGTGGAAACAGTGTTGAATCTCTTCATTTATTAGTTTGTGCCGTCATAATGCACCAACAAACAAATATCTCACTTAACTTTGGAATTAAAATATGGGGAATGAACCAGAGCAAGACTCCAGCAGGAGGAAAAGCCCAAGGCCAATTTTATTAAATTAAAAAAAAAACAGAGGCAGATGCACTTTGCTGTCTGCGTGAAGACTGGAGGGTAACAAACGCATCGAGACTTAAGTGTGAACAAGTGCGAGTGCAGGCAAGCTTGAGAGGATCTGGAAACGCATACCCCAACACAGAAGAGACATTCAGTTACCCTAAAACTGACAAACAGTTACAGTTACAATAGAAAAAAAGAGGAAAATGGAAAAACAGGCTTTACAGGATACAGCCCGTGCCCCAAACTTAATGATTATTATTACTAACACTTCAGGGTGTCCTGATTATTACCACCTCGTTACAACTGCTTAAATACATATGAAAAACAAATGATAAATAACATTATGACCACTGTGGGCTGACGTAAATAACTATAACTATAAATACCTATAAAGAATTTTGAGTCTGACAAAGGGCGCCTTGGATGGCGAGATGAGAGGGATGGAGCGTCTCTGAAACCGCTGCCTTTGTGTTCCTCGTTTCCAGAGGTCAGTGGTAACGAAAGCGAACTGATCAGTGGTGAATTCCAGCCCTGATGAGCACGCAATCGATTTTCAAACTGCTCGTCATATAAATCCCACATTCCTCCAACCAAAGGATCCACTGGCACTTCTACAATAAATAAAGTCTTTATGACTCGCGACATTCAATTTTATGACTGGACGCACTCTCAGAACGCACTTCTGACATGTACGCGTTAGCCCACATACGCTGTTTCTGTCTGCGTGCGGATGAGCACATCATTATTATCCCATGAGTGGCTGAGCAATACACTCATTGTCACCCATAGGCTCTCTTGCCTCGTTTGCATTCCGGGAGCAGGCCTTTCCTATTAGGGGAAGTGATTAACTTGCTAATACTCTGAAAATTCCAGCTCAGCAAAAGCCTGCTCAGTATTCACCGTCATGGCCGCGATGAAAGCTGCAAACACTTGGAGGGCACTTGTCCAGTATCTCGGCTTTTCCACATTCCTCTGTGATCTACAAAGTTGGATTACCTGTAATTAATACTCCGTTCATGCCGTCAGGTGAAGAGTTAAGGGTAAATTTGCTTTCCTTTTTCTTTTTTTTTTACAACAAGGCGCGGCAGTGATTACATGAACTCTGTCTTTTATTTTTTTTTTTTTACTCAATGGAGACGTTCACTGTGGGGAAAATATGGAGCTATTGCATTTTCTTTGACTAAGTGTGGTGGCCTTTAAAGTTGTGCAGCTCCCACAGGCTTTTAGTGGCTACTGGCGTACTGCCACTGGGGCACTGGGGATATTAAGGAAGCCCCTGACCTTTCATGTGGACACAGAGTACATGGACTAACTGCCTCTGATCAATAGGTGGGGAAAAGATGGTGGGAGCCACTGCTGGTGCGTTGCTTTTTTTGTTTTTTTTTTTGCTCCGGGGAACACGTGCCTCTCCACCACCCACTAAACCCTGTCAGTCACAGCCTGCCCCCCTCCAACGATGCTACTCGAACTGAAAGGCCACACACCAGCGGAGAGCACGCCAGAGTTCAGACACAGTCTCAGGGGTCTCCGTCAGCACCAAAGTCTTCACGTAGAGCATAAATATGGGTTTGAGGGCTGTGCTAAATGTGCAGCTTTGAATCTAAAATAGTACCTAAATAACTATTTGCCTGTGCATTCACTGAAATCAGAACAGAGGTTATGTTGCAGGGTCACAAGGGCCCCTGACCTCTGACCCTGCAGCACCATGTGATAGGCAAGGATACACTCTGGACAGGTCACCAGCCCCGCTTTGCATGTAGATTCCGGTCCACGCCGTGTATTTCATTTTGATGGGAAAACCAGAGGAGGCCCAGAGAGAGAGAACCTTCTTTCTATGCAGAACAGTCGCTGCTGCTAACCGCTGCACCACCGCAGTGCAGTTTTATTCTAAATGCGCAGTCTCTCGCTTGGCCGTGTCGGGTTCAAAACAGAGCACAGATAAATCGATTTGCCGCCTGGTTTTGCAAACGTACTCGCCATCGTTTGCTAGACGCCGTTGTATTATTGTATTCAGAGAAGCTTTACACCTTCATCTGTAAATCGAGTCAGGAGGAGAATTTTTCGTTTTTATTTAAAGAAAAAAAAGGTCCAGCTCCTGTCTTTGTTATAGAAGCCAATCTAAAGGCAGCCAATACAGTTCTACAGGTAATAATTACATTTTAATCAATTATTTAGAAGATCAGCCAGCCACACAGTCAGTAATTTTCAGCCATTCTTTATTAATTTGATTCATTTGAGACATTATTGTCTTATTTATAGCCAGTAACTGGCTAAATTCTCTTCCTCAATTAACTCTGCAGAAGAGTTATTGTCGGCGTATTTGACTGATAAAAGGAGCCCAGATTCAAAGCTCAGCCTTTAATTGCCCTGAGTAGAAAAGCTATTGGAGGGAAATGATTCAAACGATGATCTCGTTGTCATCATCCTGGTGATTTTCAGTTTACCTCATCACTGAAACCTCACAATGGCTGTTTAAGGTGATCGAGTTTATTTATGAACGGAGACACTCTGTGAGGATGTGACAGTCCATGAAGCGCAGAAGGTATGCAGAAAACCATAAAATGATGCTGAGGAACAGGTGCGTAACTCTATTAAACCCCGGGATGTTTCTTTGCCTGGTAATTTTGCTGTAAGAGTTCATTATAATAAAGATCGGTGAAGGCGCTCCACTTTGCTCTACCTTAGGTGTGCTCGCATCAACTGCACACGTCTACCCTTCTGGTTGGGTTCTTCACTCACTCTTTGCACATATCAATGCTGAAGCTTTTCTCTCTCTCTCTTTTTGTAACACCTGTTCGGAGATTTCACTTTTATAGGGAAATGATGTTCTGTGCTTCATCGACTGTCACGTCCTCACAGAGTGTTTCCATTCTCCAAATAAATAAACTAAAAGCCTCAAAAATATTGCATTGCACCAAAAATGATATACATTGGTGGTTCAGAGGACGGCGCATATCAATGTAAAAGCCTCAAAAATAACATCTGGTAACATCTAAAAACATGTAGGGCAGGTTTATTTAGTCAATATTTGCACATACGCCTTGAAAAATGAAGGGGCTCCTCGGCAGAAAGAACCTGGACACACGAGTCCAACACATCTGCAGCGGGAGTGCACATCTTTTCTTCTGTGTGTTCCAATGCAGCTTCGCAGTTTGTTTGAAATCTTCAACATACAGTAATCAGATATACGTCTTCTTCTTTCAAATGACTCATTTGAGAAGAGAAATAAAGCAGACGACCCCAGAAATGATGAACTGCTCTCTCTCAGTTTTTGTTTTATTATTTTTTTTTTGTCTGACTCCAGGAGAGAGCAGACAGACTCGTCTTACTTAGCCTAATCACAGCTGCTCCTCTTCCTGGAAGCTGTGCACACACACACACCTAGACACATGTTGCACTGAAACACCAGGACAACCGTGAGCTCAATATTCTCCGGTCCTGTGGGCACCTCATTAGCAGCGTGAGTCACTGTTGGCACCGAAAAATAAATAAATAAATAAATAAATGAGTGAATGTGAATGAGATATGATGGAAGGAACCCTCCCCGGTGGCGGCGGCACGTGCACATCTCTGGCGGCGAGTGTAAGAGTGCCATAAATCATCCTCGTGTCGATGCCTCGGCGTTCGTCGGGGGAGCTTCTGGTCGGCACACAAACACGCGCAGCCCCAGCGATAACCCGGGGAATATAAAGTAACCCGGAGCAAGGTCAAATGTCAGCGTCAGTGTTGACGGCGTCAAGAAGCGACATTGTTGTATTTGTACCACAAACGCACCTCGATGAGAACAGGTGTTTCCAATAAAAACGGCCCTTCTGAGAATGGATTGCTTCAAGTTTAGTTTATTCAGGGCAAACAGCCTCTTTCCTTTCCGAAGTGGTCGTGTTTGATTATCCGTGTGAAATCATTATTGATTTTCGTTAGCTGAAGCAGAAAGTGTATGTGTGTGTGTAGAGGGAGAGAGAGATGGAGCACTGTACTGTCTGGGCCTCTGCTATGGGAGTTGTGCACAGTGGAATGTGTGTACTGTTGCATGCATTTTACTTTCTAATTACATCTTTGTTACTTGGCAGGCAGCCTAAGATAAATCATCTGCAGTTGTTATCTTTTTCTTCTTTTTTGTTTGTCCTTGGGCAGCTTCTCTCTCCGTGTGCAGGCCAGCTGTGGATGACCTGATTTACGGGGAGGGGGGGTCCCCACTGACCAGAGGCCATCAGCATCATTGATAGTACATCAGTCTGAACGCTACACATACACAGTTTTTCACCATCCTGAGTGGATGGTGAAAAACTCACCGGGGAGACGCTGGATTCAAATATCAGGATTAGCCAAAAGCCACAATGACCAACAGATTTTTTGCAATCAGATTTTTTTTTCTTATAAAACATCTTTCCACATTGTGACTGGCAAATTACAATAACTTTCTCTCAGAGCCATGCAATTATCCACAGTTCTGCAGAAATCTTGTCATTTTCTTTTAAAACATTATGCAGAATGACAAGAAACACATCATTTTCACTAAAACAAATATCAACAATGCAACTTATTCATCTAATAAACACATATCCTGCATATAGCACTAAAAGCAACGGCTTTACAGGAGGCTGGCGTTGAGCCTCATTACCTATACTGCTCTGTGGACTGTAGCGTTTCCATGGTAATAGACTTCTGCATTCTTAGTGCCTGAATGCAGCTGCAGTATGGAGATAGAACATGCCTCTTGTTGCGCTAAAAGTCTTTTATCTTTGCACGTTTACAGGGGCACTTAGAAGCCGTCAGCTACCTTCTAACCAGCCTGCGGTGTCTCCCCGCAAATGAACATCCTGAAAATTCCCTCAACGTAGCGCATCAAAGCAGCGCCGTCGCCGCGGCTCTTCAAGCCTCCTGCCGTTGTTTCCGTGCCAAGGTCGTGCCATTTAAAAAGGAGTTGGGAAAAAAAAAAGAAAAAGGACCACTTAAAGTGCGCTGGGACGCTCTCTCGCTGCCTAGTTTTTCATCCGTTTTAATTCTTCATCTCTTTCAGAGCTTTCTGATCACCCACACACACACACACACACACACACACACCGTCCCCCGCCAGGCTGAGTGTATTCCACAGCTCCACAAAAGCCGCACGTGTTTCATCTTCTCCCACTAGCGGTATCCAAAGTTTTCCTGGTGGTTGCATTGAAGTTCCTCCGAGCGAGGAGCCTCTGTGACTGCGACTCCTGCTGGGTTATCTGTCTTTCCCACTCCGCTCAGTCGGTTTACGTTACATTGACGCCTGCGTAGCACATGGCAATTCTAGAGGGGGATATGTGCTGTGAAATCCTGCAGAGAATCAGTGGTTTAGTCATTAATGAGATCTACTTTACTCTTGACCTAAACAGGTGCTCATCAGATGAATCTCAATCTGTTAATCTGCTTCCTCTGGACGTCCCTGAGTAATCGATGGCTTTGCATTGTTCTTTATCTCACCTGAAGAAGTGAAAGGAGCTCTTTTTACATCGTGTAGGTGAACTGACCTCGCTGCTACAGGAGGGTAGGGGCCCAGCAAGTCATGTGATGGCCTTTGTGACTGCAGGAACAACGGCAGCCTTTTGGAAGAATGGAATATTACCCTTCCCTGTGTGGTTGGAACTCCAGCAATGGGAAGCAGAGACCGCGCCCACTGATCTAGAAACAAAGACTTATGCAAATCCACGACAATCTGATAAAAAGTTGTAAAGCACAACGTTCGGCGCGTCCTGGTGTGTTGAGCGGAAACTTTAAAGCTCAGTGGTTTTTTTTTTCAACATTCGCAGTTGACGAAGGTAAATCGAATCATCCTCTCCTTCGGAGGGGCGTATGAGCAGCAAACGCCTTTGAGACCAGGTTATACCGGAGAATAAATCACATTCATATGCAGTCGGCTGTGCTTTTAGCCTGTTGTTTGTATTCTTCTCTTGCATCATTTATTCCTCCGCTGTTCCGTTCTTTTCAGAGCAGCTCGCCTCTCTTCCCGTGAATACAGAGCGTGTTGACTCTGGCAGGGCCGGATCGGTGTTGTGGTGTCAGACACGTCAGCGCAGGACCAACAGGAGTGGTCCCGAAGACACCCTGGCTTCAGTCTATTTTAGGCTCCTTTGTTTGGCACAATTACAGCGAAAGCTCTGGCTGACTGTTCCAGCACCAGTCTGCTGATCTGCCTTCTTTGAAAAGTGGGACAACAGCATTACTGGCGTGGAAATGCAATTCAGCCCAAACAATGGCAGGTTTTGTATACTAAAAAACAAGGGGGAAATAATTAAGTGAGTGGGTTCTTCTGGAGGAGAACACAGAGCTGGGAGGAGTGTTACGTTTAGCAGGGAATGATGAGGAGACACTAAAATGACCTTGAGTTCTATTGCCAATGTCACCAACAATCCCAAAAGCTAAAGCTGTCGTATTCTTAGCGTGCTGGATTTCAACGTCTTTATCTGTTTAAAAATAAATACACGCTGTGAAATAAGCCCCAAACCTATGCCTGGTTGCAGTGACAACAGAAGCTCAGAGCTGGTAAATAAGCAAAGACACAGAAGGAGTCGCACGAGGGCCCTGTTGTATGAAAATAGCCATCTGGACATTGTTCTTTGCTAGCAAACAAGCTAATCGTCTGTGAGAAGCTGTCAGAGAGCCAGGCTACCAAAACCCGTCTGCCCGGGGTTCGTCGCTGAAATGTTTCACACCTGTAAGTGGCTTTTCCCTGAGTACCCACCCTCCAAGCATCAGCCTCAGAAGGCAATTTAGAAGCTGCTGAAAGGGAAGATGACGTCTACGTCCATGTCCTTTGTCAGTTTGATGGTGCAGTAGGAGCATCGTCTCCAGCCCGAGTGCCGCACTCAGAGCTCAGATATGAGTCGCCTGACACAGCCCAAACGCATTTCACCATTTATTTCCCAACGTCTGACTCCTGCGGTAGGTGGCCCCCTCCTGCGAGGTCCAGATTGTTTCAATTCAACATCACATCATCCTGATTTAATGCTGGGATAGCGGCCCGTGGGATTAAGTGCCACATTATCCCCAACGTTCAAGAGAGAAAGGGAGCATCATTTTTGCGTGGGTTGTTCCATGCGTCTGCACATGCACTGAAAATATAAGCAGCGGAATTTCCACACATCATAATTGAAGCGCAGGTGTGCAGTGAGAAAAATAATGGTGATGATGTGAGAATCTATTCGCCTTTAGGTGTAACCTGTCCCGGAAAGATACGAGCTGACTCCTAACTGAACTCCTTTAATTCATCCAGTAACACACTCAAACTGTGGTGCACATGGCAGGTGGGAAGGTGAATGGAAGGTGGATCGTGTTTGTCATCTGCGTGCCGTTCACAAGCTAATTGTTGCATTACTGCATCCCAACGCTAGTTTGCAGCATCGACCTCGCTGCCGTCTGAAGCTGAGACCGTTACCACAACGGCCTCCACGAGCCTCAGCACGCTGGGGATTCGTTTCCGCATTTTCAGCGTTGCAAACCACGGGGAAGCGTAACGATTAAAAAAAAAAAAAACTGCAATGAATCAAAATGCAGGAAATGGCGCATCGATTGTACAATAACCCAGGATGTAATCCATGTCATCTAACATCCTTAATTTGCTGGGCTTGCAGAACCTTAATTACATCAGCAGATTATCTGCAGCCCTCGGTGTTTTGCAGCGTCATTAGCAGCGAGGGGTGTTGCAGCCGCGGCTTATTAAGGGGAAAGAGATGTGCCTGGGATTGATCTGCGCTGGTGTATCATAGCATGTGGCAATCTTTTCAGCAGATTACAAATAGACAGGGCCTGTAAATTGTGTCTGACTGCTCACTAGAGGCCAATCACTCTGCCCCGAAACTGCATCCAGCTGTAATATCTGTGTGAATTGAGAAATATAATGGCTGAGACTGTGCTCAGTTCCCCAGATGAAAGATGTCCCCTGAAACTCGTGTTGCACAGGCCTGCTTTGATTCACCACCGCCCTTTTTCTTTTCTTCGCGGCAGCATGAGCCATCGCACCATTCGTGCCGTTTCATGAATCTTCCAGCGATAGCTTGCACGAGTCCAACCTGTGATGGGCTTTTTCTAAAAAATTCAGATGCAGTTCATCGCCACAAAAGATCCGCCACTAGTTTTCTGTCCGATTCAGTTCACATTTTGTCGTCACTTAGAGCGAAGTGAGCTGGAAGGCGGACATCTTCAGCTTGGGCAGCGGCGTCAGAAGACGACTCCCACGCAGAGTATTCCCAGCACCAGCTTCCCTTCTCTGAGCTCCTCTGGGGTCAGCCTGTGGCTGCGCATCATTTCTTTTGTGCCTCTCAAGCGACCTTCAACAAACTTTATTGGATTTTGCTGCATACCAAAACAACTGCATTAATGCTAATCTGAGCTCCCTCTCTTCCCCCTTCTTTCTCTAATAATGCCATCCAATAATCATTTTGGATGTGATATTCCTGTGTTATTTAAGTCAGCAGAGTTTTCTTTTTCATACTATTTAATCATAGGTGATGGACAGGTGGTTGATGCGTTCCTTGCCAGTGAAATATTGTTCAACTACAATATCTGACTGATTGTTCCAAGGTGTTGATGATGATCACTTGTCGTGTTCTTTTATATTTTATAGACACTTACAGGAAGTTTTACATAACCACTTTGTGTTATTTTGCGTTCATGGTCAGATGTAACGCCATTAATCCAACATCTTTTGTTTCCAGCGGTCAGTAAACGCACCGTAGGATTTAACGTTCAATGAATTTGAGACAATAGTCCTTTAAGTTCAATACAAGCACGGTTATAATTTATATTTACCAAAAAAAAAAAAAAAAAAAGAGTGTATGGCTTTTGTGCACTAAGGGCAGCAATTCATCTGCAAAAATCTTTTTATTAATAACTGCACAACTGTATGTCAGGGTTACACATCTTCTGGAAATTGGACATAGGATGTGAGAAAATAAAGAGAATAATCATATGGACTATATACATATATATATTATATATATATATATCCCTTCAAGGGCAACATTTGTTACTCAACAGGTGATCAGCCTCGCCTTGTCTTTGTCATCCTTATCATGCTGAGAACACAAACATGCCAAGATGGCTTCTATTCAATGTTTTGTTTTTACCTTAATCAGGATCTGGTGTAAACAATAAACCCTTTAAAAAGTGAAAAGTAAAAAAAACTAAGTCACTCGCATCCGCGCAGCCTAAAATCAACAGAATATTTAATACAGGGGGAACAATGTGTTCATGCCAAAAAAGACTGGTTAAAGTAACTAAGAATTAGTGAGACATTTATCTTTGCACTTGCTTTTAGGTAATCGATGTTGCTAAAGTCTAAATGTATCTGGGCCTGCATCAAAAGTTTAGAGCATAAAGACCTGAAAGAAAAACATCAGACGGTCTGACTCTTCCAGAGTTCAAGAATGAAAGTCAGGTCTTGAAGCCTCATACGGTTGATCCCCCCAAAAAAACAAAAATTAAAAAAAAAATTCAAATAAAAGCTGCTGTTTTTAGCTTGCAATCAAAGACTTGCTCATTAAAATGTGCTGCCTTTGACAACGTGGAGGTGGCGTGCAAAACAAAAGCGCAGCCCTAAAAATAACAACGCGCTTGGGCTTGCAATCAAATATCTGGGATAAAGAGATACAGTTACCTAACAGATGATGTGAGCAGGGATCGTTGTTTGTTTCCTCTGTGCACAGATGAAGGGAAGAAAAAAACATTGCGGTGCCGACCCTCATCTGGCATTACCACCTGAAGAAGCCCCTGTGACCTTTCACATCACCCACGCCTCCGCCACCGGGCTCCTTTTGTCTCCAGACATTTCTCCACTGGGTTTTAGCATTTCCTTTGATTTTCTGTGAGGATGTCTGCCAATGAGGCAGGTGTGACAAGACAAACTGAGGCTGAAGTATTTTCCAAATTCTTACCAGAATTCGATAAGAGGCGGAGTGCAGAATAGTTTATTAAGTGTCATGCTGTTTTGGAAACATTAGTAGTGTCATTGACACAAAATATGCGCCTGCCTACTCGTATTTGATGACAGTAGCAGGAGGAGAAGGAGGACAGCAAATTTAGGGGAGGAGGAAGAGGAGGAGGAGTAGGGGGAGGAAGGAGGAGGAGGAGGTGATGAGACGTCCTGCGCGCCATCTTCTGCCAAGGATGTAGGTAGATTGCCGTCTAGTGGCCAAAGTAGTGAATTGCTTCAACGCGCTTTTTGTAATGCTATGTTTTGGGCAGCAGGGGGCAGTGTAGCCCACACATTTGCGCTGCTTGCGCTCTAACGGAGAAAAGGATAAATAGATTAAATTATTCAAAGTGGACAAATATGATGATCAAGATGACCAAACGAAACAAATAAAAGCCTTTCTTATGTTGCATTTAAATAGTGTAAATTATCCTTGCCTTACTGACTGATCAAATCTGAGTTTAATTTGTTAAAACGTTAATGATATCATTTTAATCTTACAAGCTGTTGGCAGATGTGCTTTTTATTTAGAGAATAAAACAGATATTTAATATTTGATGCATGTCAGTGGCCACTGAGTAAGTCTGCCTCCACAGTGAAGAATGCTGGGCTCTTATTGCTCATAATACTGGCTGGTCTCAGGAAGTATAACTTTCCCTTTGTGTAAACTGTCATGCAATGTCCACCCAACCCTTCTGAGCATGTTAGGGCAAGTCAGCTGCCAGCCCTTCATCACACTCACATGCCAAGACTTTCACAAGAACCACTCCTGATTGTAACTTGTGGGTCCCCCCATATTTGCTTTTTCAAGCACGTCAGCGGTTCATCCAGTGTCCATTTTTACTTACAAACACATTATGTGTAGCGTCTTTCATCCACACCGGAGCGTTTTGGTGGCAGATTCAATCCTGCAATATGGTTTCCACTTCTAAATGTTTATTTGCATTGGTTTGTTTGTTTTTCAAGGCAAACGTTCTGTCCCGGTCGCTCTATTTCGAACGCAGGCTCGTAGTAAACACGTCCCACCCGCTGCCCCCGCCGGCGGCGCCCCGCCCCGCCGCGCCCCGCCCCGCCGATCAGCATCCCCGGCCAGCCGAGCGGAGCTGCTAGTCTGGAGGAGCCGGAGCTGCAGCAGGCAGCGCAGAGTCCCGCGGATCCCGCGTTCGTCCCACACTTGGCTAGAGCTGCTCCCCAGGCAGTGGAGGTGATGATGGCGGCGGCTGTGGAGAGAGGAGGCGTACGGGCCGCTTTCCTGAACCCGAACAGCGGCGCTGGCGGTGGGCTAGCGCCGACCACCCTGCCCACCGGAGCGTTAGCCGGTGCCGTGGTCCTGGGCTCGGGCAGCATGCCTGTCCCCATGAACCTCTTTGCGACCTGGGAGATAGATCGGTCATCCCCAAGCTGCGTTCCGAGGTAAGGCACGGTCGCCTGTGTTTACACACGTTACCCACCAGGCGGTGTGTTTGCAGATGACCGCAGCGCTTGCGGACAAACAACGCCCTGGTTCACCTCAACATTCGGCGAGAGCTGACACACATTTCACCGCTTGGCTCACTAGCAGGCTAACTAGCCCGGTGGCTAATGCTACGGCTACTAGCAAATAGCATTGGTGGGCGAATTCTTCTTAGCTTCCGTGCTACAAACACTACTCGGACATGATTATTATTCCAAAAAACTTGAAAATAGTCCACATTGCTCATGCGTTTTCATGTTCATTTTGTTGTCTAATTGTTCTGTGCGTGTAGTTACTTTATTTCAATATGAATATTGACGTTAGCAAGCGTCAAGCACAAGTTCACACAACTGTTTTAACTGTCAGAATTAGTGTACATTCCTTGTTTTTTGTCTAAACTCTCATTGCCCCTTTGTCGGTGTGTAAACTAATTTACAGAATACATGAGCCATGTTTTTTTTTTTTATTTAATTACACCATAGGATTTCACAATAAATAGCCTGTTTAGTGTTTGGTTCCCTAACTGTTTCCAGTGTAATTTTATTCTGTCTTTTTTTTTCTAAATCAGTTGTTTTGGAGGTAACTGGTCTCACACAACCTCCAAACCAACCCAAACACTGGGTGTTGTCACAGAAGCAGGCATACGGGCAGAGGCCACGCTGTCGCCCCTTTGTGCATCTCTGCAAATGCCTCCACAGTTTTCCACCCTTACTACAACGACATCGGAATAAATTCTGAACTTACAGATTCCAGGCAGGGCCATCCGGCGGTGTTAGTATTCACCGTCGGTGAGCAGGCGTTGCTGCCACCTGACAGAACCCTCCCGGGAGCTGCGGACCCATTAATCAGCTTTGACCCAGATCTGTTCCACTCATCGGGAGAGGAGAGGACCTGCAGAAGGAAGGGTTTCCTCTCTGGTCAGTCTGCTGCGGGCTCTGTCAGCGCGTGTGCAGGGGCAGCGTGTGGAAAACACGGATTTTTGTTTCTTTTGCGGTGAATCTCGCAGAGGTGTTGCTCTTTCAGATCCCGTTTTGTCTTCGACAGCTCAGCCGATCAGACGTCAGCGGCAGTCTGGAGCGACACTTCCGATCTGAAAGTTTATTCTCATCCTTTTTTTTTTAATCGGTGTCTTACTTAAAATAAGATATCTTAAAAAATAAAATACCACTAGTGTCAGTCTGAGATTGGGATTCTGGAGCTTCGTGAAGCCTTTTCTTGTTCGCAAATAGTTTTACTGCTCACTCGACGGAAGCGGTTGTTTTTAGATATAAGAGGATGGAGCGTGTCTGCGATAACAGCCGCCATTATAGTTTCACTTCTGCTGGCTATCAGGTAAAACTGAAAATGTCTCGGTGCGCGTGGAACATGGCACTTCCATTTTCCACCTCTCTGCCTCCGCTCCGAGCTCGCCGTCTGCAAAGCTTGACACGCTGCTGTATTAATGATGGATAAGAATGAGGGTGGTAATAGATTATTGATGAAGCATAGAGGAGCGCGTTGCCCGTCATTGTTCTACATGCGACTGCAGCACTGCCTGGCGCAGGTCCGGGATGATAACGGAGCAGAAAAGGGAATTAAAGTTGCATTAGATGCTAATGTGCGCGATGCTGAAGCGCTGGCGTCTTGCACGGTGACGTCTCAGGCTTGTGTGTGCGGCCCGGTTCCATCGTGCCCGTGCGCTGCCCAAAACCGGAAGGTTCCCACGTGGCAGGGTTTCCGGGTCTGAGCCATTTTGGTTGATTGTTGATTTGATTTGTTTGCTCCTCTGCTAGCGACCGCGGGGGTCGGAGGCTGAAAAACAAGGGTGGTAAATGAGATCCGGAGTGCTGGAATATGATGATTTGTTCGACTGTTTTCTGCCTGTCGTTGTTTATTCCTCCCAGGTCTGCTGGAAAGAGGCTGACAAGACAAGAACTGCTTTTATTTCAGCACTGCTTCCCAGGCTGTCACCATTTTCCACCAAGTATTATGCAGTTCAGCTCGGCAAGATGCACGTTCATCTGTTTGCAGCGACAAAAGTGGGTGACGATCACCAAAGGAACTGATCCACATCCCCGTCAAACTGTCTGTCTGTGCCCATCAGTCCGTGTGATAATGTCACTCAGGACTGGAACCAAAAATGAGACGTTGAACCTATTAAAAGATAAATTATTATGTTTTATTCATACTCAGAGCTGGGTTGCTATGGTTTCCTGCGCTTCGCTGGCTGTTGCATAGGTAGAGTTTTCCGCCAGTGACTCAGAGGATAAAACGATCGATTTACACATGAAAGCACATGGTTAATTACTCTGATTACAGTCAGACCACTTTTAAGTTAAGCTGTTTCAGGGAAATCTGAATAACGTGTCTTTATTTATGCTAACTTCTTGATGCGGGGGGAACGCTGTGGTCTCTGCAGGAATGACACCAACGCCGTGTCGCGTGTTTCTGCTCACCGTTTCACCGCTCAGGTCTGGCCAAAAAAAAAGTCTTGGGGTCAGAGGTTGGGGCCTTTGCCCCCACTAGCATGGTGGGAGTGACCAAGCCACATTTGACGAACCATTCGGCCCACCTTCATCGTTTTTTTAGATTGCGTTGGTATGTTTCGCAAGTTTAAAACAGTTACAATCATATTCTGATGTTAAATATTATATTCCCTCTGATATTTATTGAGGATGAGCAGGGAAGGCGTCTAAACGGCTGCCTGAATCGCACCGACGCTGGGATGACCTTATTCTCTGGCGAGGCTGAATCTCGATCGGAAATGACTGGACTCTGCAGATCGGCCCTTTGATTCACCCGACCCAGTTCTGCGTGGTGTATTGAACCGACGTGCGCCGCACATGCAAACGAATAACACAGACGGAACGAAAACAAAGTCGGGCCCTGTGCTGGAACCGCGTTATTGTTCTAGGTCAGTGGAGATAAGGCTGTCAGCATTTGCACATCCTCCATACTGGGATGCACGCAGCCTTTCTTTTTTTTTTTTGATCCTAATGTGAAATAGTTGGTGTGCATCATTTCCGTGGCCTTAATATCCGTGGTTTAACATTTAATGCCTTGTATATTCACTTTTCAAGGCGAAAAGGAGAAACCTTCGGATCAGGACGCACGTAAAGGCGCCCCGCACGGCAGATTTAAGAGCTTACCTTCTTCTTTCACCTCCCGAATAACCCCTCCATCTCAAATCTGGAATATTGTTTCTCCCAGCGGGGGAGCTGCGCTAATCTGATTTCATAACAGGAAAAGATGAGCTTGTAATCTGATGTTGCGCACACAGGCTGTCCGCCTAATCTTCTGTTTCCTTCTGCATTTATAAACACGGTTCCGAAGCCATCGATGGGGCCCTTCAGAGTTGTGACGCAGGCACCGGTGTTCAGCTTCGCCGGCGGGCGTCGTGGCAACGACATTGCGAGGGTTAGGAGCCCGAGCACTGGTGTCCTGAGTCTTCTTCTGCGCTTTTGTTTTTAGTTGAACATATAGAACGGACACCGGTTCCAATGTAGCGAGTGAAAAAAGGAGGCGGGAGAAGTGATTCCCTCCATCATCGATTTTTATGCAGTAATTATGACACCTTTGCAGGTGTGCAGCAGAGGCGTCCTCCCTGAACAGGCGCAGGCACGCAGCGCTAGCAGCTAGCCCGCCATCTTCTTAGGCGTGAAGCCTCTGCAGACGCTTTAGTCGATGATGGCGTCTTCAAAGTAAAGAAGGCGATTCGCTATTGAGATTGGACGTGAATTGGATGCGTCTCGCACCTGATGTCAATTGAAATTTGCATATTTGCTTATCTTCGAAAGCACGTCTAAGCACTGGGAGGAAGCTAAAAAAGAGAAGCGAACCCGGAGCCTTCTTCCTGTGGTTTCACAGAGCTAACCACTGCACCACCATCCTGGCTGGGCAATTTGAATTCAGTTGTAAGCGACGTTGAAAGACAAACTGTTTTCCTCACACTCCTGCTAAATAAAAACTGCTGTGGACCAATCAGCAGCTTCGCTCGGCGCACCTTCAGACTCAGTCCTACTGCCCAAAATGTGTCAAAAGTCCTCTTGGTTTCCTTCCCCGTCTTCCTGGAGAAGAAGGAATTTCCTCGGGAAGCATTTTTGCATTCCTGGCATCTTGCGGAGGCGCTGCAGCCAAAGCAAGGCTGCTTTGTTCTGTCTTTTTTTTTTATGCTGCTGTTGGTACAACAACGCTTCTGCTGAGGACAGGAAGCAGGATCGGGGCGGTCAGCGTCTCAGCTTCTGCTGAAGCGACACAGAGCTTTCACCAAGAACAGCCGGGAATCGACGGTTGGATTTTTCCCTAGAGGGGGGGGGAGAAATAGTCTGTTCCCCCTTTTTCAGGACTTCATATGAGGTGAAAGGACGGGTGCTGGTGTGGGTGGATACTGGAGATCTCTGCTGGCCAACCGCTACAGCTTCCTGATCCAACAAATGAGACGAGGAAATAGTGCTTCTGTCAAAATAAGCACCTTGGGGAGAACCTCTCTGAACCAGCATTTCTCCCTGATTCTCCTTCTCCGCTTATTTCCCCACTTCTCTCATTCAAGCATTTCCTGAACTGGATGTGCCAGCAGCAGCACGGAGGCCATTTCTTCTAAAATTCAGAACGCAGAAGCTGGGATGAACCAAAAATACGACTGTGGATCAAGGAAGCGCATCATAAAACCACTTAAAAACGCTAATAATTGAAAAACAATTGTTATAGAAAGAACAGACTTTTATCTGTTCCAACACTTTCTTAGCTTGCTGGGACCATCTTTCTTACCAGAGCTCTGGGGTCAGCGGGCTGGACAGAGATCGCTTTAGCTGAGGGTTTGCTCTTTGGATCCCGCTGAAGGCTCTCGACCTTCCACCTTAATAGGATTTCAGAGCCCAATCATATCCTTGTCTGGGGCTGGAATGGGAGGCTTTGCTCGCGTCTATTTTAAATAGCGGGTCACCATGAGAAATGAACTCGCACGTTTGTTATTGCCGTTCTAAACAGTACTGACACGGTTGCTGGATTGCATGTAGTAAATCTGTTTTTATAGCTGACCTTGTCGTTTTGTATGTATTAGTTTCACTCTGTTTTGCCCGGAACAGGCGGCTGTGCCTGTTCTCATCTTGTCTTGCATGACCACTGAAAACACAGGCCTGCTGACCTCATCGGTTTGTCTTTAGGGCACAGCAAATAAAAAAAAAAGCTGTGTAGCGTGGCAAAAAACATAACAACAAAGGCCAACAACTGTTTACTGGGTCTCTGGAAGTGTTGCTGGGGCGTCGGATGCGGGTTTGCGCGTTCAGTTGTAACCAAAACAGCCGATACTGAGGAAAATAGTGAAAACAAACAGCTATTAAACCACAGTATCCCGTCATGTCACGCAAAATCCGAGACCGAGGAAGATGTTTCCTCTCGGATGTGTTGTCAATTTGCTTTAGGATCATTTAGCATCAGGAAAAAGCCTGTGAATGATTGACACTCCACCTACACAGAAGCTCATTGGTCAAAATGCCAATTCACACTTCTCAGCTGCACTAAACGACCCCCCTACAGAATCAAAATCTGGCACTCAGCTCTAATGCACCCGGTTCTGTGTGCGATTCCAAAAAAAAGTGCTGATAATCACACCAGTGATGGGATTCTGCTGCTGTGCACAAAGACAGCGTTACTGAGCAACGTGGCGGATACGGCTCGAGTGCCGCGATCCTCTTCTCTTTCATTCTTAGAAGAAATAAACTCATCTATCTGTAGACTAATCTGTTTTTTTTCCCCTTCCCGCTCATGCTCTTCCCCTCGGTGTCTCGTTCATACCTGAGCGATGACGTTGCTTCGTTCCTGCTGGCTCGGCAGGGCTCCGGATCCATCCCAGCAGAACTGGGGAACGCATGAGCGGTGGGAAAGAATGTGTGGTCGCATCCTAATTAACAACCATTTCTCGTGCCCTCTAACAGACGGACCCTCTGGGAATTCACACTCATGTGTTCATCACATTCAGGGGCTCGTTTCCCTGAGAGCGCCCCCTAGTTCCGATCAGTAAGAGTCCACCATGTTTCCTGATTCCCTGCGGTACATGGAGATGGCGTTTGATGGTTACGCGTCATCCCGTTCACATTACCTGTGGCCAGGCTTAATCTGCAAATGAATTAACAGATTTTTCTATTTTGACCGAAGCGTTCACGCCATCTTTTAGGGATGATGAGATCCGATGCTGATTGTAAAATTCCACATCTCTATCGTCTAATATTGGAAATCCAGCCACGAGTTCGTAAATGCCAAACATCTTATTAAGGTTTCTTCATCAGAGTGCATTTAGTTTTTTGTGGTTTTTTTTTCTTTTTTTGTTGTTTTATTAAATTTAACCATGTTTGCGTCTCAGAAATAATGGTTTCATCTTCCTCCTCTTCCTCTTCCACTATAACTGTGGAGATTTCATACGTCAAAACAACAAGCCCAAGCAACTTATCACCATCTGTCACACAACCTGATTTTTTTGTGGGTTCAAATGCCTCTTACACGCAGACCTACGTACAGACTAAGCCTCTGTGTTCAGACCTGATCTCTCAGTCTCCCTGGATTAGGCTTTTTTAATCACACTTAATATCGAACCGACTCCCAAATTAATTGGTTGTCTTCAAATAGCCTCCTCATTACACTGTTTTTGCTCCTTCTTGGGCCACGGCGCCTTTTAGTCTCCACTGCTTTTTGCTTTTTGTCTTTGAACGTTGAACATCTTAAAAAAGCATGTGGATTTGAAAATGTAGCTTTTTTTTAATATTTTCCCACCTTAATGTGAAACAAATCTATTTTTGGTTTGTCCGGATGGATGTGCCGTATTGAAAGTAAATGACACAGCTGTGTATGAAGGAATAATGGTGTTGTGAAAGCAGGATGGCTGGGTCTTGGGACAAAAGGCCCTTTTATTCTGTCTCTGACAAATGCGATAGCATGGTTCTGCATTTCATTGACTGTTGCGCCGAGCACGTCCGTGCATGCTTTATTAAAAGAGTGCAACTGCGTTCGCAGAGAACACAAGAAAGCAGGCACTAAAAGCTCGACTTGAAGCCGTATCCTGAGAGCCCCTAGCACATACCAAACTCAGACAGTCTTTTTTTTTTTTTTTTCATCAGCCACTCTCCATTCTGAACTTCCCCTCGCTTTGTACCCCTGACAATTGCTGTGCAGTGATCCGAGGGCTGGCAAACCATCAACCGGAGTGCTGACCAAGGGGAAAGAATTATAAAAGTGTGCTTCTGTTTCGGCAGCATTTTTTCTTTTTTTTTTAATATTCACAGGGGGCGGAGCCCTTGCGCTGCAAACACACCGTCGTTAGTCTTCATTTATTGATTAAAGGTGATTCGGGTGGAGGTAAAATAGTAGAGAACAGTAAACGGATAAACATACTTTAAATTAGTGTTCATATGTTAGCACAGCGCTGTGAGGCGCACTGCTTGTGTCTCTCCAAAGAGTTCAACATCCTAATGTTTGAATGTGAGACACTGGTTTCACTGGAGTGATCCAGAAGTAGCTGCGATAGCACACATCCAGCACTCATGGCTGACTAATGGCTTTGAAAGACTCTGGGGCAGATGGGATTTGGGTTGTTTTGCTGGCTCGGATGCCTTCGAGTGTTGTGACATGATCGTCATGGAAAGTCCTTTTTTTTTCCTCCAGATTTGAAAAGGAAGGAATGGATGTGGTTGCTTTTCAGAGACTGAACCAATAAGGGGAAAACTGGCCTTGAGTTTTAAAACAAACTGATTAAGATGCAAAGTGTCTGAATGGTGATTTCAGTTTTAAGACTCGTTTCTTAAGACACAGCTTCAAAGCAGAAGGTGGTTGAAGCTTTCTCTGGGATATGACTCTGGGGAAAGCGCTGAGAGGGTCAGAGAAAGCCGCCCTGATTCCCAATAGGCAAGAGAGTGGGGTCAGCTGGGGTGCGACAAAAAGGATTAGTTGCTGCTGCGACTCGGTAGTCTAACTTCCACCTCCCACACATGACTTTGCATCCTCCTCGGCCATTCGGCGTCATTTGGAAACAAGCAGGCCAATTAATTTTATCTACAAACTGCAGGGAAAAAGGCTCTTTAAGCAATATCGCCCCATTCTGGTGTGAAATTTGTACTGAATGCGTAAATAATCTGAGGCCGGTGCATTTTTTTCTTCTTGGATAATTACATCTTTATTCCCTTTTAGCTTAAATAATGACGTTCTCAAACTTTAACGCAGTGACATCGTGAATGCTCTAACTGGAAATGGAAATGGGGTTTGAAGTATTAGTATTGCTGTAGAGAAAATCAATGAAGCAGCTGAGATAAGATAATGCGCTGTGGTATTTCATATTGTGCACAAATCCATGCCTCTTATCTAAAACCAAATATTTGACCACAGCTGTGAGAGTGCAGCGCCTGATACCTGATTTTATTTGCTCAGGACTGATAACAAACATAAAAGGACTCAAGTGCAGGAACAGAAGCGCAGATTTAAACAGTAGCCGACACGTCCTTTCCTGCCTAATAGCGTCTAAAATGATGATTAAGCATGTTTTGGTTTTTTTTTGCTCTTCTGCACAATAAAATGTCCAATCATTTCAAAGAAAAGGGGTTCGTGTCAGTTTCTTTCCTGCCTGAACCCTCTGCGGTTACAGCAGGGAGGAAAAAGCTTTCCTTTACCAGAAAGAAACCTGGGCGGACCCTTCAGCCCAGCTGGATGAGCCGAGAGAGGAGAAATGCAGGAGCGAAAACATCCAACCATGTTTGATTTACTGGGTGACACGTCTGACAGTGGCGTGCGTCACTGAAAACAAGCCGACGACCTCAAAGGCTAATGGCCTGCAGGACCCTGAACAGATCGGCCGTTAGTGTCGATGCGGTGAGCGACTTGGACACACTAATGGGCTTAGATGGAACAGTGCGACTGATGCTGCAGGAAGCTGCATAATATAGGCTAAACCTATTAGCTGTAAAGTGCTAAAGCACCTCCTGGTTCCTCAGACAAGGCGTCCTACTGTCACCTCCTTGTCCTCACAGAGCAGATCGGTTGATTTATCAGAAGTCAACCAATGAAACAAACAAATGTGTTTTAGTGGGAATTAAATTCATCTGGTCAGCTCAAAAAAACAGGTTTATTATTGTTGTTTCTCTTTATATTAAAACCTGTTCCTTTTGAGTTATATACATTTTTTTTAAACATTATCGCTGATTGTTCATTTGAAGACATAATATCATGAAACAAATGTAAACCATTGCAACAGTGACGCAACGTGATGCTCCCAGATGAAAGTGTGCAGCTTTTACAGTAGCAATAAGAGCTTGGCAAGCCACGTGTTGAAATTACCAGTGAATGCAATAAAACTGAAAGTGGGATTTCCCCTTTATGCTCTTATCATCTGGGAAACAGACTGAAAATTATAGAGCTTCTCAATCTTTTGACTGCCAGCTGACAGAAATATAAAACCGCAAGCTGGTGCACAGACCCAGCACCCGCCAGGGTTGATAAACGCTGTTGTCTTTTGGTGAATTTTGGCACGGGGAAATTTATTCCTTGACCCACTCCAGGCTTTATTTCAGTAATGTGGGAATTTCATGCTAAAAAAGAGAGAGCGCACGCACACTTGACTGTACTCCAATTAACAACCCCCGGCCTTATTTTGCTATAACCGAATACACGCAGCAAGACCGGCTGCGTTCTGTCCCTGCGAGCTATTTCGGCACCGTGATTAGCTGATGTGAGACATCTGCTCTTCTGCTGTGTTCACCGACTGGGTGGCAAAGTGAACCGGCGCTGGTTAGTGGCAGGGTGACGGACTGGCACAGGCCCGCAACAGATGGCCGCATGTTTCACTTGTAACACAGCCCAGTGGCAGGCAGGAGTGGAAATAACACCCTTCTCCTAAAACAGGAAAAAAAAAAAAAACGGAACTGTTTAGCACCGCTAGAGTTTTTAATTACACCTGGATCTTCGGATCTTCATCTACTGGCATAGACGGGGAGACGGGTTTGGAGGTGTCTTTAAACCGTGTTTTTCCAGCGGTGTTTTTCCTCCCTTCCTGGCAGAGAGCACTGTGGCTAGCTGGTGACTCATCTTCGCCATTGAGCAGACTGGAGCCACGGACTACCTACAAGGTTTAACGTTTAATTATTCCAGCCTGAAATAGATTGGCTTTGGTTATTCAAACACACATGAGGTAACCTTAGTAATCATGCAGCCAAATAGGTCAGTAATTTACGCCCATGCAGTCCCAGTAACACGTCGCCCAGTTGCGTTTTTGCCCTAAACAGAGATTTTGATTGTATTAAAATGTAAAAAGGCAACGTAAAACCTGATAATTACCTTATGTAATACTCTGGTGCTTTCACGAATGCATAAACAACTGGGATGCAGTAAAAATAAAAATGCCCGGCTGCACAGAGCCTGCTATCTTCCCTTTCTGACACATTTCTGGTCTCTAACATGAGCTGGGAGCGTCTAGACAGTGTCAAAGACAGACCATCTACTCCTTTTCTTTGTTTTTCTTCCTCCCTTTTAACTCGGACTGATAATCATTTTATAGAGCAGGACTGGTGGGAAAAGTGGGTCAGGGGGAAGTCTTGGCTTGAAAGCCAAAAAGGTCTTTTTTTCAACCATTGCCTGGTTTTAGTCTTGTTTTGCTGAATATTCAATTCTGCGCATTTTTTCATTAAAGGGGTGGGATTCCAGTGTTTAGTATTCTCTTTATACTGTTTGCAGTGTGCAAGCCAAAAAAAATCACTCTCTTTGTGATGAAAACAAAACGTTGTTTGTGTTTTATCTATCTTTATTATCTTAATAAGCTGTGTGTAGAATGATGTAGGTACAAAATCTAAATGACTACTTTGTTTTTCATCATGAAATGGTGGAGTAAGTGATTGTGCAACATCAAAATTCCTCTTTAAATTGTCATTAAGGTGTAAACAATAGGACCTGTCAACATTACAACGGTGGCAACTGCACACTTTGAGACAGCCGTTTCCTATATCTACTGAGGTGATTGTTGGTTTTGCTTTTCATGGGCAACGTGTGTCATGAAGGTGTGTTGAGAGTGTGTTAGTCATGCCACTAATTCCTTTCTCTCTCTTTCTCTCTCTCCTCTCCACAGGCTCTGCAGCCTCACACTGAAAAAGCTTGTTGTTCTCAAGGAACTGGACAAAGAGCTGAACTCCCTGTCTATCGCTGTCAAAATACAGGTGGGTTGGTGCGTCTTCCTTGTGGAAAGGGACTAAAAAGCTCCCCTGCAAAACACGCCGTTGCAGCAGGTTTCAGCCACTAAGCCGCGGCTCACAGCCTGTCGTTTTTTTTTCCCCTTCGGATCTGTGTTCGGTTCCAAAGTCCAGACGATGACAAGACACGCCGCTTAATCCCACTGATTGATATAAAAAAACCCTCCTGAGCTGCACTGTGAGACACATCCACTCAGGTGCTTTAAATAGCGGACTAGCATTAGTGCTCTAAGATGGATTGTGCCACTTACATAGATTGCTAATGCATTTCTTTGACAATACAACTGCAGACTGAACAATCACTGAGGTTTTTATCCAACACGCCTCTCGTACATTAATAAAATCGCACCCTCTTTGATGCAAAAATGACAAATAAATCCTGGATTGGATTTTTTTGCTTCTCTGTAGACAGGATTAGTAGCAGTTTGGGTATGTTTCTGTCAGTCAAAAAAGCGGTTGTATCTGTTTGAATAATGTTATATAATATCATTTATGAAGGGAGAAAGTCAGCTATGGGCCGATTTAATTTTCATTGTGATATTATTATTGTGTAAGCAACTGTCAATCCGAATCCGATAAAGATAAACACAGGTTAACTGTGTGGAGATTTGCCTTTTGAAAATAGATGCATAAAAATAACTGCAATTCTTGAGCAATTATTGCAATATAAATGCACCCAATTATAATTTAGTTGACTGGCATCTTGATGGTAATAAAAAAACATGGATTTGCATGGAGACAAAGGTACTTCAGAAGCAGTTGTCTAATTCATATGAATGCTCCACTCTGGGAATTGCTTTTGTTTATGATCCCAATCCTGCCGCCACCTTGCTGTCTTCCTAACAGGAAGTAACTCCACAAGTCTGTCTTTATCCACGAGCTACGTTGCCTTTGGAGCGTGAAATCTCCCGTTTCTGCTGAACTGCCTTGGGACAAGCGAGCAAAGCACCGTTCGCTGGTGCCCTGGAACTGGAGCATTAAATGCAATTTCCAGCAGGTTTGGTCAGGAAGAACAGAGACGCTGGAGGGATAAAGACAGGAGAGGAAGGAGGGACAAGAGAGGCTTGTTTCCAGAGCGTGCATGACAAAGCCTCATTACAGTATGTCATCAGTCTGCTTAGCATCCAGTAGTCACCTCTCTTCCCTCACAGTCTCATCAGGTTGATTGGCCTGCGCACACACACACATGCACACACACACACTCTGCAGCAGGGATGATGAGATTGCAGAAGGGTTACATAATGTTCAGACAGACGATCATAATTTTTAGCATTTTACCAAAACAAATGGTCTTTTTGTTCTTGGTGGTTTAGCAAGTTGTTTAGTCATGTGTTAAGGAAGAAACTGCTGTTCGTAAATTGTCTCTTTGATTTAATTTAATTAATAACGTTAAAAAACACAGTATGTTTTAAATTGCAGTTTAATCATCAGGGGACCCTCGTTCTCCGGGACCTTCGATTTTTCTCAGATGACATCAGTAAGTCAGTCCCATGTGCAGAATTTCCTAACAACTGCTCAGTAATTTGTCGCAGGTCTAAAAATGGAGTTTTGTGGATAAGTGTGAAGTTGAACTCTTTCCTGGGTTGGTGAGCATTGCAGAAAGTCGGCAGTATCCCCCATGATTGGCCCCAGAGAGACGGTGGAAGGAAGGGTAGTTCAGAAGGATAGTCTGGACAATCCTCCCCTCCTTGCCAAGGCTCTGCGTCGTTAATGCAAGTCAGACGCTTTCAGAGTGCCCGCATTCTGTGTCTCGATTCATTGCGCTGATCATAGAGCATGAGAATGAGTACATACAAGACCTCTTTGTGGCACACAGGTTGGTGAAAAGGTCGAACTCTGGCGGAGATTTATTCCCTTTTTTATCTGTGCGAGATTACATGAGGTTATCCAGGGAAACCAAGTCCTCCAGAACACTAAAAGCTTTTTGTAAATCATGTCAAAGTCCTTGTATTTGATAAGAGGCTTTTTAGGCATTTTATGCCTAAAATGCTGTTTGTTCTGTTTCCTCAAGTGTGGACTGCAGTAGGATGAGTTTTCTCGTTTGCTCTAGAAGAGGGATCTGGTGGAAATGGTGGAAAACAGCAGGAACAAAGAAGAAATGGAATGGGCAATACCTTCCCTCCACCTTCACATTTGTCTGAAGATATGTTACAGTTTTACGGTGCCTCAATCTCTTTTTTTCCTCTTTCACTTTCTCTTTCCTTCTTTCTCTCTCCCTCTCTCGACCAGCCACTCACACTGCTCACTCTTAAAAGTTGGGTTTTTGTGGATCCTAACTTGACTGGTGGAAAACAGCAGTTGTATCACATGAAAAATGTTTATTCTATTATAATTAAATTGTATTGGCTGCTGAGCTGGTTGCTTGGCAACTGTGTTGGGATGAAAAAGAGACAAACACAATAAGTTGCTACCGAGCCTTTATGTGTTGTTGTTTTTTTTTTAATTATTCATCCAAAAAATAAGAGTACCGTACACAAAATCATTGTTGCTGTCCTATTTATTGGTTTTATATAATTACCATTTTGGTTTTTTGTGCAAAAAAGAAACTGCTTTTCACAGAAATGTGACAAGATTAGTTTTTAACAAATCCAAAACCATTTCTTTTGCCATTGTGCTTAGTTTCTTACACTGGGCAAGCCTGTCTACAACTGGGAATAATACGTTATTGCCTTTTTCTACGGATGCAACGTTTATCATCCTCTAGTAGTTTCCTCTGAAAGAAGTGGAGTGGTTTTATGATGTAGCAGGGGTTTAATGTTTCTGGGAGTCTCCATTTGTTGGGTGTCAGGCTGTTAGCTGCCAGTTTGCAAGCATAAAACACACTGGTCTCTTCTTATCACCAGCTACATTTCTCCCTCTCTCTCTTTTTATCCTAACATAGTTAATTAAGAGAGAGAAAGAGGACCCTGTAATGCCTCATGTTTTAGGAGCTGCTGGTTTATGCCTCTTGTCACGTCTTCTTTAATGGCATCTAGCAGATTTGTGGTAGAACAGACACTCTGCTGCCTACACTGGTCGGTTGTGTGACTTAATTAACTGTGATTTATCACAAAATGTCCTGCCCACATCTTAAACCACCACGGTGGCTTGTGGGCTAACCAAATTCACCCGCCACTTCATAAATGTATCTGCAGTTGGCTGGCAGCAGGTGCTAAATTCCCACCCTGGGTATGAAGTTGCATTTTGGAATAACACCATAAATCCGAGGGTTTTGTTACAGCAAACTGCAGCCAAGACGTTAAAAACATTTAGTAACCGCTAATTCAATAAAGATCGACAAAGTCATCACACACCAAACACGTTTGTGAATTAATGCACTGTTTGGTAGGAAATAACCAATACAAACAGAGCAAAGTATTTTCCCCCGTTTCATAATAATGACAAAGTTCTTATTGTTTTTGTTTGTCAATTTTCCAATTAAAAAATCATCATTGAAGGATCTGTATGAAGAGGCTTGAGAACGATTGGAAATAACAAAGTTGTGAATTGTGGCAGAACGTGTTCAGCTGCCAAGGTTTGGGAAGAACCTGTCTTACGACACTTGATCTCATCCATCTCACGCAAGAATGATGAACTGATACATTTTCCACTATGTGGAAAGAGTGATGTGTCTGCTTTTTTTCCACCACACCTCTGTGCCTATAAAACTTCTAATTACTCGCACCCTGCGTCGTGGTTTTAAGTTGTCTTTCTTTTGTGTAACTGAAAAAAAGAAAACAGAGCAGCAAGTTTTATTGGTTACGTTGCACAACCATCTTGAATCAGCTGTTGAGTCTCTGTCAACATTTTAGGTCCATTTAACCTGACCAACCCCTAAAAACTGCCCAAAGCCTGTTTCCTCAGTAACAGAGCTGAACTCTGGAGCGATTTCAGAGTCTTCCTCGGTGTTCTGTCTTAGGTAAAGAAACCCCGGATGTTGTTTTTGTGCTGCTGGATTTTGGATTTCTTGAACAGATTATTGAAATTCTGTTTCAGACCCTCTAGAAGGTCAATGAAACTTTTTTTTTTAACTGTGTGTTTTACCTCACTCACTTTTTCATCAGCTATCAAATCTAAACTGGTCAAAAAATAGCCCTTTAAAAATGTGAATTGGTTACTTAAGGGGTGTTTTTGAGTAAGAAATAAAACTACCCAGAAATATAAATACAGATTAATTTAAGTTGCCTGTGTTTACATGTATTTCTTCACGTAGTACAGCTGACGTTCATGGACCAGCATTTCATTTGCTGTCCGTTGCATAATTTAGCAGCTCTGATGATATCAGGATCCAGTGTCTGAGCAAATGCATTGGATTATTGAAGAGTGAGCTAAGCACTGGGTACCTTTACCCTCCCGGGTCTGTTGGCAGATGTAATAAATACCTGAACCCAACATGACTTGTTGAATACTGGAAATGAAGAAGTGACATCTGCCATCCTCGCTCACACAGAAACCCACAAGCCAAAGCGCCTTAAAAGAGCCGTTTCTGTTGACATTGGTCTGAATCTTTGTATCTTCGCTAGCCTGAGATCGCAAAAGAGTTGTTCAGCCAAAACAACATTCTGCCAGGTCCTCTAATTAGCCTTGGCGACCAATTTCTCTCGGTTGCGGTAGCAATAATTACATATTAAATTGTAGTAATTTGTAGTTTCTGTATCTGTAAATCCAATACTGGTCTCTGGAATAGTGTATGTCTAAAGTGCATTATAGAAGACATATGACTTTTACATTGTTTTTTCATTGTTTATCTATTTTAGCTCAGTTTCAACTACTCTGGCCTCACTTGTCTCAAAATAATAATGCCCTAACTCTTTTCCAGGGTTCTAAGCGTCTTCTGAGATCCAACGAGTATGTCCTCCCACCCAGTGGACTGATGGAGACAGATCTCGAGCTCACATTCTCACTACAGGCAAGCGCTTTTGCAGTCTTACTGTGAATTCTCACACTTGCGCGTCAGTTTCGTGACAAGCAGGGTGGTGTTGGAGCCTTTATCTGGAAGTGAGAGTTCTGAGCTTAACGTTTTTCGAATCGATGCTGAACGTGCACACATGAACAGTAAGACAGAGCAGTAAAACAGTAAAAAGCTCTCAAAAACAGCAAATACTGTAAAGATCTGGTGCAGAAATACGAAGCGAAAGTGAAGCTGCACTTCATAAAGCTGGGAAAGTTTGGTTAACAAACTGTGAATTGTGTGTTTACAGGCTGGGATTGTATGAATATTGTTGCTGGAATTTAAATACAAGGAAGGAGAGCTTACATTGACAGTTTTTAAAGTTAAACCAGGTGTGAGAGGGTTGTTTTTATGCAATGAATGACCAAAAAAAACCAGATGTTGAGTTCATACATACTTTATTATTTGAGTTGTATGGTTATTTGCAAGAAAAAGAGCTGAATACAGAGCAGCTGTCGCAGCCTGTGATGGAAGACACGTGGCAGGTTTCCAAGGGAAGAAATGTTTTCTTCTGGAGTAACTAAACACCAAAAGTCTCCATCTGGATTTTCATCTTAAAATGTTGTCAGTGCATGATGTGGTCTGTGTTTAAACCGCATTTATTTATCCATGTGTAACTTCCAGTACCCACATTTTCTGAAGAGGGATGCCAACAGACTGCAGATTATGCTGCAGAGGAGGAAACGCTACAAGAATCGAACCATCCTCGGCTACAAGACTCTGGCTGTGGGAGTCATCAATATGGCTGAGGTAGAATTTAGTGTGTCTCATGTGAAACATTTCCTTTTTTTTTTTTTCCAATCATGCTTTTCATGTTTCATTTCAGCCCTTTAATTTCTCCTGAGAGTTGCATCCCATCAGTCACTGTGCTTTGCTTTTCTCTGACAGTGATTGACATGGTTATTAATTTCTGTGTGCTGTTTAACAGTTGGGGGGGACCCCTTCTGTGTTTGAAATCATTTTAGATTCACGCTGATCACACTTATTATTCTGCGAGATTATGGGCCATCTGGAAGCTAGACTGGCTTTAAACACACTGAACAATTAACCATGCGATGCCGAAGTGATGGAATGGATGATTATTGAAAACCTCCCCTTCCCCCTCCGTACAGGAGTTGTTTGTTTTATATTCGTTAAAGAGGGGATCGATACCAGTTTGTCAACACTAAAACCTTCCGCTGTCAAGGTTATTGCTCTGTGGGGTCTTCGCTTGCATTGCGGGTCACAAATGTGTGTGTGTCCCTGTGGATCAGCAGACGGATGACAGTGGGTTTTGTGGCAGACTCCTGGCTGTTAGAGATCAGAGGCTAATGAAAGCTTTAGAGTATTGATTCATAACAGAGTTACAAACATTATTACAGCGAGGTCAAACTGGACGAGTGTGCCCACATTGATCTAGAAGGAGGAAACTCTGGTAATTATTATAGTTCCAACTGTCGGATGTAGCCATTAATGCTCAGACCAAAGTTATGCTCAAGCAGGAGTCCCAGGAAAAAAATGACTGAAAACAATGAGATGAAGGCATGATTGCATTTTAAAATGTTTCTTGACTGCTGGCGCCATAGATTTTGATGAATAAAGCTGGATTTGGATTGACCATTATTGGATCTTGTGGGTAATTATGTTGTCAACCCCTGGAGTGCAAACTCTTATGTGCCCTCATTTTAAGGCTCTGGCAGCATGATGTGGGAGGAAGTTACTTATTGGACTTGCAGCTTTAAAGCTGCTGGTTCTGCGAACAAAATGAGTCTTTTGCCTGGGCTCTGACTCGTCAAATCCAAGATCTCATCATTCCTGGTTTGGTCCAAACTCGTTTAGACCAGTCATGGTAGGTTTTGTGGCTGATCTTGTAAACGGGTCCTGGACCATTTAGACATTTGGCAATTTTCAAAATTCAAGATTGATTTAAAGATAAAAACAAAAATGTTTGTCATCAGTCTGTAAATGTCCTATTTGGATTGTATTAGTTTGGTTATGACAAATACATCCTGCTAATCTGTTTGATGAAAGACTGTTTTGTCGTCTGTTACTGGAACAGCGCACAAAAGATGGCTGCACAAATGCAATTTGGTGCAGATTGTTCTAAAAACCAGCGTCTGGTCCTGTTAATCTGCCTGCGTTCAGGTGATGCAACACCCGACAGACGGAGGACAGACTCTGGGTCTCCATAGTAACGTGAAGGAGGCGCCAGTACGTGTGGCGGAGATCAGCGTGTACTCGCTGTCCAGCCAGCCCATCGACCACGAGGATGGCAGCGGCCAGGCCGGTCGCAAGACCAAGACCTCAGGTGGGTTGTTTTTCCTTCTCCCAGCCCCTCAGCAGGCAACAGTCCTGCACCCAGGCACTCGGTCCAAATCCTGCTTGTAATTTTAGCCTCCACTTCACAGCCAACCCCCCCCCCCCGCCCAGGCCTCCCCCTCCGTCCCTCCACCTGGTTCCTATTTGCAACCAGAGGACAGAATCAACTGCTTTTAATCTCAGTGCAGTTCAGGGCCATGGATATGTTATTCTCCTCAGCTGTATCCGGAGAGTTGATTTGACAGGTGAACAGATTTAGGTCCTATCGCTTTTCTCTGCCCGTTCTGGCCCGAGACGGACTCCACACCTTCATCCTGCTGTGTTGATCTGTTCTGGATGTTATTAGGGAGGCCCTTCAAACACGAAACGCAACAGATGAGCTCATGGACTAAGTATTAAAAGGGTGTCACTGAGAGGGGGAGGAAGCGGTCTGTCTCTGGCCTCATTGCGATGATCCGTAATAACGTCCAAATACAGCCTTGCCCAAACAGAAGCAACGTGTTTCAACACAGAACTGTGAAAACTGAATTTGAATATGAAACGGGGATGATGTGACACACGGCCTAATTTGTACAACAGTGGCACTGTGTCATGTGGGCGGGACAATCTTTTGTGTTGCTCAAATTATTACTTTCGAAAATGGTTTCCTGATGGATTTACATGAAGTGTAAATGCCAATATGAAATTAAGCTGTGTTATCCAAACAAATGGAACATCTATCTCCTGGCAGATATGCTGGTTTGGAAATTGAACTCTTTCCCCCTCCAATGTTAATGCTAGAGGAAATTTTAAACTTTATGATGGGTAGACAACATTGTAATGCTTGGTTACACTTTATTAGCGCTTATATAATATTTAGGCTCTTTGCCTTTATGTTTGTATTTTATTAAGTGTTGCCTCTTGCCTTCCTCAGACCGTTCCCCAGACATGGATAACTATTCGGAAGAGGACGACGACAGCTACTCGTCGGAGCAGGAAGCCAGCGATGATGCAGTTCATGGCCCGGTCAGAATGAAGCACGCGAAACTGAACCAGCCCCAACGTGAAAGAAACTGAAATGACACAAAGGCTTACTCAATGAACATCCCAGTGCATCTACTCATAATTCACAAGTGACACATTATTAATCACAAGCAGACTATTTCATTAGTATGATAGTGGTTTTCCTTTTTAAAAAGATACATTTCAATAGACATTTGTTATTCAGAGAACGTATTAATATCCGCTGTATTTCAGGATCTTTATGACGAAGACGACGAGGTCAGGAAGCCCAAGAAACCCAGAAGAAAAATGATCCGAACCACCTCCATGACCAGAGTTAGTGGTCTTCTTGTGCTTGTGTTTAACAGTGATTGACTATAACATGAATTCTGCCCGTTTCACTGGCTGTACTGGCTTTTATGGAAAGGCGCACACGAACACGTTGTCCATTCGTTCCAACCATCAAGGCAATGTGGACGAGCACGTAAATAAAAGCTCTGGGTTCACTGGGCTGTTTCTAATGGTGGCTGTGAATGAGTAATCCAGTGGAGAGACCGGGTTTATGTGCTTGAGCCCAGCTGTCATGCATATTTAATCCTGACATTTAGTTATCTTTGCTGCAGGAGGGCTTTTTTTCTCTCTGTCTGTCTCTTAATTGAATGTTTGTTGGGTTTTATTGTGACAGCAACCGAACTTCAAGCAGAAGTTTGTGGCCTTGCTGAAGAGGTTCAAAGTAACAGATGAGGTAAGTGTGAAAAGAATCCTCATTTTGAAATGAACAATATGGTGAATTTTCTCCCATAATGGAGCATTAGCATCAGCATATTAACACTGCAGGGTCACTGCCGCCGTGTTCACAACCAAACTGATGTCATGGATGTATGCGTAGCATCTCCATAGGCTAATACACAAGGCCAATTGTTCCCAACTGCTCCATCTGGTCTCAAGTTTCCCTTAATGGTTTTCTTCCACTCGTTTTGAAGTGTATTTGGATTCTACACCAGTGCCTACAGTCAGGATCACCTGACTGCAATACATTTAAACATCGCACAGACGTCTCATGACGTAGGTGCAACAGTCAGCGTCTGTGGATTGTCTAATGTCCAGCGATCACACGTTCGCCCTCCTAAACAAAAACGCCATCCGAGGATTGAGTCTGCATTTCTGCTGAGACCCGGTGTCTGTATTAATGCTGATTTTGTTTTGCTTAGAAAAGCCTCCGGGCTGATTTCTGCTGAGCCTTGCTGGCTGGTTGTGGACGCTCCAGGTGGCCCGGCGGTGATCTTTTATCACATTTGCCGCCTGTAATCCGCCCCTCATGGCTGGACACTGCGCTGGGCTACGGCTCTATAAATACACAGCCGGGAGGAGGAGAGGAGACAGACTGTGTTTGTCTGCTCCCTGCCAGCTTCTGCACTCGCAGAGTGGTATTTAACACCTGAATAATCCAAGCCGGGCTGTGTCCAAGCGCTTCATTATACATCGTCCGTGTGCGGCCCTCTTCTAACATTTACCTCCCGATCGGACCAACTGGGAGGAATGTAGGAATGTATTTACAACGCCATATCTGGTTTTACAGCCTTCGGTCTTGCCGGTAATGCACGGAGTTCCTATAGCCCAGTTACACAAGCGATTAGTTAATGCACAGTCGTAGATGCTCTCTACACTTTTAATCCTTGAGCGTAATCACCAGTCCCTGATTACAGCCTACTAATGTGCTCATCATGGGTCTCTTGTTTGGCAGGTTCTAGACTCTGACCCAGTAGACCAGACCCAGGAAGTGGAGGAGGATCTGGATTTGTTGTACGACAGCCTGGAGGTGTACAACCAGAGCGACAGCGGGCCTGAGATGGAGGACAATGAGAGCGTCCACAGCACGCCCAAGCCCAAACTCAAGTATGTGTCTCAAACTACTGACAAAGGGTCAACTTGAATAAAAACCAGTAATGTGAATGTTAAACTCTTTCCCAAAAACCTGAATAATACACATTTTCTGGTGAATGTTCTGATTTTGTTTTTGCATTGCTGTGAGAGTTTACCGGTCTGACATTAAAAATATAGTGCAGATTTCTATTTTTATTTATATTTAATCAATTTGTGTTGTGGCTTTATTGTGACCTTAGAATACGTCAGGTCATTGGGACCTCGAGTTCTACATTTGGATATTTTTGAAAAGTTGAAGCGAGGCATTCTTGCGGGTCTTCCCCTCTCAGAATCCATTACGGTTTTTATTTCTTGTTTTGCCTCCGGACTCTTTATTTTTTTCACAAATTCTTTCACATTGAGAGGTGGTAGGGTTTTAAAGTTGTGGGACCGGCCTTTCAAAATGGTCCACAGTCATGTGGCTTTGGATTTTGGCATTTCTTCAAGAATTCCACAGGTACAAAAACATTTCTCACGACTGAACTAGTATATTACAGTAAAGCAAATTTTACACAGAAAAACCCTTTTGAAAGATGAAATAATGAAAAAGAACCAAATCCAGAATGCTGTGATTGCTGTGGACATTTGAATTATGTTGTGTCTCCAGGGGGTCAAAGACTTTATTCAAAGTCAGAGTGCTTTTGCAAGATGATAATAAGTTGGGGGAGAGTTTTCTCAACTTTAGGGAAGGTCTGCAAACTCGCTTTTCTACAGCCTGGATCTTTTTTCTGCTTTCAGGCCGTTTTTTGAAGGGATGTCACACTCTAGTTCCCAGACGGAAATTGGGAGCATACACAGCCAAAAGAGCCAGCAGAGAGAGCTGTCATGTCCCGTAAGTTGGCAATCGTCTCCATATTACTAAATGCTTCTGATGATTTTTTTTTTTTTTTTTACTTTTCCCCCTCTAAACTCATTTAATTCTGCCACTTAATTGCTGAGGATGGTCTGATAGTAAACAGAGTGATACAAAGGAATTTCCCCGAGGTGTCGTTTTGCTTTTTGTAGTTGGGAGGGCACCCCTCCCCCCACCACCCCCAGAGACCATGATACTACAAACCAGATATTCTGAGCACGAATGCAATGTAGGTCATCGTTCTCTACACCAGCAGACTCGCAAGGGGGAGGGTTGGACCCCAGCCTCTTCGCCCCATCAGTCCTACAGCATTTATAGCCAGTGACACCGTACGGCCGCACCTCCGCCATTAATACACAGAGCAATGTCTGAACGCCCGTTCCAAAGATTTATGGCGCGAGGGCAAAGGAATACAAGGGAGAGACACGGCGAGAGAGGGGATTGTTGTTTATAAATATCTGATCATCCATTTTAGGCTGTAGTAAAAGAGCCCGAAGCATTCCGGACCATCACAGTTGTCCATTTTGCTCAATAAAAGTCTCCAGTGACACTTCAGAAAAAGCTCTTTAAGGCAAAATGGAAAGGTCCCTGATCCAATATTACAGTGGATTAAGCTCCCTGCTCCGAGCTGCACTCTTAATGAACCAGTCTCCAAGACTAAAATGTTTATCTGTCAGGAGGAATAGGCTCCAAAAGAATGAGTCTCAGTGGTCAACGGCGTATATATATATATATATATTTATTTATTTTAGTAAATAAAGTATGTGTGTTTTTGTTTTCCTGCAGACTGGTGATTTTCTGACTGTGGACAGATGTAAAGTGCAGGCGACGCGCTATCCAGATGACAGCATCGCAGACACTGCCACCGGGGTATGTTTTGGCAACAGCAAAAGTCGCTCTTAATTAAATCCCTAGCGAGTCTTTTCTTTCTGCAGTTTTTCTTGTCCGACCTCCCGCCCCCCCCCCCCCCCCCTCTTCGCTCAGGCACCCTGCCCCGCTGAGGGTTTTTTCGGTGTTTTCCAGAAAGAAATCAAAGAGGGAGAGCACATTTTTAACTGCACAGCCGTCCATTTTAAATCAGCGAAGGGAGACGAACTAAAAATGCTAGCGGAGCCGTTTGTGTGACTCCGATCTCGTCAGAATTGCCCCCCCTCTCCTCCCCGACCCCTGTCGGTTCATTTCGCTCTCACCTTTTTTGGTCCAGGAGCCGGAGCCTGATGACAGCGGGCCGGGAGAGGTGAGCAGCTGGGACGTCAGCGCCGAACGTCCGACCAGCACCGTTGGCAAGCTCAGCAAGACCGAATCCCAAAACCACATGTCCCCCAGGTACTCGGCGGATCTCCACATCTGGAAACATGCAGACAAGATAGCGCGGTTTTGTTTTTACAAGAGTTACCTCCCTTTCACATCTGTTTCTCTGCAGCATCTAAGGCTTAGCTCAGAAATGTTTCTCAAAACCCAAAAGGTTAGGGGGTTTTTTTTGTTTGTTTTTTTTCTCAAAACTTGACCTAGTTTTGTCTCCATTTTCACTCGTTTTGTAGTAAAATGGAGAACAGGCTGCACAGACGTCCTCGCAGCACCTCCATGAAAGACAGACAGAACTCCAAGGCCCAGAGTGACAGAACCAGCAGCATGGAGAGCGAGTGCTCCCCAGACTCACGACTAATTGCACAGGTATCATGTTACGGCATGTGTTTTTTTATTAATTTTTTTTCGATCACTTTTAATGTTCGGAGCATAGTCTGCTTGTGTATAATATTGCTGCTCCAAAGAATCAAACAATACTGTTCACTTTATGCTTTTATTCATCAATTTATAGGACAAAGAGTATTGATTTGATGCCTAACGTCCTGATTAGTTGCAAACGGGTCCGATATTCACGTAACATTGCACTCAAAAAAAAAAAAAACACTGCACAAAAAGAAAATACAAACAGCTTGTAGATGGGTGCTGTAGCAGCAATTAGGGAAACTGCTGAAGTCAAACGTGAACAGCAGTTAAGGGGAATATGTGTTTCTACTTGATATATGGCTCCTTGTTACAACAAAAGCTAAAGTGTACAGTTCTGATTATTCATCTATTATCCCATCCACAACTCAAAGTGACCACCTCACCTTTGCGGTCCACTTTTAAGCTTCGTCTGTGCTCTAAAACTGTCGACTGGGTCTCAAAGGTTCCCAGGAAATCTGTGTACGACCAGCTGAACCAGATCTTGATCTCCGACGAGCGCCTCCCAGAGAGCATCATTCTCATCAACACCGTAGAGTGGCAGGGACAGGTGCGTTTTTGGTTTCTTTTGCTTTTGCATGGCACCTTTTACACTTATTTCATCTCCAGTTTGGCTTCCGCCAACTCATTTCTCTCCTGTTACTCTGCAGTATGTCGCCGACTTGCTCCACGACCAAGCCCAGCCTATTGTGTCCACCTGTTCTGCTGCTGACGTTCAGGCCGCTTTCAACACTATTGTAACGCGCATCCAGAGATTGTGAGTCAACGTATACACAAATATGCGTGTTTTCAGCCTAAAGCATGTTTATGGTGGCTCTGTGCTGGAGAATTCCAGGAAATCTTTGCCCGCACCTTGGGGAGTGCCTTTTGTACCGGACTTCTCATAACAAGTCTTTCTCGGGTCAGCTCAGTTCTATTTTTGGATCCATCTGCTCCCCGTCCATCCTACGGGAAGTCACACGGCTTCTGTTTTACCCGTTTTCTTTTTAGTCCAGAAACGTCTGCATTGGAACACTCGCTCAGGCTCCAGCTGGGGTCGTGTTACACACATTCACTTCATGTCGGTGCTGCTTTTAGCTCTTGGCTGGAAGATTCCTTCAATACGGGCTTTAAGAAAATATGGACAGTAGACTGTCCTGGAGTCTGACTCGTGTGATGAGGGAAACATCAATGTGTTTACAGATCTGACGGATTTACAGGATTTGAAAGACTCCTGCCATAAATATGTAGGCGTTCATGGGCAGAATCCTCTCCCCTCCCCCCAGATGTCATGGACTATTTCAGCATCGGCCCTGTCTGCCCGACCTTCTTACATCTCTTCATCTTTTACATGACACAAAAACAGCATCGTTGTGTCACATAAACATCTCTCTTGTTCAACCCTTCGGCTCATGCGTCAGTCGTCTACACATCCACTCGCTCGTCTGCACTCTGGAGATTCTAGACACAAAACACCGACCCCCCCCAGACGCTACCACAGAGTCAACAGGATTAAACCCAGGGCAAAAACGACATGCAGATCCTCCATCCATAATCCCGATAACTACAGGATTAGAGACATTAATTATGTCGGGTTTCCTATTTGATCGCTTTTTCTGTTCAAACCTGCAGCTGCAACTGCAACGCACAGACGCCCCCGACAATGAAGGTGGCGGTGGCAGGAGATCAGAGCTACCTCAGCACCATTCTGAGGTTCTTTGTGGAGCAGCTGGCCAACAAGACGCCCGACTGGCTGAGTTACATACGCTTCCTGGTGATCCCTATAGGTAAGTCAACCAAGACTAGTGCAAACAGACCCCCCCCTCGTCCCCCCGTCCCCCCGTCCCCCGTCCCTCATCTTCTGTTCTGCGTTCCTGCTCAGGTTCTCATCCCCTGGCAAAGTACGTGGCCTCCTTCGACAGCAGGTTCAACAGCATCTTTATGGACTCGGCGTGGAGGGAGCTGTTCTGCAGGACGGAGCGGCCCACCTCTGGTAGGAATTGGCATCTCCGCTGTCTGCGCGGCTAAAGCTTAAAAGAGAAGCGAGGAGGTCAAATCAAGGGTCGTGAGCTGGTGGGCTGAGAGAAGGTGGCTTCACTCCCCCGCCGAAAACGACTAGTCTGGTTTTAACGGAGTTTATCTTTTTCTTAGAGGGATGGAATCCACTCTTCCTATATTGCATCTTATTCTGTTAGCTTTAAAGCTCATTAGCCTTTGCCATATGCAATAAAATATTAAAGTCTTGAATTAATCCCGAAGAGCTGAACAGAATGTTTTCTATTATTAATCAGCTTATTTTAAGACTCTTGTTGAACTGAAGCTTTTTGTGTCAGCAAGTTTCAAGTCTATTTTTACACCGATTTGCTGTTTGTATTACAGCTGTTGACGCGAACTGACATAAATTCCCTTCCTTTTGGGGTTATAAACCTGCCCCCAGCCACATTTCTCAACGTGTTTAATTGAGTCACAACTGCGCACGCAGACTTGACGTTAAAGTGGCGCTGCCCGAAGGACCTAATCCTATTTGGGTAAACTTTGTCAGCGTGAACTGTCGTCTCCGCATAGACGTTTCGCCTAAATGCAAATTTAAATCGTTTGTTCCCTGTCCAAGGTCCAACCGCTCTGTCTGTCCCCAGATAACATCGATGTGGCAGGACGAGTTGTTCAGTATCTGGCCGGTGCCAACGTCTCGCACCAGTTCCCCATCTCGGAGGCCATGCTCACCTATAAGCAGAAGAGGTAAAGTCGCACAGAACTCCTTTCCACGTCTTCTCGTCTTTTAACCTATCTTTTATTGCACGCCTATGTTGGTATATTGACTTTGTCGTGTGGAGCATGACTTCTTTAAAGCGTACAGACATGATTTTAATGTTGCTGAGTTCAGCCAGGTTCTGGTTCACGTTTCTTTTTAACTTAAGGATAAATGGTTATTCGTCGTCATTAGATCAGAGCCTAGGTTCTTTTTAGCGCAGGGGTCAGATACTACAGCCACGAGCGCGGCCAGGTCACGGCACCAGGCACGCCGACAGGCAGCCCGTTGACTCCGTGTGTGCGTTTGTTTCCTCTCTGACGTTTGACTGAACATTTCCCCTTATTGTGAAAGTGACTTCCTATTGCTCACAAGGTTTTCAGTACGACACACAGTTTTAACGCTGATGCATTCCTCCCTCCCCTTTCCCCCTTTTGATTTGCATTCAAGGAAACGGAGTTTGTATTTTGATTTTTACATCAGGTATCTAATTCATTTCGTTTTGCCCTTCCTTATCCTCCATTCAGCTCCTTGCTGTGACTTTACCGTTTCCCCTTCCTCACCGAGCACCCGCTGTAACCTCACTTCACACTCCGTCCTGACATTTTGTGCCTTTTGGTTTGCTGTGACTTTTGGGCCTTGCTGTGTCCTCTGTGTGGAGGTTTGCCTAACAACCTTTAACCCTAAATGTCGACACAGTGGAATGCTGACTGAATCCTGCATGCACCAATGACAAACACCTTCTTATCGACAGAGGTCGCGCGGCACAATCAGGTAATCAAACTGCTGAAATCCTCAGCCCGGATCAGTGGGAGTACCGGTTGCCCTTGGGAACAGCGCGTGGTTCTGAATTGGCTCAATGTTATCGACTGTTTGGACCGCTGCTCAGTCACAAACCGAAATAAAGGAGAAAGAAATGTCTCAAAATTGGTTCAAAGCTACGATGTTGAATTCGGAATGAATTGGCTCAATTTAAATGGCCCGATTGGGCTATTTTGCTTTACCAGTGGCCCATTGGTCATGTGATTTATTCTCTGTTTAACACAGAGTGTTAATAGCTGTGGAACAACCTCGCTGGAAAGGTTTTTTATATATTTTTAATAGAATTATTTCATCTTTATTTTGAGAAAGTCGGCTGTCACATCACAGCGTTACTTTTTGGATTCCAGCCCTTGTGTGTGTGTGTGTGTGTGTGCGCGCGCGCATGCTTGTCCTGCTTGAACTAGCGTTGTTGCTGAGGAAGAACAACAGCTAAAATGTAGCGCCGGCGCTCCGGGGGCAGTTTAGAGCCACTGGGCCAGGAGGCAGCCGTCCAGCTTGTCTGCCTGATGTCTGAGTCCACCTTTACCTCTTCACACACACACACATATATATATGTGTGTGTATGTATATATTGTTTGCGACTTGTGTTTATTAACCCTGAAACGACTCCAGATGGTGTCTTTTCCCTTCCCTTTGGTAGAGGCAGGCTAACCACTCTTGAATGGCTGACGCGTGCCCAGTAGTCGGTTGATGAGCTGAGCCCAAACCGTCGGAGTCGTAAAAATAGCTCCGTTCCACTTGATCAGAAAGACCCCGGTGATGTTTTGGTTGTAAGGAGCGGTCCTCCCGTTCTTGGTTTCTTTTCTTCTCTCATTGTAATGCGATGCATTCCACCTGAGCCAGCCATCTTCCATCTCCGCTGCAGCGGGCCATGGTTTCCCACCATGCCGCCACCCCCGCCCGCCCCTTCCCTCGAGGACTCATTGAGTGTTCATGTGCACCCCCCACTGGAGTGTTGAAATGTGGGAATTCCCCCGTGGTCGGACTCACAGCCTCTTTGCCGTCTGTCTGTTTGCAGCCCTGATGAGGACTCCTGTCAGAAGTTTGTGCCGTTCATCGGGGTGAGAGCCTCCGGACAGCCGCGCCCAGCACAACTGTTGATAACGGCTCTGATCTACGCGCCTCTTTCTTCTTGCAGGTTGTCAAAGTTGGAATTGTGGAGCAAAGCCTCTCGACATCAGGTAGTGTTTCTATGGCAACACCAGACAGCACGCGGGGCTAGTTGTGGACGCGTTGGCGCTTTTTTTATGATTATGCGCCGCTGGGGTTTAAGTTTCGAATTCCCTGAAATTCCAGTGGATTCTGATGACGCCATGGGAGGAAACGCGAGTATCCTCTCCTCTCCAACGCCACCGTCGGCCGGTCCCTATGGGAAAGAGATCGGAGGCACCCCTCCGCAGTCACCCTCCGTGTCCACCGCCCTCTCTGGAGCTGGGTACGACGGGACGCAGCCGCCACCAAATTAGAATAAACCCAGCCACGTCGCTCTTTCCTCACGGTTTTCTGTTTTGGTTGTCGGTCTTCTTAGTTCTCCGTGTTCTGGCAGCGAAGTGATGGGCCTGCAGGTTGACTACTGGACGTGGCAGGGTCCAGAGAAGAAGAAAGACGGGGAGAAGAGAGACGTGGGACTGAAGAACACGCTGAAGAGCAACTTCCGCTCACTGCAGGTCAGCCGCCTGCCTTCTGGAGGGGAGCTGACCCCCCCGCCCAGCATGGCCATGACTGTAGTCACCAAGGAGAAGAACAAGAAAGGTAGGACACAGACAGACGAGCTCCAGCGGAGCTGAAGTCACTTTGGAGCAGCTTTCAGATCCGTCTGGTGTGTTGATCGTCGTCGGTCCCTCTGTTTTCTGTTTATAGTGATCTTTCTTAGCAAGAAGCCCAAGGAGAAAGAGCTGGACTCTAAGAGCCAAGTGATCGACGGCATCAGCAGGTTGATCTGCACAGCCAAGCACCAGCACACCATGCTGAGGGGTGAGGCTTCGGCTCTAGCGCCACCTGGTGGCGGCGGCGGGGACGGCGCTCATCAACAACAACAACAACAACAACAACAACAACTCTCATTAACGCAACAATCTCTTTGTGTTAGGCTGTTGGTCATATTCTTCCTGTTTTTGTCTTCAGTCACTATCGACGGCGTGGAATGGAACGATGTGAAGTTTTTCCAGCTGGCTGCCCAGTGGCCGACGCACGTCAAGCACTTCCCGGTGGGAATCTTCGGCTACACCAAGCCCGTGTGACCCCGGGCCGCCACCCACCCGAACGCCGCCCGGCTCCGCGCTGCACTTGTCTGGACGCGAGGCTGCGGAGGTCGAGAGGAAACAAAAACGCCAGCGGGGCCCCAGAAGTAAACGTTTTCCTGTGGAAATCGAACTGACTCACAAACCACGTGTTCCTTACACCCATTTCATGTCGTTGAGTTGATGTTTTCGATGTTGCCGGGTGTTGTTACTGTTGTTGTTGTTGGGTTTTTGGGGTTTTTTTTTTTTTTTTACACACTACAAAAGGAAAAAAGTACTATTTTGTAAGAACTGCGCTACCACCTCTGAGGTATTTTAAGGAAATTGACAATTTGCCACATTTCGATAATGGCAGCTGTGTTTGCACTTTGTTTTCTTACCATTTTATTATTTCTGTGAAATCCTAACATTTATTGTTACTCTCTAGTCAACGGAGGAGTGTGACAGTGACGTGCAGTGGAGCGTGAGATCGTGTGGAAGTTGGACTGTTGCTGTGACCGTAGATGGACTCTTCTGACTCCGCTGGCTTTTTCCCACCTGTCTCCCTTTACTTTCTCCAAAAGTTCTCTTTTTTCCTGCAAAGGCACCTCGGTTCCTTGTGTCTCGTTGCTTTATCGCGCGTCGGGGGAAAACGAGCTCTTTTTTAAGTAGCTATGATGAATGTAGCTATGACTGGCTGGTCGCCTGAACGGTCCCGTCGTTCCTTCACCCGTTCGTTCTCGTCGTCTTTCGGCGTCGCCCACCTAAAAACAGGGTATCACAACAGCTTTCTGACAGGAAGAAGAAGAGGAGCTGAATGCCAAATGTATCTCGCGTCTGTCCCAGCTGTCGTCGTTGCTTCCCTGACTGTTCCCGGCTGTTTCCACTCATGCTGTAACAACAGTATTATTTCGCCTGTAACGTCGCGTCACCTGACACCCACATCCTGACCGGATCAGCCCCCTCCTCCTCCCACCTTCAGCGATGTGCCAAAGTTGCTGTTTTTTTCCAGGTCAGCCGCCACGTCTGGGTCAAACGGGACGTTTAAAGACAGAAATCGTACGTCTGTGTGGTCCCTTCTGTTACCTGTTCTCCGTTCGGGCCATGTAACCATTTGCAAGAGGCGTGCACGTGAACGTGGCGTCGTTTAAATCCACCTCCAGCGACTGGACGTGCGGAAGTTTCAGTCCCGACGTGAAACTTGAGCACAATTATTGCAGAATTGTTTTTTTTTTTTTAAGATAGGATGAAAAGGCGTCTGGAGCGTTGCCACCTGTCCAAGTCACTGCCTGTGTGTGTGTGTGTGTGTGTGTGTGTGTGTGTGTGTGTCTGTAGGTGTGCTACATGTTTTGATGGTACTGCTGCCTCAGTAGTGTTACCGTGTTTTGTTTTTTCGTCCTTCGACAGGACACCTTTGGACAGGACAGCTACGATAGGCTGGCTTTTGTAGTATTGTATAGAAATATATACAAATGTATTATTGTGAACTCCCCCTTCCCCCAAAATTCTAAAGCACAAATAGCTTAACTTTTTCATAACGTAAATGCCAAATATACTGCCAGAACTGCTAATGAAGTTGTTATGTACAATGCAAACACTAAAAATAACATGTTCCCAGTTTTTTTAATTTTTTTTTCCTTATGTAATGCACTTTCATGTGGTTTTATCTAGTTTTATTTAAAAGGAGGATGCATTTTGGGTTTGAGGTTGAAGAGCGAGGTGTGGCATCTGAAATGTGAACCACTTAAACCACACGAGGAATTGTATCTTTTTGGATTCAGTGTGCAATGGGATTTAAAACACAAACAAACAAACAAAAACCCACAATTTCTGCTAATTGGCACTCGAGGTCCAAAAAGCTCGTTTAGACTTGGCCGAGACCAACAGGCCCTCACGCGTTTGTTCCACTTTTAGCCGGGCCAGAGGTCTAAGAGGGGACATTCGAGTAAAATACCCCTAACTGTATTTCAGTGCTGGTATTTTCGGTTTGTTTCCCTCCCCCACATCTAGAAGTAGCCACGGGGGTGTCGAGTAAGACTGGGCCAATGAGCAGGCATGCTCCCTTAGCATCAGTATTAATGGTTCTCATTAATGGTCAGTTAAAACATGCCATCTCATTGCTCCTGTTACTTGAAATGCCACCCAGTGTCTTTGCACAAACCCCTATTTTAAATGACATGACAGTATTTTTAAATTGACCACTAAAATGGGTTACTCTGCATGTTGTTTTACTATAGATGTAAATATGTTTTGGATTTTTATATTGTTTGGTTTCTTTCCATGCTCTCACAAGCAGTTGTGCTAAATATTAATTAAAAAAAAAACAAAACATTTTTAATCTTCTGTACAAACAGCTCATCTTTATTTTTCTTTTTCGCGTTTACGACGCCTCATTTAGCCGAAATGGAGGGCAGGTTAACGTAGCTCTTCATAGGAGGCAGAGGTTTGATCTTGCGTCCTGCCCAGCCCCCTTTCCTCTGCCACAGGCCGCTGGAAGGGCGGATGCCCAGCCAGCGGTTGCGTCCGGCCTTGCCGATGATCTCTTTATCGTGGTCGATGTTGGACACCCGTCCCACCGTCACCATGCAGGTCTCCAACACCTGTGTGTGTGTGTGTGTGTGCGTGGATGGACATCTTTTCACTTCAGAGAATCGGAATATAGTTTCATTCAAAGTCCTGCAGAAAGCCTCACCTGCACCTGCTGCTTGGACGGGAGCTGGACAATCGCCGTTCCGTTGACTTTGCGCAGCAAAACGCCGCTAGTGCCTTCGCACAGAGGAAAGATTTATCAAAGTAGGAAGAACAGAACAGCTATCTGGTCTCTCTGTAACCCATGCACCATTGTTAAAAAGATTACCAGCCGCCCGGATGTACTCCGATCCCTTCCCAGGCTGGATTTCCAAGTTGTTCACTAGTGTCCCCACAGGCAGAGCTCCCAGTGGGTACGCATCCCCCTCGTTAGCCGATACTGCGGAGAAAAGGCATTTTTCTTCCCGTTTAAACACCCAATGAAGCCCATCGATCATCGGCGGCGGAGGTCCTGACCCGCCATGCGTCCGATGACTGCAGACGTTTTGATGACGTCGCCTGCCTGCATGTTCTCCGTCGCAATAATCCACCGTTTCCTGTTGCCTCCAGCCACCAGCGCGATATCGGCAGACCTGCGAGGACCAGACCGGGTGGCTCCGCCCATGTGATTCCACTGGGTTTTCCGCGCGCTCGCAGGCTGGGCTCACCTGCATGGGTCGTATCGCACCTCCACCACCTTCTCCTGGAAGGGCACATCCTCCCTGCCCGGTTCGTAATTCAGCCTCTGGAAGTCAATCATTCGGTACCTCTGCTTATGGCCTCCGCCAATGCCGTGCGTCCGAATCTTTCCTTAGTGGCGCAGACGGAAACAACGATTACAAATAGAAAAAACAAGTCAAAACAAGTGTTCGCAGAGCTCCGATTCATTCAGCTGCAAAACTAGGTAGCGTGCTTACAAAGTAAATGCTTGCAAGATGCCAAATTAAACAGATGCTCTAAGTTATTCAATAAAGCCGCAAATGTGTATTTGTGAAACTGTCCCTGTTTCATTAAATGCCGTTATATTGCGGTACTTCTCCAAAAATGGCATTTTCTGCTCTTCACGACAGGAAACGCGCGTCAGGGAGCTCTACCTGTGTGGTCTCGGCCTCCGGTCTTCTTCATACCCATCGGCCTGATGGTGTACTTGTCCGTCTGCTTCCAGTGCGTCCTGTTCTGGTCCAGAGAGGCTGTGGTGAGGAACCCTCTGCACGGCTCGACTGGACTGGACACCAGCGATGCCGCTTTGGACTGTCTGAGCATCTGCAAGCACAGACAGCAGGAGAAACAACAGTGAAATTCTATCAGCATAGCTTTGATGGTTTGGGGAGGGGTTTAAGATTTAAAAAAAACCCGGATAGAGTCTGCAAGTGAAGTGTTACCTGAGAGGAGAGCTTCAGGGAGCGAAGAGCTCCAGTCAGACCTGACATCGCCATCACAACAACGTCTGTCCGGCTGATCCAAACCGTAGAAGAAGTCAATGTGTCTGCAAGCATTTCATCCTCATTTATCCTTTTTTCTTTTTATACAACACCGTTGAGAATAGCTCATCGGCTGATAATACAACCATCTTTATTGACTACCACCTCTAAATACTTGAATTGTATTTCCCCGCAGTTTGAGTTGAGGTTATGATCGTTCTCAAATGAGCTAGCTTAAAGTTAGCATCCGACATAAATCCAACACTACAAAGAGATTTTATCATTTGTACCTCGTTTAGAAATATCATGCAAAGTTGGCTATGCATACCGTGCGTAAATTGACGTTTATACGTTGAACAAACCTTTAAATGTCTCTTATTTCATCTCTAGCTTCTTTGCTGCGTCCTTCGGGGAGCAGCATGCCATAGTCGCATACTGATGACGCAATTCTTATGCACGCAGTTGTAGTTGCTACTTTGCTCCAGTAGGCGTCAGTGTTTGACCAGCACAGTCCGACGCTGCGTGCAGGTTTCTGACAGAAGGATGGGGGTAAAGAAAGAGTGGAGGGACGGTCACGAAGGAACACTGGTGTTGGTATAATGTGCGCAGCTGTAGGACGAGAATAAAAAGACTGGGTCCCGCTGTGTTACCCAGGCTGCGCGGCAGCGTCGGCTCACGGGCGCGATCCCACTACTGAGCGGCACGGGGGCTTTGGCCTGCTCCGTTTCCGACCTGGGCCGGTGCGCCCCTCCTTAGACGACCTGGGGGCCCCGGGCTCCCCCGGGAGCCCCATACCGATACCGAGCTTAGTGCGGACGCCCGCTCGACACAGACGGCTGCAGCTCAGAGCTCCTGAGCTCAAACGGTCCTCCAGCCTCAGCCTCCCGGTAGCGGGATTACAGGCGTGCGCCACCACACCCGGCGAGGGGCCCCTCATTGTTTCCACCCTGGAGAGTCACCCAGGTGACGTCATGAAACGAGTCCCCGTGAGGTCCGTGGTTTAAAACCCACAGCCACAACAGACGTGGGCCCCGTGGGCGTGTGACTCGCACGCAGGTCCGATGGGGACATTAAACTGTTCACGCTGCAGATCGACGCTCTTCTGGTAAATTCAGCACCTGTAATATCTCGTTCAACCAGTGACACCGTTCAGCCACTGTGGGGCGCTGTAGTGACACTAATAATACCGATAAGGTGATTCAAGTGAAGAAGACGTCAACCAACTTCATCTTCCTGTCTTGTAAGTCAACGAGTCAGTATACCTGATAAACACGTTCTGCCCGACTAAGATCAAATCTCTGTCCATCATAATTCTCCTGAACGCATCGTGCTGCCACAGAAGCAGACCAAGTTAAACTCAACACCTGTAAATCCCAGGGTGTGGAATACTTGGAGAAGAACAGGTGATCGAGCGCCCCCTGTGGGCTAATCCGGTCTTTGGGATCCAGGTTCAACATGTCGATAATGAGGTCAATCAGCACCTCTTGATCTTGTTGCACTCCGTAGGTCTTTTCCATGACATCCACAATGCATTTCAAGCACCCTAAAACATCGAGCTGGTTTTTGTAGTGGTTCCCTGTCTGCCTCCCAAAGACCTGCGGGGTCATCAATCTCCAGCGATGCAGGCATTTTTTTCTCTTTTGGAAATAATAAAGGGAACATTTCCCCTGGTCCAGCACCTCGTCCGGAGGCTGTCCCTGCGTTTCTGCGATGGCTCTCAGGGCGTCGTACTCGTTGTCGACGCCGTAGAGGAACGTCCCCAGCACCAGTTCTGCGGCCACGGCGCCCAGGGACCACATGTCTATGGCTTCGTCAAACTATCCCGACCAGGACCTCGGGGGCCCGGTAGCACAGGGACTGGACGGGCTGGGAAGGATCAATGTTGCTGGAAAACTGCGCCAATCCAAAGTCGGCTACCTTCACTTTAATCGGCTGCTCGGCGCTGTTCACGCACAAGATGTTGTCAGGTTTCAGGTGGGCGGGAACGATTCCAAGCGTTTTTAAGTGATGAAGAGCTGTAAGCAGCTGATGAAGAATAGGTCTGACCTCAGCTTCCGGAAGAGCCAGCGTACTGGTGATTTGACCTCTGCCTCTCATGTACTTCCTCAGGTCTTGATCCAGGAGCTCAAAGCTGATCCAGGTTAACTTCTGAGTGGAAAAAGTGCTGTGCCACCGAATGATGTTGGCTTTGTCTGGATTCAGATCTTTCAGGGCCTTCAGGATTTTAACCTCCCTCTCAAACACACCATGCATCATGCAAGGAACCTGCCTATGAGCTGGCTTCTCCTCCCAGACATGTTGCCCGTAAAACCGTTGACGTCGTCTGACGAACGCAACTTTGCTCCTCCTTTATATCGGCCCTTGCAGAAGTAGTCACGACCACAGCCGATAACATAAAAGGCATGCAAACATCAAAGTAACTGACATAAAAATCACAACGGACGCCGGCTTGGCAAGCGTTCTTAATAATCAATCCAAAGTCGGCTACCTTCACTTTAATCGGCTGCTCGGCGCTGTTCACGCACAAGATGTTGTCAGGTTTCAGGTGGGCGGGAACGATTCCAAGCGTTTTTAAGTGATGAAGAGCTGTAAGCAGCTGATGAAGAATAGGTCTTCAGGATTTTAACGTCCCTCTCAAACACACCAGCATCAACCCGGTCTTTGAACATCTTAACAATCTTGGCAAGCGTTCTTAATAATCGTTGTTATTCACTACAAGACTGTCCTAAGAACTGGGGACAGCCAGCTGACGGTCTGCAGAAAACCTCGACAAAAAGTACCGGAAAACGGCAGCTTGAAGATGAAGGCGAAGATGCTGTATGCGCGCGTCCTGCAATGAAGCAAATATATCATCAAATAAATCTACATTCTTTCCCAGTAGCCAAGCAGTGTGCCTGTCAGCAAGGCAAGATGTTTCCTGTTCTACAAATATGTTTTTTAGTTGCTGTAAGAGGAGATCAGGGCTTGGATTCTCTTCAAGCGTCCGTCTTTCCTGCCTCCTCTGGTTTATTAGCACCATAAATGTTCTTGTATTTGTATCTGCAATTCATATTTATATGTACAGCAGATGTGTAAAAATTATTATTTTTATTGAGAGTCCTTTTCCTGTGGATCTTTATTTTTTCTAAACATAAATGCCAAAGAAGCTTGGGACTCCAGGTGAGTGGAGATCCTGAAAATCTATCCTGTTGAATTCCTATTTTCCATTCTTCTGTATTTTATTGCTAACTTAAATGAAACATTTCTAATAAATAAGCCAGGGATTTAGTTATACAGAGCAGCATTGAAACAGTTCTCGCTAAAATAACTCAGAACGAGGTTTTGGGGGTTTTTAAAGAACAAAAAAAAATTCCTAATATTCAATAGCCATGAAACACAAGAGTGATAAAAACAGCCGGACCCAAACAGGATGATATGCAGCTTCCTCCCTCTCCTCAGCACCCAGAGGTCACGTGTGTCAGCGCTGACAGGGCCGGGAGCGGGATGGGCGGTGGGAATAAGGGGCAGAGCGTCGAGTGAGCGGGACCCTCGTCGTCCGTCCGTTAGGCCCTGTCCTCCCACCCTTGGTGGATGATGCTTTCGTAATTTGCGACGGCCCGCCGAAGGGCCAGGTTGGGAACGATGCTGTCTGGGGAGACGGTCTCCTGGCAGGCGACACAAATGTGCTCCTCTGACTCCAACAGAACGGTCCTGATGCCTGAAAAGACGGGTTTTATATGAGACCACCCCGTTGGGGTCGTTTGACACTCAAGACTGAGGCGGAACTCACAATTGTCGCAGAAACTGTATCCGCAGCAGGGCACGATTGCAGCGTTCACCATCAGCAGCTTGCAGATTACACACTTAAGTTCATCTGGGACAGCTGGATCCTTGTTTTCCTGCTCGTTCCATCCCCTGTGTCCACAGAGAGACGTTTCAGAACACAGGAACCCACCTCGGCCAGTTCGCGACACTCAGAACCGGAAAAGTGGAACGGCTGTGTGGTTTTTGTGTTTGGTTGACACGTACTTGTCTGCAGACTTCACACATCTCCCAGTGCTGGTCAACGTGGCTCCATCGTCCCCCGTCTCTGCTCTGACCAATAAGCTGTTGGCGTTGCATGTCCTCGCCTTTCTGGGAGCATTCTGTAGAAGCCATTTTAGAAAATGTAGAATGAAAACGTATCTTATGCACATCACTTCCTTTACCTCACACAAGATTGTCATTTTCTGTTGTCTTCATAGATGACAAAATATGTCATTTACCAAATATGCGGAGGAGCAAAAGTAGCAGAAGAAAATAACTGGGAGATGGAGGGTGGGAGAAAGAGCCAGGAAAGGAATGAGCCAGCAAGGACCGCCGGAAGTCGAGAGAAACAATTTGTCTTGATCAAATATGCGGAGTACCTAATCAGGCAATAAAATCCATCCAGAGATTCATACATAAAATAAATTCCTGAGGTACATACTACTGCAACACAGCACCATTAAAAAAAGAATTCAAAAGTGAGTAAAATGAATGAACTTTTTTATTGAATGACCTTTGGTAGGGCATTTTTAGAAGTAATTGCAATTTCAAATAATTCCCGATGTAGTAAGTAAGTATTTTTTAAGTAAGTTTTTTTAATTTTTTTATTTTGGCACTTTAGCACCATGCAAAAGCAGTGGAAATAAGCAGAGTGTTTTTATTCTCTATTCTATTATGTACCTTTGGGTTATGTACCAGCACACGGGCGGGAATCCGTCTGATGATCACACAAGAATATTTCTCTAATCGTGTTGTTTCATCTGTGTATTCTGCAAAAATATAACAGCAAATAAGAACGTTAAAGTTCAGTGTTTATTTCTACTCGATGGCCTTTAGCATCAAGGTATTGTCCCCTTTGTTCTTAACAAACCTTCATCTCGATCATTGCTGATCTTCAGGTCACAGTTTGAAGGCTTCAGGTGTTCTTTCTTCATAATTAGGCCCTTGAGGTCGCTAACTGTCATTGGAAGTCCATTTAAAGGGATAAAGTTATAGTTAGTTTGAAAAGAAAACCTATAGTGAATGCAGGCCATCGTTACACAGAGCAAAGATCAAGACTGAACCAGTTGGTGACAGTTGCAGAATGGGTAGGATTTACTACCCAACTCTCTAGATCAAAGCTTTTTATATCTTTTCATGATCAAGGAGTTATTATGTCCTTATATCACAAGGATTAAAGTATTATGATTAAAGTAATATGCTCCTCCAGCCAATCTCGCTGAAGCTTACTGAGATCTCTGAGCTCCCTGTCAGCATAATTAAAATGACCTCTGAATATGTTCGCCATTTACTTCCACTGTTCACCGGCATATCATCTAGGGTAGTAAATCATTCAAATGAGGACATCCATATCAACCAATCGGCGAGCAGAGCGCGGCTGCGACCGTTGACGACCAAAATGCGCTTTGCCTGATAAATTAAATTGACAGAAGTAAATTCAAATGTGAATAATTTAATAAACACCTTTAAAAATGTTTTGAAAACTGTGCATGTTTCCCTTATATTACAAACATAAAAAAACAGGACAATAAAACACGAAAGGTTTTTTTTATTTGTATCCGCTCAAACGTCGCAAACGATTATTGTAGTTGCTACTTTGCTCCAGTAGGCGTCAGTGTTTGACCAGCACAGTCCGACGCTGCGTGCAGGTTTCTGACAGAAGGATGGGGGTAAAGAAAGAGTGGAGGGACGGTCACGAAGGAACACTGGTGTTGGTATAATGTGCGCAGCTGTAGGACGAGAATAAAAAGACTGGGTCCCGCTGTGTTACCCAGGCTGCGCGGCAGCGTCGGCTCACGGGCGCGATCCCACTACTGAGCGGCACGGGGGCTTTGGCCTGCTCCGTTTCCGACCTGGGCCGGTGCGCCCCTCCTTAGACGACCTGGGGGCCCCGGCTCCCCCGGGAGCCCCATACCGATACCGAGCTTAGTGCAGACGCCCGCTCGACACAGACGGCTGCAGCTCAGAGCTCCTGAGCTCAAACGGTCCTCCAGCCTCAGCCTCCCGGTAGCGGGATTACAGGCGTGCGCCACCACACCCGGCGAGGGGCCCCTCATTGTTTCCACCCTGGAGAGTCACCCAGGTGACGTCACCACAGAGCGCAGAGCATTTTAATCTAAATTAAAATAATGAAACAATTTTAAAATATGTTTTTTTTTAATCAAAAACACTGGTTGTTTGATTCTGTTTGAATTGTCAATCTATTTTTTGACCTACAATGACTTATTTTAGAGGCGACCGACGCAAACAAAACAGGGTTTATCAGGCGTTTTTTTAAAATAACAGATAGATAGATAGATAGATAGATAGATAGATAGATAGATAGATAGATAGATAGATAGATAGGTCTGTTCAGTACAATAGTACACTGACATTTCTGAGTCATAAACAAACTCTGACGTCATCAGTCGCAAAGGCTGCTGGGAGAATTTTGTCAAAGCGGAGCCATTTTGGATTTAAAGGGGCTGAGCTAGCCGTAAGTCGTAGCTCTCGGTAAGTAATGTAAAATGTATTTTACACCTACTTCATTCGATGAATTCAGGCCGAAAATGGTCGTGTATGTCTGCAATACGAACCTAAACTAGCGTGTACGGGAGTGTGGAAATTCGGTTGTTTGAAAGAGGTGAAGCGGTTACGAGTAGGGAGTGGTGATGCTATTGGGATGGCTAATGTTAGCTCTGAGCTGGCCGGGCGCGATAAAAACATCCAAATCCGTCACTGCGTGTTCAACGTGTTTATGTCCAGATTAGGTAAACAAAATTGAGAATAGGAAGTTGCTAATATAATATTTCCCCTCATTATTTTGTTTAGGTTTATACCATTGTGAGCAGCAAATGACTTAACGCAATAAAATTATGAGTGTAATTCCGAGCGACATATGAGGAAACAATAGACTGCATGGTCTGTTTTATTTAGTTACTTTTTTATTCATGGGATAGTAAGATTAAGCTGTTTGGACATGCTTTATAAACTTTAATAACAACGTGTTAAATGTATGAATAGGCGTCGTTTTTAATGAAATCTCACCAATTGCTCATTTTAAATGGGGACCTGTAAAATAGAACACAAGGTCAATATGCTTAGTGAAAGAACGAAGCCAAAAAAGCTTCTTTCTTTTTAAAGCATCTTATATCTGCGTAGGTTTAGTATGCTTTGCAGAATGCAGGTTGGGTGAGAGAGATATCTGTTTCTAAGCAGACGTTGTACCTTTTTTAACGCTTTCTGAATATAGTCATAAATCTCATTCTCCAGACTGTAAGTTATGCAACAGCTGGTGCCAGCGGTTGTTGGGTGACTAGTGTCAGTGTTGGTAATGTTGATTACTGTTTCCTGCCACACCCTTCTTAATGTCAGGTTATCCCTGTGTATCCCTGTGTGTGTGTGTGTGTGTGTGTGTATTGTGTTTTGGATTTCATGAAATGGAAGATGACCGTCTGATATTGCTCATCACTGAGATGGGAACTGCATCTCATGGGAAATGACACAAGTTGTCGATGATGCTTCTGTTTTTTATATTTGTTATAAGAGTTGTGACACTAAATAATCACATTATTGCTGATGGTCTTTACGTTATCTTCACTCAGTCTCATTCTTCATTTGTTGATGTAATGCTTAATTTTGCATTAAAAACTTGCAATTAGGGTGCTGGGTTGTCAAAACAAGCATTCAGCAGACTGAGCTAAAGAAAGCACACGATTCTAAAACCCTTAATTTTGTTTTTCCATGTAGAAAAAGAACCTTGTTACGTGACACGGTTCTCTCTTATATTGATTTTGTATTGATTACAGGGTGAGACATGCAGCGTAGGTTAACCTTTGTTACTTGGAGCCTCACCTAATTTAAATGTTCTTGACTCACTTTATGCGTGTGGATCTGTTTCCTGATCTGTTTCTGTAATATAACAGCAGCATTTAGCACACTCACAGTCTTCTATTTGTTCGATTCACATTTTCCTCCATTCACAAACATTTTTGGCTGCAAAAACAGGGATAGATTTCAAGTCCGAGTATAGTTTTGAATTACAGCCGTCCGCTCCATAAAGTAATTTGATGTTTGAGCTATAGTTTAACCCTGTCATGTGGTCCTTTTGGACATGATTTATGTTAAACATTAATCCAAGAAGATCTTGAAAGAAACTGAACCGCTGGACTGTATCTTGCATTTTGGGAAAATATTAACATTAGGTATCTGAAGACACCAGAAGGTTTTATTAGACTGACTGATCTGACCTGAAAGTAGTTCTCTTTGTTCATCAAGTTGTGTTCTAACCTTGTCAGATCTTTTATCAGTAAGCTGAGGTTCTGTCCATTGTATTCTTTACACAGAAGATTAGAGAAACTTCATATTAGTCGATTATAACTTGCAGCCCGTGTTTCCTTTTCGTCTTTTTATGTGTTCTCATAAAAGTTCATTTTTCAGACAGGAGAATATCAAAACCAGGCGTGCCTGTTTAGCGGTGTATCATTTGGTTTTCTCCTCACTCCGCTGGTGTTGCTGCAAGCGCCATCATCCGCTTTCTATATTTTCCTAACTGCAGCAGGATTAAATGCACTAGCTCAACGTTGCCCGCACTCCTCTCAGAAGGACAGAATAGATTTTGCACTGACATTTACTCGTGGAACCAGTGGCACTGTGGCTCCGTGAGTCAGAGCTCATCTTAAGACCGCTGGGGGAAAATGACACGTTGACTCTACTTACCCAAGGGCTGACATTTTACACGGAACATTAAGATGAATTTTCGCTTATTTTTTCGTGTTACCCTACACCAGAGCTGCATCTGGGTTTCAGATGTTCCTTAAACATCCCCCCAGACATATTTCTAGTCCTGAAAGAGCAAAGTATTCTATGTTAGGCCTGAGCCAACTGCACGTGTTTTGTGTTTTACAAAGAAACGCCGAGCCACCCCTTGCCCCTCATGGAATATTAAACAACCATCTCTCCTCTCATGAAACTGCTCTATGATGGCTGCCGTGTTACTGGTTGAACTGTCTGAGCCGAGCACAGACGAGGGATATAGTCTGTAAACAGTATGAGGAGGGCTGCAGTAGTCATTTTAGATGTTTGCATTAATGTCTGATATTTAAAACGTTCAGATAACTGTCTCTCCTCTGGGCTTGTCACTGTGATGTCCTGTGAAAGTAAAAGATGCGACTAAATATGTTGAAGACTATTAAACAGGTTTAAAGTGTGCTGTTATTGAGCTTTACGCTTCTCCTTTTTACTTACAGGTAGATCTGAGCTACAAAGAAGATGTCCACTATGGTATATCCACGAGAGGAGAAGCTGGAGAAGCTTTCACAGGAAGAGATCATCTCAAACACAAAGCTGGTGATCCAGGGTCTGGAGGCATTGAAGAATGAGCATAATTCTATCCTCCACAGCCTCTTGGAGACCATCAAGTGCTTGAAGAAGGATGAAGAGGCCAACTTGGTGCACGAGAAGTCCAATTTGCTCCGCAAGTCAGTAGAGATGATTGAGCTTGGCCTGGGTGAAGCCCAGGTAAGACCTTTCCTAGAGCAGAAAATTAGTATATTTGCTTTAACGAATGGATCGATATGATGGAAATGCAGTTATCCATATCAGGAGCCAGGGAATAGATCATAATAGTGTTTTCAGCTTGCTTTGCCTTGCACCAATCTTTGTTGCGTGCTTCCTTATTCTATACTAAGCTGCTGTGGTGGTCATGATTCATTCAGAGTCAGACCGAGTCTCCAGCAGTGTTGTCTTTGTTTCGAACCCGTTATTCATCAACGCTATCTCTGCCCCAGGTGATGATGGCCCTCTCCAATCACCTGAACGCAGGGGAAGTCCGAAAAACAAAAGCTGCGGGCGCAGGTCAGGAGGCTTTGCCAGGAAAATCAGTGGTTAAGGGACGAACTGGCCAACACCCAGCAGAAGCTGCAGAAGAGCGAGCAGAGCGTCGCCCAGCTGGAGGAGGAGAAGAAGCACCTCGAGTTCATGAACCAGCTGAAAAAGTATGACGAGGATGTCTCTCCCACAGTGAGTACAGCACAGTGAAATAACCGAACCTGCAACATGTAGCAGACCACCTGATCTTTAAGAATTTGGTTTGGTTGTGGGACGTGCTGTAACACAAAACTATATGAGATATTCCACAAAGAAGGTACTTGGCTCAGTTGTGTGTTGCCTTCTGATATAATTTGAAGCATACTATGACCTTATTCTTAGCCAGAACAAGGACGCTTCAGTCGATACATAGGCCCTTTTGACTGAACTGGAAATAGTCTGAAGTATTATTATTCCTTCTTCTATCTTTAAGTCAACTAAAATCAGTGAGTTCTGTTTGTCAAAATCTTATTTAAATATTTATTGTTGTAAAAGTGTCATTGTGATGTAATTCTGAACTGTAATATCGCTCCATAAATGTGTTTTATCTGTTGGTTATGTATGTTAAAGAAGATAAAGGTCTTGCTCCAGATTTCACTCTGATTCATACACTAACATATGGCAGGTGTCCTATTTTAAGGTAATCAGGTTAGGCGATTAATGTATTTTACTGTTCAATGTTGTTTTGTTATATATCAGTTATTTGAAGAAAAAAAAAAGTGTTGTTTTGTTTTGTTTTGTAATCTTAGCAGGAGGAGAAGGATCGTGAAACACCAAAGGATTCCCTGGATGACCTTTTCCCCAACGATGAAGAGGAGCATGGTCAAGGAAGTAAGAATTACTGATATTTGGAATTAAAATAAAGTCACTACAATATATCCAAATGTGGTATTTCTGTGACATCCATGAGTTCACTTCACTCAACTCTAAACTTTACCGTGCGGCATTAGCTGGTTTAATTGTTTCCTCTAACCCATGGTATTGTGTGCATGTAACTCGCCAACTTGTTGCCCTCGACAATTGACATGTGTCACCCCACAGTGCAGCACCAGCACAACAGTGCAGCTGTTGCCGCGGCTCAGCAAGGAGGCTATGAGATTCCGGCTCGCCTGAGAACCCTGCACAACCTGGTGATCCAGTATGCCTCCCAGGGCAGGTACGAGGTGGCTGTCCCGCTCTGCAAGCAGGCTTTAGAAGATCTGGAGAAGACCTCTGGACACGATCACCCGGACGTGGCCACCATGCTCAACATCCTGGCCTTGGTCTATAGGTCAGAACTTGGGTTACTTCTACATGCTCCCTTTGTTTTAAAATTCATTTTTATTGCTTAACTTGTCTGTCTTTGCTTCATGTAGGGACCAGAATAAATACAAAGAGGCTGCCCATCTGCTCAACGATGCTCTGTCCATCCGGGAGAAAACCCTGGGCAAAGATCATCCCGCTGTAAGAATTGGTGTTGTGGTTTTCAGGGATCGTAAACACGAAGGCCACTGTCATCACAGTGTTTTAGTCTATCTTGATGTGGGGTTTTTTTCCTACCCTTGCAACACAGTATGGGCTGTTGCATGTGATTGCAGGCTGGCAAATAATTGATCACATGCTTTGTTTGCTCATTGTTTCAGAATGAATTCAAAAAAGTCCAAAGGCCACAGGGAAAACATTCAAATATGTAGTTTGCATGGCCTTTTAGAGAGATGTAGATGTAGCCTTTCTTGACAAGTAAACCTTTGGAATCCGCAGTTGCTAAAGTTACTTTAATTATTTTGTTTTTCAAACAGGATAACGTAAAATATTTATTATTGCTGTTTCAGTGTAATTTATTATGCTAGAGTTAGCTTAGAGATCATTACCTTAAGGGTTCACCTATCCTGTCCACTGACACTCTGAGGTGTTTGTGCTTTTGGGAGATCTTTTTTTCTGCGTGAGTAAGCAGCTTTTGCTGTTGAGTGGCCTGGATCAGGACTTTGTCTTTGTGTCTGTACAGGTTGCTGCAACCCTGAATAACCTGGCTGTTCTCTACGGCAAGAGGGGCAAGTACAAAGAAGCGGAGCCGCTGTGTAAGAGGGCTCTGGAGATCAGGGAAAAGGTATGTTGAATTACGGGATTGTCACGGGACAATTTTCTACCGCAGTGCAATTAAGGCCTCATTTTAAGCTCATGCTGTTAAACTAATTAACAGTGTATATTTTTATAAAAAAGGTCAGCGGTAAGGTCGGCAGTAGGATTCACCGAGACAGCAGTGAATCTAAATAGACATAAAAGGAAAGGATATTCTGGAAGTGGCTGAAGTTTCCACTTGGTGATATTCCCACATCCACAGGGAATACTGTTCCAATCGAGAGCGGATACCTGAGATGCATGCGTGCTTTTGAGTTTATTTGGGTCAGTTTTTTCAGCAGGGGTGATGGATACCTCAAAACAACCGCAGGTATAAAAGCGGGGCAGATCTCATGTAAATGCACCTACACCTAAAATCCTGTGCTTCCCTTTCCCACCAGGTCCTTGGAAAAGATCACCCTGACGTCGCCAAGCAGCTGAACAACTTGGCCCTGCTCTGCCAGAATCAGGGCAAGTACGAGGAGGTGGAATACTACTACTGCCGTGCTCTGGAGATCTACGAGGTCAGGCTCGGCCCCGATGATCCCAATGTGGCCAAAACCAAGAACAACCTGGTGAGAGACGAGGCCTCACCAACACACAAAATCTAGTCATTTTAATAATAAAAAAAAAAAAATTAAAAAAGGCCATTACTAAACTTTAAAATGTTGTCTAATTTTTCCTTCTTTAGGCATCGTGCTTTCTCAAACAAGGGAAGTACAAGGAGGCTGAGGTTTTGTACAAAGAGATTCTGACCCGTGCTCACGAGAAAGAGTTTGGATCTGTCGATGGTGAGGCTTTACTCTGGATGTAGCGAAGGTTCTCTACTGTAGCTGCTTCTTTCAGTCTTTTCAGACTAAGAATAATTAACTCAAAGAAAGACAAATGCTGAAAAATACTCAGAATTATTTAGTCGGTGGGATTGGGTCTTTGTTATGTTTACCGGTGAGCAGGGTCAGTGGTGGTTAAAAGTGGAGCCTGATCTGAGCAGCCTTCACCACCTAGAGGACTTAAAGGGATGAAATAAAGTCTTTACTTGTCAGCAATCTAGATTTTCCTTTTTTTTTTCTTTTGTTTATGGGCTTTTTCAAATAGATTTTCTCCAGGGATTATCTTTGTAGCTTTGAAAGGAGAATAAAAGGGAAAATGGCACATAAGTCATTTAATTTGACAAGACTGTTTGTGCATTCTTTTGGAAATTTAATTGGACATATATTTTATGACATTCCATATAAATTCAAGGTTAGTCAACAAGAGTCAATAAATTGACACGCAGGCCCAGCGACTCTACTGTCTCGCCAGTTAGGGTGTAGCGGTATTTGAAAGGCTAATGAAACGGCCGTCTGATGCTGCTCACACTATGCACAATAATTAAGCAAGACCCGAGTTTTCACATCGATTTTTCTTTCGAGCTGTGATATAATGATCTGCTGCTCTGTCTGTCTGTCTGTCTGTCTCTCCGTCTCTCCGTCTGCAGCTGAAAACAAGCCCATCTGGATGCATGCAGAAGAAAGGGAGGAGATGAGTAAGGTGAGGAGAACTAGAGATAAACTGGTGTCAAAACAGCGGCTTTGTTTCTGTTGACAATCTAGTTCTGAGCATCACAATCTCTTCTTACACCCCTTTTCTCCTCTTCTCCCTTTGATTTTTACTCCCAAGGGCAAGCATAGAGACAACACGCCTTATGGAGAGTACGGAGGCTGGTACAAGGCCTGCAAAGTCAACAGGTAAGGCCAAGTTATTTCTTTTGTGCGAGGAATGTTATTTGATTCGTTTTTTCCCCTTACATGTTATGTCTGTGTCCAGTCCTACAGTGAACACCACCCTCAGGAACCTGGGAGCTCTGTACCGCCGACAGGGCAAGCTTGAGGCCGCTGAAACCCTGGAAGAATGCGCTCTGAGATCTCGCAAGCAGGTTTGCGGCACTTCCTCTGAAATACCTGTGTCTTGTTTTCCAAGCGTTCAACTTTCCTGTTTTTTTTTTGGTTTTTTTTTTTTATATATTGGGTGTCAGACCCACGAAATCTCATGATCTCTCTTCCCCCCCCTTTTTTTTCTGCCTTTCTGTGGATACAGAACAACACAGTAAGTAGTTTACATTTAAATGACAGCTCCCACAGCGTTACCACCTCTCACTCCTCTAACGGTACCCCATTTTAGGCTCATTAAAAAAAAACAAAACCTTTTCTCGGTGACAGCGTTTCATTCTTTCGATATTACTTTCACCCTCAAGCATCTGCAGGTTCTTATTCGAGTGAGACTGGTAAGCGTTTGTTTTTGCGGTGTGTGCATCAGGGCATCGATCCTATCCACCAGACACGTGTGGTGGAAATCCTGAAGGACACGGAGGGCGACCGGCGAAGAAGCAGGGACAGCCTGACCAGCGTTAAGTATGAGAGCGGCTCTGAGACCGGCGAGGAAGTGAGTATGGGCGTGGAATGGAATGGGGTGAGTACAAATCCACTATAGTTGAGTTAATACATTCAGTGGAGCAACCTGGTCATTTCAGAACAGACGCAGCCAGTGTGGACTGGTACTGAAAAGCCCACAGATGAATACAAAGAAATAAATGAGCACTTTTTCCTAAATCTTGCCAGTTTGCAGCTCTATTTGGCTGCGCAATTATATTTTTCTGTGCCAGTCCAACTTCAATTGGGTGTGTCTTGTTCCTCCCCTGAAGGTACGCAGGAAAATCATATTTTTATGACAAAACTGAAGCTGATTGTGTGTCTTGGCATGCTGACATGTTGTCTCTGACAGTGCCTGAGTGTTGGGACCCTGATGTTTATGTTTTTGTTGCTCTTTGCCTGACAGTGCGCGTGCCATGTGTAATATATGGTTTCATTTGCTTCTGCACAAGTAAAACAGTAACAAGGAGGCACAAGCTCAGTCTGTAGCACCCTGCCGACATGTAAAATGCATATTCCACTGTTTCCAACTTGTTTTTCTGACCAAAAAGTACCACTGCAAAGGTTCCCAATATGATTGATGCACCGATAACTGGGCAATAGAGATGAAACCTGATTTATCTCACTGGTTTTGAGGCAGAGACTTTCTAGGTGAATCCCTCCTGAGCCTGTGCCTCACCCTTCACCACAGTGACCCAGCCCACAACACGCACGTCGCTATGGCAACCAGCTGGGCTCACGCCTAACATGCACGCTAATAGACAAGCGCCTGTGCTGTCATCCTGGTGTAAAATGTCCGCTCACTAAATTTCTGGTGCTCTCACCGCAAGTGAGAGGCAGGGATTGTTCCTTTGGCTGTCCGTATGCGTGCCACGTGCACACGCACACCTCGGAACTTATCCCCAAGAAAAGCATGCACTTGGTTTGCTTCAGAAACATGTGGTGGCATGCGAAGGACTGCTGGGCGTTTTCCTTTCACCGTCTCATTTGTTACCTCACAGCATCACTGCATAAATTAGACTTACAGTCAATAAAATGGATTGAAAGTGTTCTCGTGCTTGTCTTTGAGGATGATTACGAGTATCATCATTTCATTTTACAATCCACCAGTGTGCTCCAATCAGCAGCAGGCTTTTAGCCTACTGGGTCGTTTGTTCTGAAAGTAGTGATTTTTGCTCCTGAGTAGTTTTTAGGCTTCATCCCATCACTTAGACTGGACCTGTTTATGTGGCTTCACAGACATTTACCTGACCCAGTAGTGCAGCAGAATAGTGATCATGTGACAGTATTCGTGTGTGTGTGTGTGTGTCTGCTCGACGCTGTTGGCCAGATGCTTTCATTGTGCCGCCCGTTTGCATGTTTTCTGCTTTCTATCCTCGGCTTCGCTCTTTTTCCACATGTCAGTAAACTGCTTCCTTGTTGATTACTCTTGCCATGACAACCAATCAGCCTGTCAATCAAATTTCCTTTTTATTCACTCAGTGGATTGTACTCTTCCTCTTCATTTTTCATTCCACACTGTTGGGTGGGCTCATAGGAAGTAAGATTAGATAAGATCTTTTTTTCTATTCGGGGGTTATGTTGAATGATGCGGTATTAATCCCGTTTTAGTTCAGAATTTTTTCAACTATTTCAAGTCTGCACGACAGTCGCTGGCTTGACGCGGTGTCCTGAGTTCAGGATCTAGACGCAGAACCGGCTGAGTCGCCGTGACTCGACGCAGCATCATCAACTACATCACCGAAGAACGGAACTGAGAGAACGGCAGACGTTGAACGTAACAGAGCAGGTGTAGGGAGGAGATGACGCTTGGAAGGAGTCTAATCCAATCACCGTTATTCAGTATTGACCGCAAGGCATCAGGGCGCTAGTGTACAAGCGTCTAGAAATACACGTTAAACGCGTCTTATTGATGTATTGATTAGCAGAAATTCACTGGTAACACTGTTGTGGATTTTTTTTTACTTGTCAAAAATCAATTTGGTATCAGACTAGATGTTTGTTGGATTGCCAGTATAACTTGTACATTTAAAAACCCAGTATAACCATCAGGAGTGAGCGATAGATGGTTCCACCCAGGGTAGCTAGTGATGGGACCCACCCAACCCAGAGCTCTTAATCTCACAAATGTCTGCCATTTTTGTCTGTTTCTCTTTTATCAGGCCTAAACCATCAAGAATATTCCTCCATCCCTCTCTCCTTCCTCAACACAATAGCAAAATGGATATGTCTTGTCGTACCCCCGGCCTTCTATGTCCCAACAAAGCCACAGCTCGTCTGCCAAAGCCGGTGCTGCTCCAGCAGAGGCTGAGGGTGCCTCCTTCCTCCCTCCCTCTCCTGGCTGTCACCCCTGTCCTCCGCTCATCTGAAAACTGCTGGGACGTTTGGTTCTCCTCTCCTCGTCCGGCTCTCCTCTCTCTCTCTCTCTCTCTCTCTCTCTCTCTCTCTCTCACTCACTAACACTTCCTCACTTCAGAAATCGCTCCATCTGTCTTCTTAACTTGATAGAAATTGTGATTGTGTGTGAATTCTTCATTTCCCGCGAGGAAGCGGCTCGCGTCATTGCTCTCTCTCCAGCACGCGCTTGTAGGTATTTAGTCGGTAGACGGTAGATCACGTTCTCTTTGTGGAGGATCAGGGAAGAAGAAAAGCAGCAATGTTGAAGGATGAGGATTCGTTTCAGCTCCACTCCACAGCGGTGGGATAAAACCCTTGCCAAGTTGCTCTCTAAATGTTCCACTGAATTTGCCTTCAGCACTGTTGGCCTGATTTATGGATGACATTTGACCTCAGACAGCGCTACCAACCTGGTGCCTGTATTTGCCATGATGCAATCTTTTTGTGCTTTTAACGTGACGTTACACTACTAATGAGATCAAAAAGCTGGGCAGTCCAGATGCTAACGGTACCATGTCGTTTCATATGCTAATCAGAATTTTTTTTGCCAAATTAGGTAGGTATGGAACTGGCATGTGGTTGATTTTGTGTTTATAAATACATTTCATGGTTGTTGTTGTTGTTGTTGTTTTATTCTTAATAGAGATTTGTTTACACTTTTTTTAAGAGTTAACTATTTTGCGGCTGAACATTAAGGCTCTTACGGCGCTGCCTGGTTTGAATGATCGCGTTGGCTTGACTGACAGTTTGTACACAGCAACGTTGCATTTACAGTGGCAAAAAGGCAGCACAGCCCGATGGTGTGACGGTGGCATAGACCAGCCAGAGCAGCTAACACAAAGACTGACCGCGGACCCGAGAGAGTGCAGATATGGTCCTGGATTTTAAACTTTGCCTTTGTTGGTGTTGGAGTAGAAGCTTGCGTTACAGTTTAGTGAAGATTCCACGGTATTTCCGTGCACAACTGTGTCTGTGGGCGGTACAGTTGCAGGGCCCGTGTGGATACTGAGGTCTTTTTACTGTAACACACAGTTTCAAAGTGTCTGCCTTTTTCTTCCACGGTAGTTTGCCAGTAGACATTGTCACTTAGTCGCTTCTGTTCTCCGTCATCCTAAAGATAGTGTTGAAAGTTTCAACCCGTTAATTTAAGGAGTTTAACTGTGTGACTGTAAAATGACTTTAACATCTTGGAATAGTAACTGTGGCTGTATTTCTGCATCTGCCAAGTGCATTCGCCTTGCATTTGTTTGTTTGCTACTTGCATTGACTCTTCATTCCTTACCATTATGGAACTCTGAACAAAAAGAAACCAACTCTGTGCATCACATAATTACGACAATATCGTTGTGAAAGTGGATTGCTTATTTATTGAAGTGTCTCCTCTTAAATATATATATCGTGACTTCGGTTTCCTCAAGTGGATAACAAACATGTTTAGCTCTATTTAGGCACTATCTTAGTAAGTAGGACTGCACTATAATGACATTCGACATTGTGATGAATATTCCATCAACACTTGTTGGTATTCTAAAATAAAGGTTTCCTTTGAGAAGTTTGGCCTTCTTTTTCTGTATATATATATATAAATACTTGTTGCTGCCATTGTAGCCGTCTCCTCTGGCACCTGTGCGCCCACAGCGCCACCTGCTGGTGGACAACGGGTTTACTTTACTGGTGGTCTTGCGCAGACTTGGAGCTGAGACGTTTTTTCCTCCTAGAAGCATGAGCTTTTGTGTGAATTTTTTTTTTTACCACTATAAATATTCTTAAATTATGGTTAGTGGGTAATTAGTCAGAGTTATTCATTAAAGTAACAGTATTGGACCCTGAATTCTAAGGCTGCTTAGGTGTCTGTACACATGCTTGTTTAGGCTTTCTGTATAGAGATACACCACGACTGGTTTTGAATCAGAAAAATCCTAATTCTTGTACTTCTGTAAATTTGTAATGGCGCTTTTATTGCCCCATAGATTACCGGGGGTTAGCTATTCGTATTTTCTGCAGAACAAACTTTTAAGGATTCAGTGAATCAATCCAAAGATACACCCTCATCAGTTCTAAGACGGATGTGTCCAAAATTTTACGTGTGTCTTCAGGACGGCAGCGGCACCCTCATGCGCAGCGGCTCTCTGGGAAAGCTCAGGGATGTTCTACGCCGCAGCAGCGAGATGCTCGTGAAGAAGCTGCAGGGCAACCTGCCCCCGGAACCCCGCAACCCCAAGTAAGAACACACGCGGTGCTGCGTCGTTGCTTTCCTTTCCAGATGTACATCAAGCTAAACGCTATTTCCTTCCTGTTGTGTCAACAGCATGAAAAGAGCAGCTTCTCTGAATTACCTGAATAAAACCAGCGACGACCCGTTTCAGGTGAGGAACGCAAAAAATAAAGCTAAAACAATTGTGTGCAGTTTTGTTTTCATTCTGCCAGTGCCTGTACTCTGTTTGGCTGCTAGGCTCGAGGGGATTTCAGGCAGAGTCGGGGTTTGAGCTCCAGCACCGTGGATCTCTACACTGGGAACTGAGGCTGGGTTGGACGACTTCACTGGTCCCCAGCATCGGCTCAACGCTGCACAAACACTACCAGACACAACCAGGCTGCCAAACACACGTCACGTCACCATTGGTTTTCTTTACGTTTCGGACCCAGAGATCTTCTTCCAGTCAGCGAAATTATTATTATTATTACCTCATCTCAGCTCCAGTTGAAAACTGACCACCTACTCAGGTTTATTTATCCTCTGTGTCTATCAGATATTTGACCTTTTGTGCCATTTGTTCTCTCTGTCTCTCAAAAAAACTAAAACAAGTAGGATGTTTAGCAGATCTCATGTAGAGTTGACACTTATTTTCACAGTAGTGTTGATAGTTTTGCCTGTTGAGATTTTCCTGTCGTGTGAGGTTTTGGTAAAAGCTTTGGGGAAACAGGGGTCAAGGGTCACCCAGTGGCTGAGGTGAGTCATGTGACTTGTTCGCAGTTTGTTTTGTTGTTTTGGAACTTTGAGAAAGCTGCTGCTGTAAATGTTTTGTGTGTTTTTCTTTCCTTTTTTCCTACAAAGAAATTGGTGATTGTAACCTTTTTTTAAAGAGTGCCAAACACAAAACACAGCCATGAAAATATCTGACCAAATTTCTATGTACAGAAATCTGAAGCTGAATCTAACGGATCCTGGTTTTTGTCAGTGATCTTTGGTGCCTTGTTGTACCCATGAGCGCACCTCCTTTTATTGTTGTTTACAGTTGTGGGATCTACGTTAATCCTCTTGATTTCTTCTCAGTTTCTTCTGTAATGACGTATTTTGCACAACACTACTGGGTTTCTTCTGTTTAATTCTCAGTGAAGAATGTCAAAGTCTAATGATTATTGTTTGAGTTTTTAATTTTTGCAGATCAGCCTTTTAAAATAGAGCGTCATGCTGGTTAACCAGTATCTGATTTGAAATATATGTGTATGTACCATATATGTACCTTAATTGGAAAGTTGTCAGAACTTGATTCATTTTCAGTAGTAATGAAATATACTTTTACTTTGGCACTGGGTTAAAAAAAACACCATGGATACAACCTGGAAATCTTAACCGCTGTTTAAAGTCCCAAATAAAACCATCATCTTTTCTTTTCACCAATGAGTTCATGTGGTTTGTGGTTAAAGTTTAAAACCTCAAAACTCGACGGCTGGCGCTTTGCTGTGCTGACCACAGCTCACATTTTATCCAACTTGTACTTGGGTTTTTTTTCAGATTTAGTGAAACGACTTCCAATCGTTTCTGTTTTAATTCCCAATCTCGGAAACTCTGGCCGTAAATCCTTTTCTTGGCGGCCATAGACCAGATTCGTCCAGGGGGTCGCAGTGTTGCACTCTTCATCCCAACTTTATTCAACATGGACACCGGAAGCTCTGTCACAGCTGCGAAAGAAAAGCCCGTTTCTCCAGGATATTTGCCGCTTCTATTTCAAAATAAAACGACACAGAGCAGTATAGACTGCCCTAAAAAAATCAGGCACAGCAAATATATAAACATTTAAAAATGACTGTATTAGCTGATGTGTAAAATTAAGCAGACGAAATCAAAGGAACGATCAAAAGTGGGATAGCACAATAAAATAATTGAAGAATCGCAAACCAAAATACTTATTTTGAAAGTCAGTAAAGGAAGCGGTGCGTTGTTCCAGTCTACTTGACAAGCCAACAGCGGAGGCTGGTGGGAGGAGGGAGCCCACTTGGGAACACTCGGGAGCCGAACTGGTCCTGTGGAACACCGAGGTGACCTGGCGGTCGGCGCGACTGAGCGGGGGGAGGACGGCGCTTTCACGGGGCTGGCCGGGAATGAACCGCGCTGCTTTACAACCGCACCGAAAGAGCCAAGCACGCGAAACACCTGGAAGTTCAAACTTGGCTGCGAACTTTCGGCGCGGAGGTGGAGGAGGAGGAGCGGGGACCTCTCTCGGTGTGGACTGCTCGGGTCGCCGTTTGGTCGCCTCGTAAACCCGGGCGTCGGACCCCCCCGCAGGCTCCCGCCTTGTTCACGCTAGCTTCCGAAACAACCAGGTGAGCGGGCCGCGCGGCTTCCCCGGGGACCGGCGCAGGTAACCGGCCCAGTTTACCTGCGCGCACACGGAGAGCCCCGGCTGCTATCGGCGCTCCCTGCTTTTTTTTTTTCCTTCCTTTTTTCTTTATTAAAGAGCTACGGCTCTTCAGCAGCTACTGTGATGCCGCCGTCGAGCGCCCGGATGGCCGCGAATCCGCCCGGAGGGAGCCGGACACCGCGGGGCGAAGGCAGGAGAAGCCCCGCGGGGATCACCGGGGGACCGACCCCGGTCCACGCCACGTTCGCCGCCGCTCTCATTTGCTTCCAGGGTGAGTGGGACAAGCCGTCATCCGTGTTTACTACGGGAACACCCCCGTTCCTGACGTTCCTAAAGCAGAAGTCTGGAAGATCTAGTGGTCCCGGACCCCGACAGTGAGTTCCCGGGTTTGGGGAACCGAGACGCCGCTAAAAGTTCCTGTTCCACTTTAGTTCTTTACATTGAACGTCTGCTTCTGTTCATTTTAAATGTTAACATTTGGGGTTTTATTTTTGTTTTTAACTTACCAATCCCCCCCCCGCCCGCCCCCCAACTGTTGACACCTATTTAAGGGAAGGAAAATGCGACCCCCCCCTTTTAAATGTAAATTTGGGAATTCTGCATTCAAAATATCCACCTAAGGTGAAGACACGAATGCAGCTTGAACAGCTTTGGAAGAACAGCCAGATTTCTGCATTTTAAAGTCATTCCACCTCTCATTTGGACCAGGGGGGCTGGAATAGGATGATAGTTTTTTACAGGTTATTCTCTATTCTCAGGAGTACACCTCCATCCATCCATCCATCCATCCATCCATCCATCCCCACTCCACATGGATGTGCCATTTCTGATTATCACATTCATTGCTCTCTTTTTGCGTCTTTGAAGCGCGTCTCCCGGTCCGTGCCGGCTTTTGTGGGTTGGTATTCACGCGCGCAGACCGACTGTTGAGTATTCGGGCTCAGTTGTAACCTAAAAGGGGGGGAAAAAAGGGTTGAAAATGAGAAGGAACGCCCTCCACGACCGTGGAAGCCCGGCGGTTGGGATCACCTTCGCTGCAGCCTGAGAACAAAGCCGGGGAGGAGATCCTCTCCCACTTGGCGTCAAGAATGTTGTGGCCCTGCTGGTGCTCGGGCTCATCGGCTCTACACTTCATCATGTCAAAACGGAATCGGGCTTATCTGATCGACCCGTAGACGACACAAAGATGGTGTTTTTCCCCAGCCGTCAACACAGCCTTGATAGCCGAAAAAAAAAAAACCCTTCTGGACGGAGTGTGTGTGTGTGTGTGGGTGCCTCCCCAGCAGTTCTCTTCATGGTGCCCACTTTGGAGATGAATGTGGCCTCTGTGTGTGTCCCTGTGTGTGTGTGTGTGTGTGTCTGCTGTGGGTTAGTGTTTATAAGATCCCTGCGTAGAGTCAAACCAGGTATTTCATGACAGCCTTGGTTTATATTTTTTTCTCTCCCCAAAGCATTTTTAAACGTTAGAGCTCTGGAAAGATCAAAAATGGTGGCGTCTTAGAGGTTTGCTTTATTCCCACACGAAGCCAAACACACCGCGGCTCCACCAGCCCTCTGATCTGAGCGGAGTTAGCGGATATTTATCCATCTCTCTCTCTTTTTCCCAGTTCAACAGTAAGCGGCCTGTGTTGTAGTTCTGTGTGGGGGTCAGATTTCCGCTTGTTGTTCTTGACGCGTCCCTCAGCACAGACGGGGTCTGTCGTGTGGAGGTAACGTCCTCCTACAACCCCTTCCCCCGAGGCTGGTGCAAATCAGAAAAAAGGTGACTTGGCATTTCGAGGAGGAGCTGAGGTAGATGTAAAGCGTTCCTGTGTCAGAGGGCTCCTCTATGGCCTCCGCCGCGGCGCTCGTGGGAGAGGGTCTGCATTCCCGCTCTTCCGGAACATTAATAATTTGAATGCCTCCGCAAAAGAAAATCACATTTAGCTCTGGGGGATCAGAGGACTGTGTCTTCTCGGCGTTCCGTGCTCGTCTGTAACACGCAAAAGCGAAGCTGGAACTGGAAACCACAGTCTGATGACGGTTGCCTATTAGATTACTTTTATTGGCTTATCTGCAACATCTGGTCTTCAGGGCAGGTTTTTCCTTTTTTTCCTTTTTTCCCCCCACCCCTCCATGTTGTGTCTGCCCACCCACCTATTTTAAAACCGACCTGGCTCTTTTTAAAGCGGCTGTGCCCGTAGGCGGCACGGCTGCACCCTCATCCTTGCTAACATCCTCTGATTCATAGACGAAGAACGAAAGATACCCAAATAAACAAAAGAAGGTGATGGATCTGTCGGTTTGCTGTCCTGTAAACAGTTTTTTTTCCCTTGAAATTCATCTCTACACGTTTAGGTGAATTACAACGCTTTTTCTCGTACAGGTGGTAATTCGCTGCAACCGGCTCGTAGCGTTTTCAAAGAAAACCCAGTAGTTGGGATCCCGTTTTTATTTTCAACCGCAGATGAAGGAGAATCCGTCGTATTTCAGGCGTTTTTAACGTCACATAAGTGCAGCCTTGTTTGCTGCGTTGGATCCTCGGTTGTCTTAGATTCTTCTACTTAAAAACAACCTGTTTTTGTGATCGGACGCCTTCTAAGATTAGATTAGATTGGGTTTTAGACCCGCGCGATCCGACTCAGCGGTGCGGTGGTAGATAGAGGTTGGACGGATTTCATCTGTTAATCGTTTGTTTTTGAATTGGGCAAAAATGATCCAATGAAGACATCTGGCTGTTTATTTGCTGTCATCGGAAGGAAACGGCAGCCCTTTTATCCCCACGTTTTTACGAATGTTATTATTAAATATAACGATGTTATGGTATTGGTTCTGGAAGCAAATTGGATTTGTCATTTGAAAGAGAAAACCAAAGGTTCCTGGAGTCGCTGTTGCTGATTTTCCGTCGGGGACGGGCCGGTTTTTCCCGTCAGGCTGATTTTCCCAGGTTATGAGGGTCGGGGAGGATCCCTCCCGTGGGGTCTTATTTCTGCTCGTTTATCAGGCTGTGTTGATTCAGGTTTAGGTAAAACCTTTTGAACTCCTCTTCAACGTGGGTGCAGTTTGCACTCCATTACACCGGAATCCTCTCCCGGGGGAGGATCTGCTTGCACCCTCTTAAAGGTCACCGTCGCGGCTGCCCGGCATCTTTGATTTTTGGTTGTCAGTTCTACGCCCATGCGCCTGTCTCTGCCTTGCGTTTCTTCATTTTGAATCCAAAGAGATGCATAAATTAGGATCGAAGGGATCACGTTTCTTTCCTAAGATGATATTAGAGCGCCAAAAGACAAAAAAAACCCCTCCATTCATTCCAGAAAGGAAACAGATGGAAGAAAAGGATAATTTAGGCCATAAAAATGGTGCCTAGAGTCGTCCGACATTCTCCAAAAGGATGGAATGCAGATGTGGGAAGTGAACCTGCTGGGTCTCTTCCTCATCACAGGTCGTGAGGGGTGGTGCTCTGGGTTGCCTCTGCTGGCTCCCTGTCATCAATAAGCACAAAAACCCCCCCCCAAAAACCTGTCTGTGTGATGATTACTGCGCCTAATGGCTCATGACTGCTCCGGGCATGCGTCTGTGTGTGTGTGTGTGTGTGTGTGTGTGTGATGGGTTGCATGTGTGTTTGTGGTTTTGCCAAACTCTGACTGGTACCCCTTGTTCTTTCTTTCCTCTCACACTCGGTTGCCAGTCGTGTCTGCGGGGCTCTCTGTTTACTGACTCGATCCTGCGTTGTTCGA